>JANIHZ010000005.1:11906997-11921695 GCA_027478365.1 Erythroxylum rufum
TTTATTTATTTATTTATTGTAATAAAAAATAAAATTAGTATTAATTAATTAATATTTTACAAAGAAAATAAAATTAATTCATTTATAAATTAATTATCTAAATATTCAATTATTATTTATAAGACAATATTGTATAGAGTAGGGTACTTTTGGAGATATGAGAACAGGAACGTTGGCTTCAGTAGAGTTGGGGGTTAGGTGAGTTAGTTAGTTGCCATCACTGGTTGTCGTGTTCTTCTCAGCCTCAAAGCATTCTTTTCCTTTTCTGGTTCGCCTAGTTTTTAACGAAAAACGAAATCAACCCACCACCACTCTGAAAGGTGAAAGCAGACGAGATAATGATGTGGGTTAGATCAACTTTTAGACCATTCCAACAACTCAGACCTTCTGTTTCACTTTTCCGTTCATATTCTAGTTCAGCTGCTGCAGTTCAGGCAGAGAGAACAATCAAAGATGGCCCCAGAAACGACTGGAGTCGTCAAGAGATAAAGGACATTTATGATTCCCCGTTACTCGATCTCCTCTTTCACGGGGTTTTTACAGCCTCTCTCTTCTGTTTGGTTTTCTTATTGTGAAGGTGACTCTGGTTTAACTTCTTTCCTCTTTTCTTTTCTCATTACAGGCTCAAGTCCATAGGTATGCTCATAACTTCAGAGAAGTTCAGCAATGCACTCTACTTTCTATAAAGACTGGTGGGTGTAGTGAGGACTGTTCATATTGTCCTCAATCTTCTCGATACAACACTGGAGTTAAGGGCCAAAGGCTTATGACCAAGGAAGCTGTCATGGAGGCTGCCAAGAAGGTTCTTTTCCTTTATATCACTTCTACCTTGCAGTTATGTCGCTTGACTTGAGTCCAATTTGTGGTGTTTAAAGAACTTTATTCTCAAATTTGATCTTAAAATACGTGCTTTAACATCAACTTTGGCGATTATATCTTTCTCCACCATTTTGTTTGGTGCATACGTCTTCAATGACTAACTTTAATTCCATGATTTCTGTTGGGTTTTGCCAATCAGTCTTAAAGGAGATTTTCATCCACTTCTATATCGGGCTTGAGCATTTTGCCCTGCTGCAGTGGACTGAAGTTATCAGAAAGCCCTTGTTGACAATATGGCTCAAAGCAAGTGTATAAAAGTCAAAACATGAAGTTTCTGTAATCTTATTAGCACTGCTGTTTTGTGATCGATTGAATGCTATTTCTAATGATCAGTTGACAGCTTAATCTAGCTGTCCAATCTCATAGTACCTTTACAGGCTTTGATTCTAGTTGACATGGAGTTATGTCAGGTCTGTTTTATGTGGCAAGTCTGTTTCAAGATAATATTTGTGCTTTTGCAGGCAAAAGAGGCTGGTAGCACTCGTTTCTGCATGGGTGCTGCCTGGAGAGACACAGTAGGGAGGAAGACAAACTTTAACCAAATACTGGAGTATGTCAAAGAAATTAGGTAAGACAAATCTATTGAAAAACGTATTTATGAGTAAGCAGCGGCTGATAAAATTTTTCTCTGTGTTTGTATTCTCAGTTGGTACATAATAAACAGCTTTACTTTGTACAAGATGCCGACAATGGCTACAAATTCACTCTTCTTAAAATAATGCGTACAAAGTTTCTTCTTTCTCATAGTACTTGAAAGTTTCTTATTGAAGGACTCTGATAGTAGTGTGAGTTGGTTGAGTAGAGGATTTTCAGATCTTGTCTAGTCTTTTGCTCTATAGACAAACAATCTTGACTTAGAGGTGTTATTGGTCCTAATTTAGTGATTAATTGTCATGCTATTTTGATTAATTGTCACTCGTTGGAGTAAGCTTCGAGTTGAGTGGTTATTATTTCTAAGAGCTGCCAGTTCAGGCATATGCTCCCCAATTAAGTTTATCCTGTTTTGTGAGTTTGATGCCCTGTAACAGCATTATCTGCTGTATGTCAGGGACATGGGAATGGAGGTGTGCTGTACTTTGGGCATGCTAGAGAAACAGCAAGCTGTAGAACTCAAGAAGGCTGGCCTTACAGCTTATAACCATAATCTTGACACATCAAGAGAATACTACCCCAACATTATCACTACGAGATCCTATGATGAAAGGCTGGAAACTCTTGAACATGTCCGTGAAGCAGGAATTAATGTTTGCTCAGGTGATTTTATCAACCTTCATTATTAATTTTATTGGAACCTCAGCTTTGACAAGAATTTGTAACTTAACCTTGGATTGTATTAATCTGTACACGGTTGGTTCATTGCATAATGTTGTAATACTATTTTGACTAGTTGCCTTGCGACCTATATACATTCTTCAGTCCGTTGTCAGATAAGAAAATTTCCTTTTTGACAAGAATAATGATTATTATGAGGGTATTGATCACTTTCTGCTTAACAGGAGGCATCATTGGGCTCGGAGAAGCTGAGGAAGACAGGATTGGTTTGTTGCATACATTAGCTACTCTACCCAGTCATCCCGAGAGTGTTCCAATAAACGCTCTAGTTTCTGTGAAAGGCACACCGTTGCAAGATCAAAAGGTAATCCTTTCATCTGTGTAATAAATTTTTTTATATTTTTGAGAAAAGAAATTACCAAGTAAAATAGTTGCTGCTACCAGTTAACTTGGTTGCTAATCATCTGTCACCTACACCACGTAGTGTGGAGGGGCTACTTGTATGACTTTGCAACTTGATATTTCTGCTCTGACTAATTCAATGTGAGATTGCTGATTGTAGTTTAACATATCATATTTCTTATGGTTGTTCAGCCAGTAGAGATTTGGGAGATGATTCGAATGATTGCCAGTGCACGTATAGTCATGCCAAAAGCCATGGTCAGGCTGTCAGCTGGAAGAGTCCGATTCTCAATGCCTGAACAGACTCTTTGTTTTCTTGCCGGTGCAAATTCCATCTTTACTGGCGAGAAGCTGCTAACCACACCTAACAACGATTTTGATGCTGATCGACTTATGTTCAAGATGCTTGGTTTGATTCCAAAACCTCCTAGTTTTGCAGAAGAGCAAGTTATCGAAGCTGAAAATTACAGGGAAGCTGCATCTGGGTCAGCTTAAATCACAATTCAGTTAATAATTCCCCATTAGCTAGAAGCTGTAAACCAGTAGTCATCAATCAGGTCCTATGTCGAAACAGTGTCATCAAAAGCAAAAACAGATCAGTGCCCTTTCCTTGGTTAGAGATTCGGTCAATGTTCATCATTGAGGATGTCTTTGGCTAAACTTCTATCAAAGCTGACAGGAACAACCAAATTGGTTGTGTTAAATCGATTAAGATGATAAGAATGATTGGAAGTTGTAATGTGTGCATTCCTATGTCAAACTATTTATGCCTGTACAAATAGTTGCTAAATTAAAAAAGAAAAGGAAAATAAAAAACTACCACCACCTCAGTAAATAAAGCTCCCTATTTTATAAGAGAGATTAATTTAACACAACTTTCAATTTGTAGTTTCACAAAAAAAAAAAAAAACTTCTTTCGTAACTCAATTCTATAACCTTTTGATTACAAAAGAAATAATTTTATCAATTATTTCAAAATTTATAGGGATGTCATTTTTTTCCGGTCTAACCCGACCTGATTTTGCCCAAGTTAACCGAGTCACGAGCTAAAAGTAAACAACCCGTAGCCCAACTATTACTCTAAAACTGACGTCGTTTTGTCAAAAACGTCATTTTTTTACTTATTTTTAAAAAACCCGTCCCATCTTATTTTTTAAAAAATAGGTAAAAAATGACATTTTAGCCCAACCCCCCCTAACCCGACCCGTCGGGTCACAGGCTACCTAGCCGTGACCTGGCCCAACCTATTGACATTCCTAAAAGTTCATCCTCTAAGAAAGAGGGGAAAAAAAAGCAAAAACAACTCCTGTGAATATTTGAGCGAACATGACTGGCTGGCCACATTAATGAAGAAATGAGCAGTCAATTGAATAAAGCTCAAAGGGCTTGAAAAGGGGCAGAAAATGTATAAAGCAAAATTTTACAGCACACATAAATTAAGATTACGTGTGTCCATACAAGAAAGAATTTAGATGTTTGTTCTTTTGCGGGACTATAAAGTTACTTTCTTTGTATCTATCAACCCTGAAGTGAAGGGTGAAAGGGAAAAACAAAATCTAAAACTGCTCTCACGATGTATATATAAATTAAATCACAAGGCCCCTGTTCTCAAGTAGTAGTCACCAACGGTTAAAAAGACATGTTCCCCCAAGACAACATCTACAGCAGGCTGATTTTCAATGCAATCTACTGTTATCTGCACAGTTAGGCGAAGTGGATCCTTGAGAAATAGCATATTATAGTTCATTTGTCTTTCAACAATGGTCAGTGAATGCCACAGTTCAAAATCATAAACAAACCTTATCATTTCCACGCTGAAATTCTGATTTCAGATTTGAATGATCCCTTGATAACAAGTAAATTCCCAGGGCTGATGCAGACCTTTTATTCCCTGCATCCATGGGTGAAACTTTGGGAAAAGAAGCTAATTGATGTAGTGGTGAGTTTCTAGGAGGACAAAAACTCATACCTCCATATAATGCAAGAATAGCATCTGAAACAAACACCAGTGATGGCCTTGCCAAATATATGGTGAAAGACAAATTCGATATACCATGGAAACTCTCCTCACCAAGCACAACCTGCAATATGTTCATAATGTTATGCGTGCTCATCCGTAAACATGAAAATAACTGTGAACAACCTTCAACGTTCATGAATTTACACTTGAACTAACCGCAGATTTAGAACCAACTCAGATAATACAAGAATAAATGTGAATATTATAGCAAGATTTAATTTACATCAATATTTAAATATTAAGTTTATAATTAAACTTAAAATTTGTTCAAGTAAAGCCACTCCTAAGCCGGAGTTGTGTGATTAAAAGAACTTCTGTGGTCTCAAAATCAAATGGGAATTCCTTCTGGCTTTATGCCAGTTGAATATCTGATGCAGCCACTGGAAATCAGAACAGGTTTTAACTTCGAATAGGAAAAAACATATATTGGTAATCATCGAATTCTTCAGCACCTCTTAACTTAATTTTAGATTAGACCAATTGGTTTTCTTTCATAATCTAAATTGGCATATACTTCAACATCGTTCTCTGGTAAACTAAGATGAAAATACAAGGAGAAATAGCAGTTAAAACGTAATTTGCTGTAACTTACAGCATGTTGAGGTATCTTATCCAAAGGTAGCAATGGAGAACCAATGGCGTCTCTAATATAATTTTCCTGCAATTACATATACATAAAACCCAGTCAATAAATGCTTGAATTTGAAGCACCTCAATGTCAGAAGATGCAAGACACTGATGCACGATACTTCGTGCGAGAAGGATGATAAGCGTTCCCCATATGTTGATGAACTAAGACAAATATGCCCCAAAAGCTAGATAAATCAGGACAAAATAGAAAAGAAAGATGAAATAACAATGAGGATACATTTAAAGAGGTTGAATGAGTACTTGGCCAATCTTGAGCATCAGGAGGAACAGCATTTCCCACGTATATAATTGTAAGTGAAGAATTTTCTTTAACAAAGTTTCCAAGTGAGAGATTTATCACAGATCAAGATTTATTTGACAAAAGAAATAAGTAATTTAATCAGGTTTAGGATGATCACAATACCTGTGAATTCAAAACTTGTTGTGCGACTGACGAATCATCATCCAAAGATTTAAAGTACACCTCCACCATGTCTGTTGGTTCAAGCGCCACTTTTTTCCGCAATTTTTGAATTCTATTGACAATCTGCGATGGTCAAAGCTCAAAATTACATTCACTAAAATCTGTCCCCATCTATTCTCTATCAAATTGGCATTTTGCTAACATTCATAACAGAAACAAAAGTCGGTCCATAGTCAAGGAATATATCTCAAGACATTCTGACGATAGACAGTGCAGTCCTTTTTATATCGACAGACAGCAAATTTTTTTTTTTATATATATCATAAGCTCCTAAAAATGTTAAATACATAAGGAGGTAATGTATCACATGAAAATTCACACGAGAAAAAAAACATTGACAGTAATATCCTTGCCAAAACATTTTTTATAGTTCAATCATTATGATTGATATACATCCAAACTCTAAAATACTTGTGAAAAAAAAACTGTAACATACCTCACGAGCAACCCCAGCTTCAAACAAGGATTCATCAGGACGCAAATCCAATATTACCAAAACATCACCTGAAACATTAGACAACAGAAACTTTAGAAATGTGTGCTTATCCATACATTCACATACACAAACTTCTTAACTTACTACTCTATTTGATTCTTACCATCCCCAGCAGCATCAATCTCCTTGTCGGTTAATCCATCAGGACGTTTAAATTCCCGAATAACCTAGTTTAGAAAACAAGTACCCATTTATCCAAATGCATTAAATAGAACAAAACAATTTACAAAATAACCAAGCAACTAAAAATTAAACCTTGATATCAGCCAACTTCAAACTGTGAGCAGCAATGGTGACTTCTCCAGCTTTCTCAAAAGCTAAGATATCTTTCTGAGACATACTTTTAACTTCTTTAGCAACAACTCCCATAGATTTTCCTAAGCGCTTTCCTAACACACTAGAAGAAAACAGATACCGAAAGACATAAGTGCACAACATTAAGGCATCGAGTCCTCAAGAAAATAAAATTTGCATACCTGAACTCAGGCTCTGCACGGAGGGAAGCATATTTCAAAGTGTCATTACATGGGACAAGGGATCTAACATTAAGTTCCTCTAGCACATACTGCAGTGTGGATGTAAACACGGTCATAAATCATTTGAAACATCAAGAGCGGAAAAGAAACCGAAAAGAAAATCTATGTATGAAGTAGAGCACACCATTATTAGAGCCATCTTGAAATTATTCTTGATGAAATACTGCTAAAAATACACTCAAGAACCTCAATTTTTCAGAAAAGCAAAGGAAATTCAGAGTTCTTATGTTCCGTGATCCGATAATAAAAAATCAACAGAAAACATTTCAAGATTACACAAGAGAGCAATTTAGAGAATTTAAACAGTTAAAATATAGCTTTCACACTAAGGCTGTTCATAGAAAGATGTCTTTCCAATGTTGTACTGAAACAATTGCTGCCATACATAAAAGAGCATAGTTGCAAGTAAATGATCATCAAAAGACTCATTTGCCAAGAGAAAATAGACATCCCAATTTACAACACCAGAAATTAGTAAAATGAGTAAAGTCTCAATAAAGTTCTATGACCAAGAAAGCCAAAATTTAGAAGGTGTCAGCCAAAAACAGTGACAAATGGAAAAGCATGCAGTACCAACTCATCAAACTTGGGGCAGAAAAAGTGGTTACCAGTCACCAACCAACAATGATGAAGAACAATCAAATTAAAAATAATTCTACTTTCTCATAATCAAGGTAGAACAGCACTGAACTAAGGTCAAAATAAGATCACAAAACTTATGAGAAACATAATTAGGTCCAAAAAGCAGGAACATCTCAAGCACAGTATGAGGCTTGCCATGTTAATCACAAACCTCCTTTAGTTTTCCAGCAATGTCATCAAGAAAATCAGCATCAGGATGAACTACTACCATCTCTCTACAGTTAAAGAGTGAATTATGTTAGTAAGAGAAAAAAATAAGTACAAACATTGAAAATCAGTATGAGACCAGCATAGGTGCACCTTAGAGGGGATTTCAGAGGCTTGTTGTGACGCTCTCGGATATTGCGTGCAAGATCAATGATGGTCATCATCCTCGAAACACTTTGTTCAATCCTTTCATCCCTCTGCAAAAGCATTAGATTAATACAGGATAGAATGTGGTGTTAATAAAGAACAAACTATTAGCTTCCAAAAGAAAAAGGTGACTAGTGTCAAGAATACCTCTCCCTCTTCTTCAGGAAAACTGCAGAAGTGAATGCTTTCCTCTAATCCTGGGGAAACTCTCCTCATATTTTGATAAAGAGTCTCAGTAAAAAATGGTGTGAATGGTGACATAACCTTACAAGAAGTCAGAAGCACCTGAGAACAAACAACACAGATTGCCTTCAGAAAATCATGTAGAACCAAAAACATCTTACTTTTACGAGCATATGAACCAGCACATAAAAATGAGAAATGAGATGCTATAGGCAAATACTTTTAACAATCATTTGAAATTTAAAGTCTTGAGAGCAGGAAAAAGAAAAGATTAAATAGACAGCAGTTTTATTCCTGTAAAAGAAAGACGCAAATACAGGAATTATATCAAAAGCATGGCTGAAAATTTATGACAAGAATGAGGGTATATGTGAAACATAAGTCAATAAGACAGATAACTAAACTAGTTTTGAGAATCTATAATATATATGTACAGGATTCACAAACATTACTTTTTGAGAATTTAGGCTTTAAGTTTCATATGTACTGCTAATCCAAATGACTTGTTGAACATTAAACTCTTACAAGTAAAACTAGATTATATATCTTTGAGAAGGAGGCCTACTTCCTGGCACATAAAAGAAGTTGCCCGTGCTTATTAATCGGTGAAAAAATATTTTCTAATTTGATTTCTTTTCCTCTGGTTCCACCACAATCTAGTTTATCTTAACACATAAAAGACAAGTGGATGATACATCAACACATGAAACTGTGCACATATATGCTAGTCCTGGCACAAAAACCAGAACACGATGTTCACATTTAATTAACATCATGAATACAGAGTTTCCAATCTATCAACATTAGGAGGAGATTACTATAGTCATACATTGTAAAGAGTAGAGAGAGCAGTCTGGCAGTCTTCTTCCCCAGTTCGACCTTTCAATCTCTTGCGGTTTAATCGAACATATATATTTGTAAGGTTGTCAAGAAACTTCAAGAGGTATGGAACTACCTGCAAAGAGAGAGATACCAAAAGCAAAAATACTGATAGGTATTGCTGGCATGAAAATGTACATATCTATAGCAAGTTAAAATAATAGTCCACAGAAGAAAAAGAAAATTAGAAGATGACTCAACACCGAAAGGACTTTATACAAAACTAACTGTGTAAAGTCTGTATGCATTCATTTCGTTCCGGACAAAATGAACAAGACTCTGTGTGGCTGAATTGATCCACTGATCAAGCACGTTAGACGAATTTTGAAGTGTTGCTAATTCAATAGGAGTGAATGGTTTCAGTCCTTCAACTTCAAGTCTCTTTGCATTCTGTACAAGAAACCTATATGCATTGTACCATGGAAGGAAGACATCCTTCACCTGAATAAAACAGAAAAATGGATTATGATATCTGATTGTAGATACATTAATCAAACACTAGTGCTCATTGTTAAGATCACGAAAAGACCATGCCAAACTGGTACATAAAACAGTTGACAGTCAATACTCACAACACCATAAACCCCTTCCTTTTTGAAACGCAAAGTTTCAGCTCGCACAACAGGAGAGTTTATAAGGTACAGTCGCAGAGCATCCTATACAACAAAAGACAAAAGCATTAGTGTTTAATATGACAGGGAATAAAATTATGGCAAGAACAAGAATATACAAAGACTAAAATCTACCTGATTGCAGAAAAAGACCCAAAAAAGTACAAATTTGTTTATCCTCCCGGGAAAGAGAAAAATACGTAAAACAGCAAATAAGAATTTTATGGAGAACAAGAGAGAACTTACAGCTCCATAATCGTTAATAACTTCCATAGGAGAAGGATAGTTTTTCAGTTTTTTACTCATCTTTTTTCCATCCTCCGCTAATACTAGTCCATTGCAGATAAGATTCCTGAACGCAGGCTTCCCAAACAATGCGGTGGACAACACCATGAGAGTATAGAACCTGCGAAATGAAAATCAAGAAACCAAATTCCCAAGTTCTTCAGATAGCCAACAGTATGTGGCAGGATAGCAGAATGGGAAAGAAAGAACGAAACTGATGAATATCCTAATAAAGATATAACCTCTCTAAAGATAAAGATTCCACAAAGTAGCACCTAACCAGACAACAATGGCAAACTCCCATGTACAAGGATTTAGAAACACATTTAACAACTTCTCCAATACATCTTGCTTGAAAAACATACTATGCATTGGGGATAAGCTAAGTATCAACAGACAATAATAAAAGGGGACTGACCATCCACGTGTTTGATCTAACCCTTCAGCCACAAAATGCCCAGGAAAGTTTTTCTCAAAAATTTGAACATTTTCAAATGGGTAATGGATATAAGCATATGGCATCGAGCCACTCTCAAACCAGCAATCAAATACCTGCAGAATAAACCAATACATCCATATCAAAAGACAAAGCTTAAGATTCAAGTAGAATATTGAACAATTCAAAATATGCCCTTCTGATCCTTTCCTTGCAAGACTAGAGACGAGCACAATTCTAATTTCATCAGAAAAATAATGTTTTTCACAAACATTATCAACCTTCATAAGGAAACTCCATATTATTGACTCGACAAAAACTCCCAAAGGCAAATCAAATTGTTATAATGATAAATTCCACTACTTATTTGCAGATAAACTGCAGGAAGAAATTGAATCATAGAGTAAAATGATTCCCACTTCTTGTTCTTCACTTTCTTATATCCTAATTCCTTTCACCCATCATGTATTGCTCATAAAACAAGCACAAGAGACTATCACAGGACCCACTTTGCAAGGATTTAAAGATTGTGTTGCTATCAAAGTCACTGCAACTTCATACCATTGCTAACCTATTATTTCCCTAATTCTCACATAAAACCAGTAGCTGAAAAGAATTGTACGATACCAAATTCAGTAACTTACATCATCTACACGGTGAAGCGTGCCAAATTCAGCACCGCGGCTGGATGGAATTGTAATATGGTCAATGTTGTGACGATGTAGATCATGCACCTACAAATACACACAAGCAATACAAAGCATGAATTAGCTCAAAGACCTTGTATCTTATATAATACGAAAAGAACAGAACCCATCTTCATACTTTCAATATGAGACCAGTACATCCTTAGTACATGATGAAGGAAAGAAAAAAACTAATTTTTACACTACTGGTCTATAAATACAACCACAAGTTAACTACAAGATAAACAAAGATTGGAAGTTATCCTTTGTCCCCGAGATCACCTTAACAATCACATATGACACCTTGTGCTTAGGGATGGAAACAGGCCAGGGTAATCCTGCTTGCCTGGCCCAAAACGTCATTTTGGGGGAATTTCCCAAAACAACATCGTTTTGGGCAGCTCATTCTTAAAATTAATCCAAAACGACATCATTTTTGGATGGGGGTCAGGTGGTTCATAAAGGGCTTCAGGCTGGACCCCAGGCCTAAGCCTGGCCCAAAGTCCAGTCAACCAGGGCCTGGTCTGAAGTCAATCTGAGCTCGGGCCCACCTATCATCCCTACTTGTGTTATCATGAAGAATAAAGATAAAGTGTGGCCGGAAAATGAAGTATCCTGAAGACAGTAGAAATCAATCCACTAAGGTATGCTTTAAAGTAGTGCAGCAGCAATTATTCATGCACACATTTTAGCTAGAAAGAAAATGAAAAATAAGAGGTAATCATGCACGTAAGCTAACAAGGAAAATAACTTGAAATCATACTGGCATATCATGAACAAAATTTGAAACACATGACTAAAATGTCCCATAAGACATTAGAAAGAGTGACCAAGAACAAGAAAACTGTTGGGAAATATCCAGCTGGATATTTCCTAGATATTATTGACTCCTAAAAGTTAGCAAATGAGATCAGTTAGAATATTATGTAGAGCCCTCTCTATTTCTATATATACTTGTATCTATGTATTGAAAAGTGAGAATAAAAATACAACTATTCAGAATTTCTGCAGAAACCATAAATTTAATAACCAAAATGAAGATGCCATGGAGAGAGAAGAAAGAATAAACCTTCTGACCGGAGAGCGTTTCAAGTTTAGCAACAGAATCCATCACTACAATTTCTTCACCATCCTCACTGATCCACACAGGAAGAGGAGTGCCCCAAAATCTACTTCTACTAATCGCCCAGTCTCTAGCATTTTCCAGCCAATTGTGGAATCTTTTCTCCTACATCATAAAAACATAAAAGGAGGTGAAGAAAGACCCAAAAATATATGCGCAAGACATAGTAATTACAGGTACATCTGCAAGAGTAATATACTAAAATTCAAAGTTAATGCATCAAAAACCTTTGTTGTTCACTATCAGATTTACAGTGTTATTTACATGTAAGAGAAATTCTAATCCGGAAGGTTGTACCATAAAAAAGGGAGAAACATATTCTGTGCATGTAGATGCACATAGCAGTTGCTATACAACTTAAAATAACTGAATGCATGTCGTTAGCTTCCAAGAAATTCCAGATTCTCACTTTTCAGATCAAACGCAACATACATGGAAGTAACTTTAGCTATCAGAAACAAGAATCCTAGTGCCTTGAGCTACCTTGGAGATATAGTCATTGCATCAATAACTAAAAGTCCAACTTTCAACATATGTCAAGTTGAGATTCCATAAAGCAACCCCAATTGTTCGCAAAAACTTATTTCATGGGGAAACGGATGTGAGTTAAGGAGGAACAAGAAAAAAAATCTAACCTTCACATAATCAGGTACCCAATATGTCTGAGTGTTGCTTTCTAACAACTTTGCTTTTAATTCTTCCACTCTGACAAACCTTTGTGATAAATTAAGCCATACAGCTCAATTAGCAAGAAGCAGGAAATAGGAATCCATTATGAAGGTGCAAAACAAACTTAAAAAGAAAAGATGTAGATAGTAGTATATACATATATGCATATGTAATCAAAACTAGTAACAAATGCAATGAACTTTCATGTTGATAAGCTCTTGTCATGTCTAGCCCAAACAATTTTCTCAACTTGAAGGTTGATTGTTTAATACTACAAGTTTCCTTTAGATTCGATATATATATGAAACTTACCTCAATAAATAACAACTAAAAGAAAATCATAAGATTTCAGAATGAACTGGCTTGTAAGTATGACACAAAGTAAGAGTATAGAGAGATTCAAGATTTCGTAGGAAAATTCACTTACCAGCTCGGTACAGCTCTATATATAAGAGGTGTATCAGATCTCCAACAGAATGGATAAGAGTGAGTAAAGCTTCCAGACTTAACAAGCCTGCTTTTTGCCTGAACATCACAAATTTCCATTGAGCGACAAAGTATGTAAGAGCATATGGCAGTGAAATCAAAAGATCAATTATAAAAATCCACAGTTCTGAATCCTAATATTTTTTGCATTGCTACATCAACTAAAGAGCTCATAAAACCATGTAAATTCTTGATTATTGTTTAGCAATATTACTTGCAAGGGTAGTTAAGGAAAGAGCCATCCATGATATAATCAACACTACAGAATATCAAAATGAGAACAACTAACCTTCACTGCTTCAATAATATCCTTGTCTGCATCCTTGACATAGCGCCCACTAAAATCAGTAATCTTTTCAGTAAAGCAGCCATCATCATCAACAGC
The DNA here is from genome assembly GCA_027478365.1 of Erythroxylum rufum. Taxonomy (NCBI): domain Eukaryota; kingdom Viridiplantae; phylum Streptophyta; class Magnoliopsida; order Malpighiales; family Erythroxylaceae; genus Erythroxylum; species Erythroxylum rufum. The sequence goes on from JANIHZ010000005.1 coordinate 11,920,456, forward strand.
TACAATTAAATTCTCACCCTATGCTTCCAAAAAATGAAAGTAATCCATTATAAGATAAAGCAAGATATAAACTAGCCAGAACTGAATAGGAAAAAAAAAGAGAGGTATAGAAAGGAACCAGAGAGTTGATAAATCATGCTCAAGTTGCGCTCAGAAATTGCCAACAAGTATTTGCATTAGATAACAAAAATTACAAAGCAGTACAATCTTCTCACAAGAGAATATAAAAATGAAGAGAAATAACAGGAGTCATTCTACAAGGCTTTTGACCCGTATAGCTCAGTCATAGCTTTAATTAAGAACATCAATGATTAGCATATGGTCTTAAAACCTGAATGAATGAGTGAATAGCTATTTGAAATGCATATTACCATGGCATTGTTAGCCAACATAACAAGTTGGTTTCAATCAAGAATTTATACCCACAGTTGTCAAAACTTAGGAAAAGCATGTGCTCATAGCAGACCTATACCCAATTTGTAGAGAAAAAATGGGTGTAAATTATAAGTATAGTCCTTTCATGCTTGAATCATGAGAAACAGAAAAAATTACTTGTTTGTTGGCAACATAATTGAAACTAACAATTTGAAGCGAAAAAACAGCACAACAGACCTTATTGATTATTTGATTCTCAATGCAAACACGATAATCATCTTCACCAAATGCAGGAGCACAGTGAACAATTCCAGTACCAGTTTCATCAGTCACATAACTATCCGCAACAACCCGAAATGCTGTCTGAGAGAATTCAATGAAATAATTGAAAAGTGGCTCATACCTGCAATGTGTACTCTTGGTTAGACTATTGATATCTTATCATCCAAAAAGTACAAATTTGATCAGTCTTTTTTTGTAAATTGAAAAGCTATTTTAGTTACACAACAAGGCCCTTTCCTAATCCTCAACCCATCCAAGTGAAGATTTGAACCCAAACCCACTTGATCTTGAGGAGGGAATGCCAACCACAAAGCTACTCCCTCAACCTCAATTTAAAATGAACAATATCTCACAATTTGTTTATTTTTAAAATTTTGTCAAAGAATGGTGCCTACACGCAATATTCAAATAAAAAAAGTGCAAAAAGGAATAATAATCTTACAGAGATGCTCAAATTTGTTTAAAGCACATAGAGAGGGAATTAAAAAGGAGTTCAAAACAAGTTACAGAAGTGCTAACTTCTTTCGCACTAATTCACTGCCTTTGACTTTCTCTAACACTTGGTAAGAATCCATCAAGTTTT
>JANIHZ010000005.1:11958837-11976132 GCA_027478365.1 Erythroxylum rufum
TTTTTAAATATTATTTAAATAATAAATTTTTAGTTATTCATGTAGTCTATTTTTTATATATTAAATTATGAGACGATATTTTTGAGTTATTTTTAAAATAACTTTAAAACTTTTTTTATTTAATTGATAATTTAATAAATTAATTTATATTTTATATAACCATTAAAAACTGATTTAGATTTAAATTTTTTATAATAAAATTTATTTAATTAAGAAAAAGATTTATTTTTAGATAAGTTTGATCCAACCCAATTCGTATGTGCTGTAATTTTCTTCGTTTCCAAAATAGTACGGGTACAATGGCGTGTGTTTTGACTTGAAGGTTCTATGAACCTGATACATCATAACTTGAGATCAGTCAACAATCTTGCAAATGTGCAACATCAAAATCAAACTTGCTCTTTTGACATTTCTGCAAACGACAAACAGGGAAAGCTATGAGAGAAAGACGAAATTGTGTGAAAGTGTTACCACTTTTATCTATACCCCAGAAATACATGGTATTTGGAAACTCCAAGCTTATGACCAGAACTATCAGCAGCCAGTTGCGGGCACCAATCTGCCAAAAGAAGCTACCATGTGCAATTAATCCGAGAACATGTCTTTAGATGTGAATTCTTCTATTTTCTTTAATATACCTCGTACGGTTACTCATCTCATGATATGATGTGTTTACAGGGAAATTACTTTCCCGCCTTCCCACGCACCCTTTCGTTATCAATGGCCGGCTGTTGGTTCCACCAAGTCTCCAACTCATCATAAATTACATATGGTCTAGAAAATGAAAAGTCTTTTTTTTGTTTTTTGTTTTTTTTGAGGTTATGCTTTGTATAATCTGAAGGGCGACAAGCCGAACTCCAACCTTAATTACTATACTTCGGTGCTCGGTGGTAAAAGTCCTTATTTTTAAATGCACTGAAGATAAAAGTTCAGAGCTTTTTGTCAAATTTACTTAGTTTTGGGTGCATGTCCAGTCCAGTCAAGAGAGATTGAAAGCCTGAGAACAACCGGTGAAGAAATAGTCATTTGTCATCATCGGTACTCTGCCAGCAACTGACTATCTTGATTGTCAAATGTATTTAGTTTTGCATCTCCAGTCCAGTCAAGTGATATTAAAAGCCTGAGGACAATCCGTGAAGAAATAGCCATTTGTCATCATCGTTATTCTGCCAGCAACTGACGATGTTGATGCAACAACGCACCGCCGTGTAGTACTCTTCTAAAGATGAAAAGAATGGGAGTTTTCACTTCGAGAACACGTGTGTGCAACCGAAGTGTTTAACCTCAAAGCAGGTTAAGGTAGTAGGTGAGGCTTCCGTATAAAAGTATTTACAGAACTTTGTCACGCGAGTAGGTAAGCTGTAGCTTACCATGGTTGACTTTGAAATCGACTTTTCTGGCGAATGGATGGTCCAAAGCTTTCAACATTCAACTCCGAGTGGTCCCGGTCCTCTTAATGATCAGCCCCATGTGTCTAATTTTATGCGTTATGGCCCTTCATTTCGGGATTACTTTTGTTGGGCCTTTGTCTGTTTGCATTCTTTGCCTTCAGGATGTGGCATGTCGTTTCTAGGATTATAACATCTTTGTCAGCAGTTTCTCTTCTTTCCCTCTCTCTTATTTTCAGCTCAGAAGCTTCAATATCTGCAGGTTTTGCAGCCCTTCTTTTTGTATTATTGCGAAGTGCAAAGGAAGAAGAAATCAAAACTTAGTGAAAAGATTGGTCTTTTGCCATCTTCTCTTTCTGGGGAAGGGCGTTTTTCAGCGTTGGAGATTTGGGGAATGGAAACTGGGAATCTCTTGGAGGTGAGGGCTGTGGAGGCTTTAGGGAAAGGGTTCGATCTCAGTGGTGATTTCAGGTTGAAGTTTGCAAAGGAAGTTAAAAGTGAAGGAGGTGGAAGGTTGGTGGTGTTAGATGAGAGTCGCAAAGGAAACATTGTTATTCCTGGTGGTATTACCATTCCTAATATTTCCGAGGATATTCGATGTGATAAAGGAGACCGTATCCGCTTCAAATCTGACGTTCTTGAGTTCAATCAGGTAAGCTATATACTTGCATGTGTGTGGCATCCTTGCTCTTTGTTGGTTTGCACCTCAACTTTTGATTAAAAATTGGTGCTTTTCGGGAAATTTAGGATTGAGAGTTGAGCTGTAGTTTTTGCTTGATAGAGATTAGAATCCATTAAATGCTAGATAGAATTCTGCTTTTTAAAGGAGATGGTAATTTAGGAACTGAAAGCGTTATTGGTAATTGAAGATTATGGGGATGGAGGAAGTGTTACTGAATATTCTATATGTTAGATATTATGTGTGAATCTTTCACAAAGGCTGACCTGAAGAAACTAATCACTATCTGTTGCCAGAGGGTTTCAGTTTAGTCAATACCTCTTTGAGTTGATTGAAAAAATCTTGTTGCTTCATCTACATCTTTTCTTAATTCCTTTGACTAAGCATGCTTGGAGCTTTTCCTTAATTCCATTTTGTTTGAAGTGCAGATGTCAGAGCTACTGAATCAAAAATCTTCAATACAAGGAAAAGTCCCCTCTGGCTATCTTAATTCAATATTTGATTTGAGTGGGGATTGGCTTCGTGATGCTGCCGAGACCAAATATCTTGCCTTTGATGGTTACTTCATCTCCTTGTACTATTTGCACCTAACAGCATCTCCGCTAATATTGCAAGACAAAGTTAAGAAGTCTGTTCCACCTCATTGGGATCCAGCTTCACTGGCTAGGTACCTTTACCACATTTGCAATTTGAATAGCCATCTTTGACAAGAAACTTGGTCTTTCTTGAAACCTTTAATTTGGTACTTCGTGTTTAGAAGCACTTGTGGTGACACTAATCTTGCCCGATCATACAATCCTCTACTGGTGCACATATATTTCTTCGGTCGGAGGTGATAAAATGTGAATAGAAATCTATATATCTTGCTGTCAAAATCATAGCTATTTCCAAAACCAGAGAGAAGACCTGATGGAGCTTAGGGAGACAAAATAATTTCATTCTTACTTACCTTAGATGCATCCTATTGTTCATTTTTTGCAATATGAATTAGTTACAATCCAACGAAGAGTTTCTAGAATTTATTCCCTCCACTACATTTTACCCACTCAGTCAACCTCACTCATTTTTAAGCTGTACATATGTGGGTCTCATTTTTTCCTCTCTTATTGTTCTCTAGTCATTAATGTCCATTCAGTAGTTTACTTGACCCTATTCATTTAAGTGATTAATATTTTGGATTGTTGCGCTACATGGATTCTGACTAGTTTTATTAGGCAGGTTCATCCGCACATATGGCACACATATAATTGTAGGTTTGGCTGTTGGTGGTCAAGATCTGATTTGTGTTAGACAGAAACCATCTTCACCAATTCCCCCAGCCGATCTCAGAAGGCATTTAGAGGATCTTGGCGATTTCTTGTTTTCAGACAGACGAAGTCCTTCCTTACTTCAGAGGAATGCAAGAAACGACAAACAGAAAGTATTTGCATCTATCATTATTCTCTGAATTTTCTGTTTAGTTAACAGTGGTTGATGAATAAGATAATTTACTTCATAGGTTCCAGAAGTTTTCAGTCGCATTCTGCAGTCCAACACCCTCCAATTGACCAGCATTACAGAAACATCAAGCAAGGATGTGAGTCGAGTATTTTTGGGATATTATATTGGCTTTCAACTAACAACTGTAAGCCATTCATTGGCGTAATATTTCCTTCACATTCTTGAACAGGGGCTCACAATTGTTTGTTCTAAGCGAGGAGGGGATGTTTTCTCACATAATCATTCCAGTTGGCTGCAAACAGTGCCTGCTAAACCAGAAGCAATTCTCTTTAAGTTTGTGCCTATTACTTCTCTTCTTACTGGTGTTCCAGGCAGTGGTTATCTTAGCCATGCAATCAACTTGTATTTGCGATGTAAGTGCTCCTATGCCTAACTCTTGAAAATATTTCAGGTTTGCAGTCAAGCTCTGGAGATTTGGCTATCAAATTGCTGTCATCTTATTGAGACCATCTTATAGCTTCTTTGATAAGATATTGAATTTGCATTAGCATGGGGAGCATTGGCATCATTACTGTGTTATTACTGGTCATGTTGTTTGGCTTGTGTTGGAGGTGGTAATCACAGAGTGCTGAAATGTGACTGATACAGGTTCCTGGAGAGTGCTTCTGAGAGTGATAGTTGAAGGCTGGGAGTTGGGGGTGGTTGATCTCAGGTGGAAGCTGATAATTTCATGGGGGGTGTGGGAGATCGTTAATGGTGATTTTAGATAGTAATGGTGATTTTACATGGGAATATCTCATTACCCACTTTGGAAAAGCTTAACTTAATTCCTACTTACCAATCACCATCAAAAGTTGGGACAGTATCATTCATTCTTTCTTACCAAACCATGTACCTTTTTGGGGGGGACAATGCTGTTGAGCAGTTTACCTATTAAAAATAAAAGTTAGTTGAGTAGCAGAGGTTACACACCACTTGAGCCAGCCTGCATATAAAAGTACCAAGTTGTTAACTTTAACTGCAAGGTTCCACACTACTTGAGCCAGCCTGCATATAAAAGTATCAAGTTGTTAACTTGAACTGCAATTTCATAAAATTTGATGCAGATTATCTAGGACTCTTGACATAAGTTTTATGTGTTTAGTTGCACAAAATAGAATGCTCTATGGGACATCACTTATTAATTTATTTCATATTTTATGTGCATTTTTAATACCTGCATGAAGAACATTTGTGCTTGTGTTCTAAGGTCTGTCTTTATGCAAACAAGGAAATTGCATCTATCTGATTTATTGTCTCTGTCCAGATAAGCCTGCTCCAGAGGATCTACAATATTTCTTGGAGTTTCAAGTTCCAAAGCAATGGGCGCCCATGTTTTGCGAGCTACCTCTACGACATCAAAGAAAAAATTCCTCGCCTTCACTTCGATTTAGCTTTTTGGGTCCTAAAATTCCTGTTAGCTCTGCCCAGGTACTGCAATACTTGCATTGCACTTGACAAATATATTTCAACGTACCTAGATCACGTTCCTAGGCAGTAATATGCCTTGTCAATAATCTGAGTACAAAAAGGATAAAAAATGAAAGGCACGCCTTTTTCTGTAGTTCTTGTGATTAGTTAGGTTTCATGTTCATTTAGAATTGTTACCTCTCCTTATCAAGGATGCATAGCATCTGCAATCTTTGCAAGTAGTTTATGTCGAGCTGGGTTTTCTGTGTGAATTATATTAGATTTTTCCTTTTTAGGTTTCAAGTGATCAAAAGCCTGTGGTCGGCCTGCGATTGTTCTTAGAAGGGAAGAAATGCAATCGGCTGGCACTGCATTTACAGCATCTTTCAAGCCCTCCAAACATCATGAACATTCCATCTGCAAACACCACCATATGCGGGCCCTGCCAATGGCGAGGCTCTGACGACTACAAATCTAACGAGCAATTCTTGGAAGCAGTTCGATGGAAGAGATATTCAAAAGTTTGCACATCTGTTGTTAAGCATGATCCTAACTGGATGCAGGATACAACCGGTGTTTTTATTGTGACTGGTGCACAGCTCCTGAGTAAAGGGAAGTGGCCAAATGTAGTGCTTCACCTCCGTTTACTATTCAAGAACCTGCCTAACTGCAGTATCAGAAAGACAGAGTGGGCTGCTGCACCAGAAGGAACTCACAAGTCAAATTTTCTCACAAACCTGAGCACAACTTTCACATTTACTCGGCATACTGTTGGGGTGCCAGAAAAGCAGGCTCCAGCAACTCTCAACTCTGGTGTGTACCCGGATGGTCCTCCCGTTCCTGTTCGCTCTGGAAAGCTGCTTAAATATGTGGAGACGGCTGAGGTGGTGCGCGGTCCACATGATGCTCCAGGACACTGGCTTGTCACAGCTGCCAAGCTAGTCACAGATGGTGGTAAAATTGGTTTGCATGTAAAGTTTGCACTGTTGGATTACCCCTAAATTATCATGTTTGTAAAGTGGAATAGGATTGGTTTTTGTCTGTTCTGTACTTTGCTCATTTGTAAATTCTTTTCTGACTCTTTTTTAAGTGTCATAGGGGAGAGCTCGAAGAAAGTTGACATTATCGTTTTTTTGTGTTTAAAGTAATGAGTCCCGAGTATAAAGTAATTAATTATGCTTCTATTTATAATTAGTGATTGCAATTTAGGAAGTTTTTGAATAACTCAAGGAATCTGGCTGTACTGCAGATGATTGCATTGCTAAAGATATCAGAAAAGGGACTCAATTTTGTTACAATTTGGAAGATTAATTTGCCAATTTACCAAACTAATCCAAGACGTCATAGATGGAATTAAGAAGAATGAGAAATCATGGTAGCCTTTGAAATCATACGAGTATGCAACAAAGCAAGTCCAACTTATTTTTATTAGCATTGAGTAGTCTGTGAAATGGCATTCTTCATCGATGCTCGATTATTAGTTGCCTTACTGACACTTGAAACGTTAACAGAACTAAGTCCTAGAAATCAGTAACTACACAATAAACGCTTAGCTTCCAGTACTAAGGGCAATGATCTCCCCGCAACCAAGTTCTCAGGATACATGATGGTTACTAACAACTGCAGATAATGCTCACGCTTGTACTAAATATGGAGAGTCCAGTTTCAGCATTATGTGGCAAATCTTCAAGTGCAGTTTCAGATAAACTTCTAATGAGGTTGAGGACGTGTCTGAACAATGTAGATATCGTTTCCAACCATACATCCTTCTACATCCTGTGGGCCGCCAAATTTTCTTTCTAGGAAAAAGCCAACTGCACAAAGTCGTTCCCCCAGCCGCCTGCGGAATATAGGGTCAACAGTTAATCGTTTCTTGCTGTAGTCTACAGTGTGACGGATGACTTCTCCATCAGCAGGACCTGCAGCAGACACTAGCATTTCCTCGCTAAAATTTGCAAAAGCCAATGTCCGCACATTCCCATTGAACTTCCCAGACGAAAGACGCCATGGAGTGCCTCGAGTGCCAGAAGCTAATGTTTCACCAAGCCCTGGAGCAATCTCTGCCTCAACATTATTGTGGTCGTGGTCAGTTGGACTGAGTGTGTGGAGCACAAATGAGAGATCTGGAGAAAGCATTTCTTGCACCAAAACAGCCATTGCAGCATCCTTCTGAGAGACACCAGCAGCTCGACGGCTTAAAACTGCTCTCCTTGTGTAAAGAGATGCCCATACTTGGCTCACAGCAGTTCCAAATATAGTTGGGTTTGATGGGCTAACGTTAGGAATTGATTCATAGAGTCCAGCAGCAGATAACCCAGCCAAGTCCTCGACGTTGGCACTTGAACGTACAATCAAATGAGCATCACTTGGAAAAATTCGTCCTATGGCATCAATCACATCTTTCCCGGGTTGCAAAGAACATATTAACTTCTGGAGTTGGGAACACAGATTGTCCAGTTCACCACTTTCCAGTTGAGCTGTTTCTAGCTGCTCCAGGAAGGACCAGAATGTTTCCATTGATTTGCTAAGATCCAAAGCCAATTGCATAGAACCAAATGGTATAACTACTCCCTTAGGCACTTTAAATGATGCAGGCACCCCTTGGTCACTGTAAACTGACATTTTAGAAGCACAATATGAAGGCTGTCAAGACCAAACACATGAAATAATCGAGCACCAAATCATATCTATTAGTAATTTCTTCAAACTATGACTGAGTTTAATTGCATCACAACACCCTTTATGCTGCTAAAATATTCTCTAAATTGCTACTACATTCAAAGTCCTGTGACCATTTAATGTTTCTACAGATTTGTTATACTGGAGCAAAGTATTGAAACACGGAAGTATAAATCATGTAACAACACAAATATTTACAACATCCATCATACCTTGGATTAGGGAAAATATGAAAAAGATGTACTAACTGAGCACTGTAGTAGTAGTAGACTATATTGAAAGAAACTCTTAGTTCAAGACTAAAAGTTTCTGACTTTATAAACAAAGCATCTATTTGTTCATCACTCAGCCCACAACAGCATATTTTGTGCTTGATTACCTCGTTATGCATCAGCTAGACAAGTAATTAATAGCATCATATATCACTCGAAAGGTTGAAACTCTTTGAACCATATTAAGGAGAATGTATTTATTCACCATTCCTCCTCTCTCTTTCTCTGTAAACAATACTCCATAAATCAGATTTCCCTCTGTAGATCAACTTCTCTCTGTCCAAAGAAATGACAACTTACAATTTCTCACCTAAATTATGCTTCAGTTCATCGCACTTGACAACTATGTTTAGTATGAAGAATCACCTACAACACTCTGATTGCCTTCACTCAAAGTCAATTAGGGAGAAAGAGTGGACAAATCATCAAAAACCCACCATGCAAACAAGGGCATTATGATTTCAACTTGAGACTTCCTCGTCATAAAGACTCTAATATTATTTCACAAACCCTTTCTACCCAAAATTTTTAACCTGCTAAATGAGGCCCAAGTGTGGACCAAATATTAACTCAAGCATATGGATGAATTACGTGATATTAAAACATGTGTTTGAAATACTTTTTAATTAAAATGAAAGATAAATTGTGTTGAATATGCTGAATTTTTAGTAATTTATCAAATATTTCACAACTTTTTTTTTGCAATACTACATATTACGACTTATAAAAAATACATAAATATATACTCCACCATAACAATGTTAGTGACAAAACTCATTAGTGCTTAAATAGACTTTTTTTCATCATGTTCAACATTTTTTTGAAGCATCTTATAAATTATGGCGACTTTTTGACCTTTTTTTATATTTTTTACGAGTTTTCAAAATTTGACATTTAAAAGATCATAAAAAATAATATACTCATTTTTCAAACTTTTACTGAAATTTTATTGGATTATTCTAAACACTTGGACAAAATTTCATGTCAAAATTTCAATTGTTAGTTTTTAGAAGGGTAACAATTTATCATAGTTAAGCTTTGCTAGGATACACAAATATGCATTTTTTTATAGGCCATGATCTCTAGTATTAAAAAATAAAAGTTGTTATATATTTAATGCATAGTTCAAGATATTTTAAGTAATGTACCCTATAATGAATTGTAATCTTACTATAAAAAGATGTATCACATGTGAGCAATGATACTTTGCAAGTAAGTTCAGTCTCAAGTGTGAGTTTTCAAGAAAAAAAATGCATGGAAAGAAACAAGTCGATCAATGATGGTTTAACTCTATGGTCAACCAATTAGAATTTTAACATGAGGATTCTTCTCGAAAGAAAGAGAAAGCACTCTTGCCAACATTGCAAGCCACTGTATTGACCTTCATTTATCACAAAGTTGCACATTGCAAGGTCCTGTAGCATTACCTTTATTTGAAACAAGAGCCAAAGAAGCTAGCCGACCACAAGCAGCAGCCTTAGCACCTGATGTCAATGCATCTGCATCGACAAGCATTACAACACCTCCAGTTGAGCCACCCTTGTTCAAATTGAGGGCTTTGTCAATTTTAACGGATTATGTTGCATTTCAATGAAACATGACTGTAACAATAGCTTTTTTCCATATTGAAGTGACAAGTAAATGAATTTAAACCTCAAATGTATAGGGAGCCTTAATTGCAGACGATGATGGATCATGATAACCAGAGGCTTCAACTGCAGATGAGGCAGTCCCAGGAAGATCCTTAACATCTAAATAGTTAGGGGTATCATCTGATGCAGAAAGAGATAGATTTACACCACTCGTTGAAGCTTCTAACCTGAGGTTATCAAACAAACAAGGGGACAACGAAAGCAGATCAAGATGTGAGATTGACAGATAGACTTCCAATCATCCAAATGAATATCAGGAATACTGCAATGAACAAACATAATTGTATTCTGAGATATCTAGAGGCCAAACAACCTCACGTATTTTCCTGCAAGCCTTTGTATATCAGCAACCACATCATCATCTTCGCATGTCACGAAGACAACCCTCTCCTACAAAAACACGTTCAATGCTAGTCTTAGTTAACACATGCTAATAATACAAGTAGGCTTTCTTAGCACAGGACTTACCTGCCGGGCCCTGACACCAAGATGGGATAAGTGAGGTAGTTCTTGCAGTAACACAACTCCAACTATGTTTCTACCAGCAGCTGTTACCTGCATTACATATTAACCATGTGAATCCGTTGCCTCAATATGCAAAAACTATAATGGAAATACAAAAAGAACAAGACATGAAAACCTCCTCATCTCCATCAGCTTTGTTGACCAAAAGAATAACAGGTCCTTTGGCAGCAGATGGCAATGATCCAGGCACGATGCTCTTTACCTACAAAAAGGAACAATTTTGTATCAGACTGATTATTCTTATATGTAAGAAATACTTATAAATACATAAGTGCATATGTTTGAAAGTACTTTACTATTGTTTCTTTTTATAGAAAAGAAAACACAGGGATTGGGACTACAGAAAGGATAATTGCTGGTGCAACAAATCAATTACACATCATGTTGATAGTTTACTGATGCAAAATGATCCGTTAATAGTCTTGTGGCTCTATGTGAACTAAGGCAATTGCTAAACTGGTTGTGATACGTATGTATGACTGCCCTTGTATGCAGCTCATCAATTTAAGGGAGACCAAAATTGAGGAACGACATAACCACTAATGTTGATATTAATCATTCAAGGTCCATCACTTAAAATGTGTTGAAGGTACCGGAACCAATGTGCCAGAAGCAGCTCCAGAGACCAGAACATCCCAACCTTGAGAACCGAGTAAACTTCGAACAGCTTTCAGAAGCAGAGTACACATTTTTGAAACCTGGAAAATGACCCTATACATGGCATTCCCGTATCAGATACAGTTAAAAATCAATCTCTAGCAGTAAACAACTTATCATTGCAAAAGTTAAAGTTCAAACACACCCGGCACGAATCTCAGCTTCAGCATACGTTCTTACACTGTTCTCAGGAATTCCAAAAGCTTTACCTAACATCTGCCAAGGTTCAGGAGAAAATGTTAATAATGACATTTTCTACACAACTTTACAAAAATGCCAGTAAACCACTACTAGATATGAAGAAATACATATTACAGAAGATAATAATGTCAAAATAAACAACCAGCCATAAGGGATAAATAGAATAAGAGCACCAATGCTTTGTCAACCAAGAAAGCCAAATCTAAACTATAAGGCACAGCACAAATGAAAGCAGTTTTGGTTTTCACAACTTTTTATACCTGCACTTTTTGTGGAAACATTTGAAGAAGTGCTTCAGAATATTCCTCAGTTAGCCTTCTTGTACGATCAAGAGTAGCTTTGAACCTCAATGCCCAAATTATCTTTCCATCTTCGCTCCCTGAACAAACAACAGGAGGCCAACAAGTGTGGTATATGGATAATGTCCTCGCTATGTGTGTTCAATGTCTCAACACTGTAGGAGGCAAAGGACAAGAAGGGTACCTTCCCTTTCAAAGAGACCTTTCTCTTGCCAGGCAAGAAGCTCATTTCCAATCACCACACATTCTTCAGGCTTCCAACCAGATAGACCTAGCTGACGCACACCAATTGTCAGGGCACCAAGTGGATCATTCCAAGAGCTTACATTTTTTGATTCCACATTGTCTGACAGCCACTTAGCCCCTCCTGCAGCCTCAAGTGCATTGATAAATCTATACAAAAGAAATTCAGCTCATGAATAGATACTGATGGTAAGAGATCTTGAAAATATATAAGTTTAACACTATAGAAGATATGGATATGCAGAAAAGAATTAGATCTTGATCCAAATGCGAAGCGGATCAAGAAAGCGTAAGATTGACATATTCAGCATAGGGGACTGTCATCTAGATTAGACCATATAATCTTGTGTTTATCTTTCTTCAGTTTGAAAGAGTGTAGTTTAATCAGGAGTTGATCCAATATTCTACAAATTTAGGAGGTAATGGAACCTATAACAATTTCATGGTGGCTGGAATAATGACATTCAATTTTATGCTTCATGCAGGTTATGCATCCTTTTAGTCTCTAGCATAGGTCTTTCTTTGAGTATAACGTGATTCACAAGGTTTCCTCACTGGTCTCAAATATGTCGGTGGTCTCAAATTCAGCAAGCCTCCGAGAGCCATAGTAAAAGTCATATAGGTCTCATTACACGGTGAAAAACATATAATCAAGTTCTTAGAACCAGATTACAATCTGGACACTTAAACGAGTGTCTCAATTAAGATAAGACAAACTTGTTTATACCTGCTTAACAGAACAAAAGAATAGTCTTCAAGGCCAATTTCACAAAGTCGCCACTGTAAATAACACCCAAACCCAAAGAAGCAGAAAAATGGAATCAGAGGTAGCAGATATCAAACTCTGACTTTTTCCCTAGTTTGATTGAATTGCAAATATCTAAAGTGAAATAATCTCACCTTTTGACGCATAGCTATTGCACAATCAGGAGCATCATTTCTCAAACCACTTTCAAGACCTTTTACAATTACATCTCTTAATGCATTCAAGGATCTCATGGTTTTCATCAACTCAAAAGTATTATTCGAGTCTCCAATGCTGTCCATATTCTGAAATTTACAATATCCCTCCCATCAATTGATAAAGAAAACAGAATAAATAAATTTGAGCACAATGGCCAATTTCAAGTAAAACTAGCCAGACAAATGTAACTAGAGAAATGGAAGAAAGCAAAAAAGGAAAACTGTGGAAGGCATCTACCATCTGGACAAAGAATATAAAAGGAGAGAAGTGAAGAAAAAAGAATTGCCCAATCACGTCACAATTTGAAGCATCAAAATATAACTTTTGCAACCTATCAAATAGTTTTGAAGGAATTGCAGCTTTGAGAAGTATAGAAACCAATAAATGAGATACATAGCGCTGCGTCTGGAAAGTCCACATTAAAGTCAATGCAGAAGCAAAGTTAAAGAAACAATAAAAATTCTCTTGGATATGTAGCACAAAGTGTAGTTAGAGACTACTTATTTTCGCATATTACTGTTGATTTTTATCCTCAATGTTAAATCAATTTATCATTATACTGTGTATCATATGACAGAATTATGGAAGCCAACCAGAAAGAGAAAATAGAATCAAGGAGACATAGTTACCTTTTTGCAGTCCAAGAAAAGTGTCAGAGCCGAAATACCTCTTTCATCCAAGGATTCTCTAATCGACTCAAGCTGTTCAGCAAGACTGCACAGAGAGAAGCTCTGAGAGTCTGAGTAAATGTATATTCGCGATATAATAAAGTAAAGAGATGTTCAATTTCACAAACATGAAAGCTCCATAAAACTTCATAAATTTTAAGTTAAAAACAGGGTTTAAGCTAGGGTCCACCACCAATTAAAATTTTAATAACATTTTAGTGTTAATCAAACCTTCCAGCATTGAAGAAATCTTTGAGTTCACGGTGGAATATTTTGAACTGTTCAACAAAAGCTTCACTATATTCTCCAGGGGTCTTAGTAATTCTAGCAAGCATTGCTTCTGTAGCAACTAAATCTTCTGGTCCAGCATTGCGATGAAGCTTGTTTTGTATAGTATGCTTGATTTCTTGCTGGTAGTGCAAAACAAGAAAAAAGAATTAGCAGGAGGTGCCTAATTGCAGTAAAGACCACTTGCCAGTTGCTTTATGGTGTCTAACCTTAAGGTCGTGAGGGACATCATTACTGTGAGCAATATCTCTAATTCGTGTTAGTGGAACAGATGCTGTAAATTCTGCCTTGAAAGATGGCAAACATGGATGAATCTTTCGGCTAACAAGTATTTCCTGGTCATCAGATGTAAGAGATAGAGCTTAAAAGAAGAAGAAAATTGGCATTGACTTAATTTAAATCAACCACAGGTGGAACTTAGCTTGACAGCAGAAGTGACAAAAAATGGTTGCACAAGACATCGATTCATTTTTTACTTGTGCAAAGGAAATTATGAAATTATCTCAAATTCCCGGCATAAGCCAATTTTATCAGCACCTATTGATCAGAATTCTCAAAGCTAGTGATGCAAATAATAAAAGCACAATAGAAGCTAGTGGCACTCAAAAGATACATACAGTTATAGGTGACAAATGGCTTCAAGAGACAGAAATAAACCCAGTATCAACTTCAGTATTTGACATAAAAATATTCTGTATCGAGGAAACATTTTCTTTCTTGATCATTATTACTTAGAGACACAAGGTTTTAACCATGCTACTGATACATGATAAGCAGAACCTTAATGCAATCATTTTCACAAAGAAACTGCCTTACTTAACAGTTAACACAAATAAAATCACAAGCAATTATCATTCTAACAACAATATCTCCAGAAATAGAACATGACATCCCAACAATAAGGCAAACAGACAACGTCAATGACTTTTTACTGTCGTCGACTTTGTAAGAAATAAGAAAATACAGAATACATACAACTCTTGTTAGGCAAGCAAATAAAGCAACCATCAAGCACCCAACCATCGCAAGTAAATGATATAGCACCTGGGGTGAAGTATCTCTCATGCAAGAAAGTCGCTCCAGTTCCCGGAATATTAGTCTAGAAATTTCAGCATGCCGATTTGGTCGGTGATGACCTCCATCTTCAAAGCAAGGAATTTGCCCTGTGTTAATCCACTGAAAAAGGAAAAGATCTAAGAAGCCACAAAAGAAAAGCTAGCTAGATAACAAGAAGACCAAAGTTATAAAGAAAACCTTCAGATAAATTGCACAATATATAAGAGCCTCCAACCGATTGCCAGTTTGGATACTTCCTACTAGGAGCTCACGTACAACTTCAAGCTTAAAACAGAAGGGATAGCAGCGTTAACAGAAAGTCATTAAGAAACATAAACATGTGTCTCTAATTAACTACTTGCCAAAAGGAGATGAAATATATATCCTAGAAACTGAGATCAGAGATACAGAAACCATACCTTTCTCCACCAGTTTCTGGCTCTTCGATCACCTTCCACTAACGTTAAAGCCAATCCCTCAAGGCCGGAAGTATCCCACCTTCTTTCAGTTTCTCTGGCACGATGATCATTTGACCGCATGAAAGACACATCCTTCCCTTGCCACTGCCCAACAAAAGGACTTGATTCCACATCCAAAACCGTACCAACACTAGCGGAACCATTGTCGCCCTTATCCTCTACTAACTCCACATTGTCTCCTGAAACCAAAGGCAATAAATCAACAGCTTCCCCAGTCGCATTCCATCGACATACCATTTCAAAACTTCCACTATTTGGCAGTTCCAAAATTCGGTTATCACCACGTTCCCATATCATGCTCTTGTCTTTACTTACAATAACAAACTTAAATTCAACAGATTCACCCCCTTTCAAATCCAGATCACACACCCATCCAGCTTCTGTCCAATTCATAGGCGTCTTCTTTTTCCATGAACCCAATTCTTTTGTCGATCCGAGAATGACTACATGCTCACCAAATTCAACTTGGTGATCAAGCCGAACGTTAACCTGCACGTTTCTACGACCCCCCTTCGTTTTAGTTTTCTTCATCTTCTCCTCCTCTCTACAACAAAATGTCATACCATCGAACATCAAGCATAGTTTTAACTCTCTTTTTGGTTTCCTCTAGGAATACCACACAAAACCAAACAAAAGCAACAAAAAGGGTACCTGGTTTCCGTGGAGGAAACAGCAGAAACAACTCTTGTGGAACTCTTTGAGGATGGCTCTTGAAAACACCGATTGTAAGAAGGGAGAAGGATCCTGGGATGCGAGAATCGAGACCCAAAACGGTGACAGTGAGATGAAGAGTGGGATTTGAGTTGGTTGCCGTGTGCAGGAATCCTGGTGCAGTGCAAGGCACGAAGAGAATCCATCGTCTTTTTAAAACCGTGACAATATCAGCTTGGCTGTTACAGAGGAAGACCAGAACAGAACAGAAGGAAACAGAGGTTGCTTAATTTAAACAGAAGAGAGGAGAGAGTCAGAGTGAAGGACAGCTTAGAAGTGGAAGAGAAGAGCGACATGATGAGTGAAGCTTGGAGATGTCTTCTCCACGTTGTGACACGTGCTGTCTGAAATCTCACAAACAATAATATCTCCCTTTTTTTTTTCCCCTTCTAAATTTACTTACAGAAATTTATATTAAAAGAATAAATGTTTTTCTAAAAACTCATTATTGTTATAAAACCAAAATTAAAATTTCAGAGTATTTGGGAGAAGAATTTTTATTATAAAATCATCCATATCTCTCTTACATCAAACCTTCTATTTATAGTACGTTGTAAACACCTAATACATATGTGACCACCTACTCCATATGTGTTATTGTGTTAGGTAAAATCAAACCAATAATCACCTAGGTAAAACCAAACCAATCCATATGTGTTATTGTGTTAGGTAAAACCAAAACCAATAACGTACACTAACTATTAAATGGTGCATCTACAATTAGTGGCACACCATATTATTTCTATCTTTTATAACACCACTAACTTTTATAAATATACAAAAGCTCAAATTACACATTAATAGATTTATCTCCTTGGCATCACCCCTAGATGGAACGCGCTGTCAAAACATCAACGCTTATGTGATGGTCCAATACCCTAGTTCAATTATTGTACTGGGTAAGGTGTTGTACATGTATTTATTCATGGTATATTAGAGTAATTTAAGCATTTAAATGCATTATTGAGGTTGTAACGAAAATCACGAATAAAGCAAAAATGGTTATATATTCGATTAGAAAGTTCTCCAAAAATTTCTAAAAACTATGAAAAGCTACGGAATAAATCCAAACAAGCTTTAAAAGCTTTGAAATATACTTTGGAGATTTAGGTGACATTCAGTGATTTTCGGATTCAATCTGAAAAATCTTTGAGGCAATCAAAAAGTTACCAAATAATTTCAAAATACGATAAAAAGTTTCAAAATTAGGATTGGAGTCCATATGAACTAAAATGGATCAAAACGGAAGTTGTTTGAATAAAATTCGAGTGACGTGAAATCATTTTTCTCAAACCTGGTTGACGTTGTTGGGTACGTGAAAATGTCGTATGATGTGTTGTGAAAGTCACCTGGGTAGGGTCTTCACCAGTCTACTACGGCTGCGTCTCGCGAGCGTGAAATCTACTTGTGCGGCTGAATTAAAAATTGATTGAAAGATTAGGTTTTTAGGGATTTAATTTTCAGTCACAGACGTAACTTATTAAGTCACACTCGTGAATCATGATATTTTATTTTTTAAAATTTTTTAACTTTTTACTAAATATTATAATAAATTTATTTATTATGTATAAACTTAAAAATATTCACTTGCATATTTCGTCCATTTATAACAAATACATTACACTATATATTTCCAAATTTTACT
>JANIHZ010000005.1:12014301-12033261 GCA_027478365.1 Erythroxylum rufum
TGAGTGAAAAAATAATTTAATTAAGTTGAATTTGATTATAAAGTTTGAGAAACTTCGATATCAAATATAAGATATTTAATAAATAAATATATATATTGGATATTGAATCTTATTTTGGAATCAATTATTATTTAATTATAATTAATTATATGCCCATTAAAGTTTATTAAAATTAAAATTAGATTTAAACTAAATTACTAAAATGTCAAGACTCTGTTATAAATAGGTATGTATTCTAAAAGAGTTATCACATTTTGCTTACCCCGCTCTACACCTTACAAGTTCTCTCAACTTATTCATATAGATATATTTAGAATGCAAAAATATACATGACTCTAGTGGTTCTGATGAATTTTTTTAAAAAAAAAGTTCGGGAGAAATTGTAAAAAAAAAGATCAAATACAATAAGGTATCATTTACAATCATATTTTATCGTGTTAATGTATTAATCATCTTATAGAATTTACGTGAGATCCCACATTAGTTAAGGAGGAGAACGAAGTACCCTTATATGGATACCTCTTTCTCATAGACGTGTTTTTCTGAGTGCAGGAAGAGCAAAATCGTGAGCGCCTTGACCTAATGGGCAATCCAAAACGGACAATATCTGTGAGTGGGTGGTCTGGGCTGTTACAAATAGTATTATAGTTAGTTTCCGATTCGTTGTGCCAGCGAGGACGTTAGGCCTTAAGAGGGGTAGATTGTAAGATCCCACATCGGTTTAAAAGGATAACGAAGTACGCCTTATAAGAGTACGAATATCTCTTCCCTATAGATGCATTTTTCTAAGTAAAAGAAGAGCAAAACTGTAAAGGCCTTGACCCGATAGACAATATAAAGCGGACAATATCTAAGGGCATATAATATAGTCTGTTACATTTAAAGTGATCTTATCTTTTAGAAAATCCCACAAAAAAAGTTTCAAATTTCTTCTGCTACACGTGCACGTGGGATCCTAATTCCTTAACAAATGACTACTACTATGATAGCTACTCGTGATCATAGTGTTTACGGCAAAGGTTAAGTGCACTGCCATGGATACGGATACTTGCATGAGAAAAGAGGAATTTGGACTAGTTGATTGCGCAGGAAAAACTGGACAGGCATAGGAAGCCCAATAAAAATACCCGTAAAGAAGGGAAGAGGAATGTGATCTTGCCTCTGGATCAAGGTTTTGTAGTTGCTAGACAGGCAACTAGAACTGCACCAACTGTAGAAACAAAGAAAATTTTAGAAGTATAGACAAAAAGGAAGAAGAACAATGGGGATAGTCGCTAATGGAATTGCTAAAAGCCTTGCTTTTTAAGATCTTGCTGAAAAATCAAAAGTTGATGATGGTGAAGAAGATGGGGCTTTTAATAAGAAGAAGGAGAAAGTATATTTTTTTAACTTACAAAAGGATGTGTGTAATTCATTCACATTCTCCGATCCTTTCTTTTTCTTAATTTAAATAACCCTTCTGTGCAATTCATTATTCGAAGAATGCAAGTCTTATGGGTTCTGTTTCTTTTTGTCATTGCAAGTGATTAAGGAACTGTGAGTTCTGAAACTTATGATGACGCTTCAACTTCATTACAGAAGGAGCTCTGGATCAAAGTTTTGTAGTTACTCCAAAAACTACGCCACCAATCCTATCAGATCTTGTGGTTTGCAAGAATCCAAAGTATTCCGTTAAGCTAAACAGCCATGATATTTCAAACATTGGAAAGTGAAAGCCACGGGACGGGGACGGGGACGGGGACGGGAGACGAAGAAAGAGCAGAAGCAGCAGAAGGATGAGACAAATGGTCATGGCAAAGAAAGAGTGATAGAAACTTTACGTAAGCTTGTAGACAAAAGTAAGACCACGTTATGAGGTAGGCATGTGTTGGGAGCCATGTTGGTCTGATATTGTTTTTGCATTTGTCTTAACTCGTCTTGCTCTCCCTTAACATTCTTTCTCTACTTTCCACTCGTAGCTTCTCTTTGAGGACCACATCATTGTCACCGTGTGTGGTTAAGTTTCTCTCTTTCTGGAGTGAGCAGAGGTGTGGTGTGTCGTTTTATGTCCAGCCAGGCATTATCTAACAGTTCATCAACAGTAGATTTCTGCTGGAGCATAGCTTCTCATAGCTTATCTTTCTTGGCTGTTAAATCCATAGCCAACAGAGGCAAGAAAATAAGCGCTGCTAACAAATGGGCTTCTTGCATTATTTGCTATATTTGCTGACATTGTTTGCTTCTCTTAAGGGTTGCATCGGCAGTTATCATGTATCTCACCAACTCAACGATGATGTTCTAGGCCTAGTTGTTTTCAAGTCAGGCCTTAACGACCCATCTTCCTATCTGAGCTCCTGGAATGAAGACGATGGCTCTCCTTGCTCATGGAAGTTCATAAAGTGCAACCCAGTTACTGGCAAAGTCTGTGAAGTGTTACTTGATGGGTTGGGCTTATCAGGAAAACTGAGTAAAGGGCTTCAAAAGTTAAGGTACTTGAAGGTATTATCACTTGCATATAACAACTTTAGCGGGACTGTCAGTCCTGAACTCGGTCTCATTAGCAATCTTGAAAGACTTAACCTCAGTCACAATAGCCTTTCAGGTCTCGTTCCATCTTCTCTCGTGAGTGGCGGATCCGCCAAATTTCTTGATCTTTCTGAGAACTACCTCTCAGGTCCTCTCCCTGATGATTTTTTCTTAAACTGTACCTCTCTACATTACCTTTCTTTAGCTGGAAATGCGCTTCAAGGGCCATTACCTAACATGGCGAGCTGCTCTTCTTTGAACTATCTCAATCTCTCCAACAACCAGTTATCTGGTAACCCAGAATTTTTGTCAGGAATTTGGTTACTTAAAAACCTTCAAACTTTGGATCTGTCCTATAATGCATTTTCAGGGTCTGTGCCTAATGGGATATCAGCAATTCGCAACCTGAAAGATATCAAGTTACAGAGTAACCAATTTTCAGGAAAACTACCCATAGATATTGGCCTGTGTCCACACTTGAGAATGTTGAATTTAAGTGACAATCACTTCAGTGGATCCTTGCCTGAGTCCATGCAGAGACTAAGTTCCATCAGCTATTTCAGTTTATCCAACAACATGTTGACAGGAAATTTCCCTCAGTGGATCAGCAACTTTAACAGTCTTGAATTCTTAGACTTGTCGAGCAATGAACTAACTGGAAGCCTCCCATCATCACTTGGTGACCTGAATTCACTCAAGTACATGAGCTTGTCTAGTAACAAGTTAACAGGTGACATTCCCGAGTCTATAGTGCACTGTACCATGTTGTCGGTGATCCAAATGAGAGGTAACAATTTAAATGGTAGCATACCCGAAGGATTGTTTGAGCTTGGCCTGGAAGAAGTGGATTTTTCAAACAACGGACTGGCAGGTTCAATCCCACCTGGTTCAAGTAAGTTCTTCGGATCAATTCACACATTGGACCTTTCAAGGAACAATCTTTCTAGATATGTTCCAGCAGATTTCTGTCTCTCATCCAGTCTTAGATACCTGAACTTATCCTGGAACAACCTTCAATCAAAAATGCCACCAGAACTAGGTTGCTTCAAGAATCTAACAGTTCTGGATCTTCGAAACAGTGCGTTGTTGGGTTCAATACCTACAAGTATATGCGTGTCTCGCAGCTTGAGCATTCTTCAGTTAGATGGCAATTCATTCATTGGCCCCATTCCTGACGAGATAGGAAATTGTTCATCACTCTCCTTACTGTAAGACTTCTTCTACTTTTGGTTGTTCACATACAATCATCTTGCTTGAAATCACATTCCATTGACGCTAAAAGAAAGTTGAAAAAGATTGAAATGAAGAAAGAAATAAGTAAAGTTTAACCACATGTTAGAACTACTACAGTGTGGCCTTTCAAAGCAATGTTCTATTTTTCCTATCTGATCACTTACTTTGTCAGGGTTGTTTCCATTTATTAGTCTTCTTGATTTTGTTGTGAATTATTGTTGTTTCTAATGTGAATGTCTTAAATTCTTTTATCTCTTCACATCTCTGCAGGAGCTTGTCGCACAATAGTCTAAGTGGTCATATTCCGCAGTCAATGACAAAGCTGCATAAACTTAAGATTCTCAACTTGGAATTCAATAACCTGGGTGGGGACATACCACAAGATCTTGGAAAATTGGCGAATCTTCTTGCTGTGAATATATCCTACAACATGCTGACAGGAAGACTTCCTGTTGGAGGCATATTTCAAAGCTTGGATCGCAGTTCTTTACAGGGGAACTTGGGTCTTTGCTCACCTTTGTTGGAAGGACCATGTAAGATGAATGTCCCCAAGCCTCTAGTCCTTGATCCATATGCATACGGTAACCAAGTGCAGGGAAATAGGCCGAGAGATGATTCCTCCAACTCAAAAATATTCCACCACCACAGGTTCCTCAGTATTTCTGCTATCATTGCAATTTCAGCAGCTTTGCTGATTGTCGTTGGGGGCATAGTTATCAGCCTGCTAAACCGATCAGCTCGCAGAGCATCGAATTTTATAGAAAGTGCCCTGGAGAGTATATGCTCCAGCTCTTCCAAAATTGAAAGTTTGACCTCGGGAAAACTTGTTTTCTTTGATTCAAAACCATCCCTTGATTGGGTTAGCAATCCAGAATCACTCCTTAACAAGGCTGCTGAGATAGGTGAAGGGGCTTTTGGAACTGTTTACAAGGTTTCCTTGGGTTCACAAGGAATAGTGGCAGCAATCAGAAAACTTGTAACTTCAAATATTATCCAGCATCTGGAAGATTTTGATCGAGAAGTTCGAGCTTTGGGTAAAGCTAGGCATCCAAATATCGTACCTTTGAATGGCTACTACTGGACTCCTCAGTTACAGCTATTGGTATCAGAGTATATACCCAGTGGCAGCCTGCAAACCAAACTCCATGAGAGGCTACCTTCTTCATCATCTCTGACTTGGACTAACAGGTTGAAGATCATCCTAGGAACAGCAAAAGGACTAGCTTATTTGCATTCTTTCCGTCCACCAATCATTCACTACAACATAAAACCAAGTAACATTCTTCTTGATGAGAACTACACCCCAAAGGTCTCAGATTTTGGACTTGCGAGGCTCTTGACAAGGCTTGATACGCATTTTATGAATAACAGATTCCAGAGTGCACTGGGATATGTAGCACCAGAATTAGCATGCCAGAGCTTGAGGGTCAACGAGAAATGTGATGTATATGGTTTTGGAGTTCTAATCCTTGAGCTTCTCACGGGAAGAAGGCCAGTTGAATATGGTGAAGACAATGTGTTGATCTTGAATGAAAATGTCAAGATCTTGCTTGAACAAGGGAATGTCTGGGATTGTGTTGATCCAAGCATGGGGGAGTACCCAGAGGATGAAGTCTTGCCTGTGCTTAAGTTGGCCCTATTGTGTACTTCCCAAATACCATCAAGCAGGCCTTCCATGGCTGAGGTGGTGCAAATATTGCTGGTCATCAAGACCCCAGCTCCAGAAAGAACGGATTTCTATTGAGAATGATGCTTGTTTGTTCATTTTAGCTTGAAAACTGCAACATATTTCTTACTCAATCTGCCAATTGTTTCTTCTTGTATCATCTTCTCCTTTATTTACAGGAATTGCATGCTTCCATTCCGTTCTAAAAGAATTATCTTCTGCTACTGCATTATTATCTTTTTTTTTATCTGTTGGATAATTATTTTATATAAGTTTAGTTAGCTTAGGAGATTATCTTCTGGGAGATAAGTTTACCTTCTAATAGATAAGATAAGATATACTAATGATTGGATAAGTTAGTATATACGAAAAATCTAATAGTTTAGTAGTATTAAAATAGGTTATACTCGTGTATAAATTACATATAATCAAAGAAATAAAGTGGTTTTTTTCTTCTAGTATTTTCTATACCTCTTATTTCACGGTATTAGAGCTACCAATTTTGGTAACCTTTTTTTCTTCAGCCACATCATGGCTGGAGTTCAACCAACCTTCGGTTCCTTCGATGGGTTCCAAACCTCATCCCAAACATCTAGTTACGAAATACCTTAAGCCCAAACTTCATCTCCTCCTATTAATAATCTTTTCTTGCAAATCACGTAACATAGATTAAATGGAACGAATTTATGAGAATGGTCCCAATCAGTCATGCTCATAATCAAAGGAAGAAGTAAGGTTGAATATCTAATAGGGGCAATTCCTCAACCACACGAAACAACAATCACTTACGGTGTTTAGGAAGCTGAGAATTCTATTATCATGGCTTGACTTATAAATTCAATTGAGCTAAAAGTAGGAAAACCTACCTATTCTGCAAAACTGCAAAAGTAATATGGGAGGCTGTTCAAGAAATATATTTTGATTTGGAAAACACTTCTCAATGCTTTGAAATCAGATAAAAAATCAGAAATGCTCACCAAGGTAATATGTCTGTTATTGAGTATTATAACTTACTTACTGAATTATAGTAGGAGATGAATCTATTTTATGTAGTAAATTGGGATGTCGTGCTAATGTCGAGAAGTATGAAAATTTATTGGAGAAGGAAGGAATTTTTTATTTCTTACAGGGACTTAATGTTGGACTTGATGAAGTGAGAGGAAGGTTACTCGGTTTAAAACCATTGTCGTCAATCCGAGAAACGTTTGCTGAGGTTTGTAGGGAAGAGAGTGGGAAAAAGATCATGCTTACCTCACACACTTATGAACAAACCTCTCAAGGCTCAGCTTTAGTGGCAAACTCTCGAAAGGAGTCTACTTACGAAACCGGAGAGCAAGAAACCAAGAACAAGCAGTGGTGTGACCATTATGATAAGCCCTACCACACCCGTGAGACTTGCTGGAAATTACATGGGAAACCACCAGATTGGAAACCTAAAAGCCAAAAAGTTCAGCAAAAATGTGGAGCAGCACATTTAGTAGAATTCGATTTCAGCAAATCCACAAGGCTAAACCTGTCCTCTCAGTAGATTGATCTACTTCAACAACTTTTGAATCAAACAAAAATCACAACTGAGAAAGACTCACATGGCCAACTAACCTTTACTGCAACACTAGTGCATAAAGGTAACCTATGTCAATCATTATTATCAAAGTCCCTAAGTCATGATCTCTAGATTGTGGACACGGGTGCATTAGACCACATGACTGGGCCTTTGAATGCCTTTGAAAAATATGAGCCATGAAACCAGTAAGTTAATTTCTGGGTCGCAGGCTATTCGTCAAGGGAGAGTTTTTTTGTCAAAACTGACATTAAATACTATTCTTTATGTGCTAAGTTAACTTATAATCTACTATCTGTTAGTCAATTAACCAAGGATATGGACTGTATTGTGATGTTCTTTCCATCTCATTGTGAATTTTTGGACCGGTGTTCGGGAAAGATGATTGGCAGTGCTGAGGAGAAAGATGGACTTTACTACTTCTCATAAAAGAGTACTCCTATTAAACCCAAATCACCAAATAAGATTTTCCTTTCAATTATGTCAAATTATGATGTTATGTTATGAAATCAATACCTTGGTCATCTCAATTTCCCATATTTGAAAATCTTACATCCAAACCTTTTCATTAATAAAGATCATATTTTTTTATATTGTGAGCAATGTGTCCTTGCAAAGCAAAGCAAAAATACTTGTCCCATACACTCATACAAATCCTCAAAATCTTTCCAAATAATTCATAGTGATATCTAAGATTCTGCTAGAGTTACAAGTCTAATCAGTACTCGTTGGTTTATCAGTTTCATTGATGATCATACAAGGGTATGTTGGTATATCTAATGAAAGACAAATCTGAAGCCTGTCATATCTTTAAACAATTCCACAAACTTATCCAAAATGTATTCCAGACCTCTATTCAAGAAGTACGTACAAATAATGAGAGAGAATATTTTTCAACTGATTTTATTCAATATCTTAGTGAAAATGGGATCATTCACCAGAGTTCTTGTGCTTATACCCCACAACAAAATGAGATAGTAGAGAGAAAGAATTGTCATCTTTTAGAGGTAGCCCGATCTATAATGTTTACCAACTTTGTTCTAAATTCCTATAGGGGAGAAGCCATTCTAACTACCTCATACTCGATAAATCGTCTTCCTTTAAAAACTCTTCAATTCCGAACCCCTTTAGGTGTTCTTCTAGAACAATTTCCTCACCTTAAGCTCCTTAATTCTCTTCCTCCTAAAGTCTTTAGGTATACTATTTTTGTACACAACAATCAACCCATTAGAAGCAAACTTGGCCCACGAGTTATTAAATGTGTGTTTGTTGGGTACTCTCTCACTCAAAAGGGTTATAAGTTCTTCTCACCTTCTACAAACAAATTCTTTGTTTCATATGATGTCACTTTTTATTGAAAAACAACCATACTTCAACAATACCTCTCTTCAGAGGGAGACATCCTATGAAGAGATTTATTGGGACCCAAGCATATCACTTCCTATCTCACAACCCTTCCTACAAAACCCGCAAAACCTACCATTAAGCTTGAAATTGTCTAGTCCAATTCAGTGGAGAACCAATTCCCAAAAAAACAACCTTAGTGTATTCGCTCAATAAGGCCAAACATTGGACCAGGAACCAGCTCCTAGAGAGACTATGGTAAGTGAATTAGATGTGTCAATTGCACTACGAAAGGAGGTAAGATTATGTATTAAATATCCTATTTAATATTATTTGACTTACTCAAAGTTATCTTCAAAGTTTAAAGCTTTCATTACTAAGCTTGATAGTGTAAGAATTCTAAGAAATGTACATGATGCATTGCTAAGAACTTAAGTGAAAGGAAGTTGTACTTGAAGAAATGAAAGCTTTACTTGATAATAAAACATGGGAAATTGTGGACCTACTCGAAGGAAAAAAGGTGGTTAGTAACAAGTGGGTATTCACTATGAAGTGTAGGGCAAATAGAGAGAATGAAAGGTATAAGGCTAGATTAGTGGCTAAGGCTTTACACAAACCTATGGAATAGATTATGAGGAAACATTTGCTCCAGTTGCGAAGTTGAACACAATTAGAGTCCTTCTATCATTGGCTGCAAATTTAGATTGGGAACTCCATCAGCTCGACATTAAAAATGCCTTCCTAAATGGTACATTAGATGAGAAAATATATATAAAGATACCACCAGGTTTAAAAACTGAAGAACGAAGGGGAAGAGTTTGCAAACTAAAATCCTTATACAGCCTCAAATAGTGTCCATGAGCATGGTTTAAGAGGTTCAATGACACTCTATGCAGGTTTGGATACAAACAGGGACAAGCTGATCACACAATGTTTGTAAAGTGTGGAAAAAATGAAAAGAAATCCATCTTGATTGTGTATGTGAACGATATTATAATCACAGGCGATGACACTAATGAGATCAATGATCTTAAACAAAAATTGAGGCTGGAATTTAGGGTTAAAGACCTCGGAACATTAAGACATTTTCTTAGAATGGAGATTACTAGAAGTAAGGAAAGTACTTTCATATCTCAACTAAAATACATTCTTGATTTACTGGAGGAAACAAGAAAGATGGGTTGCAAACCTATAGGAACTCCATAGAGAGAAATTGGAAATTCAAGAAAAATGAAGAAGATCCTCCTATTGACAAAGGAATATACCAAAGGTTAGTAGGAAAACTTATCTATTTGTCACTAACTAGACCAGATATTGTTTATTCTGTGAGAACTGTTAGCCAATTTATACACTCTCGAACTCAAAGACAATTAGAGGCTGTTAACTATATTATGAGATATCTCAAAGGCAATCCAAGTAGAGGATTAATGTCTCGAAAAAATGAGGAAAAAAAAGCATAGAAGGTTTCACGGATACAGATTGGGCTGATTTTATTGAAGACAGTAGGTCAACATCTGATTATTGTACTAAAATATGGGGGAATCTTGTCACTTGGAGAAGCAAAAAGCAGTCTGTAGTAGCAAGAAGCAGAGTTTAGGGCAATTGCACAAGGAATTTGTGAAGTTATTTGGTTAGAGAGGTTAATGCAGGACCTACAGATCACCACTTTCTCTCCCACCAAAGTCTTTAGTGATAGTAAATCAGCTATCAGTATAGTAAATAATCCAGTTCAACATGATCGAACAAAACATGTTAGAATTGACAGCAGCTTTATCAAATGTGAAATATAAGGGGGGTTTGATCTATGTTATGTCCCTACTGAAGCACAGGAAGCTGATATCTTCACAAAGATCATACCTACGCCTAGATTCGAGACAATTCTAAGTAAGTTGGGAATGATAAAAATCCATTCCTCAACTTGAGAGAGAGTGTTGGATAATTATTTTAGATAAGTTTAGTTGGCTTAAGAGATTATCTTCTAGGAGATAAGTTTATCTTCAAGATAAGATATACTATAGATTGGATAAGTTAGTATATACGAAAAATCTAGTAATTTAGTAGTATTAGAATAGGTTATACTCGTATATAAATTACATATAATCAAAGAAATAAAGTGGTTTTTTCTTCTGATATTTTCTATACCCTCTTGTTTCAACATCCATTGTTGCCATTAAAGCAATTCACAGTTGTATTTTGCAAAATATTTACTAACTCCAAAAAACAAAAAAAAAACACAGATTTGAATGAAAATCTAAAAGAAACAGGAACCGATTTTGAGAAAAATCAAAAGGAAACAAACAAATAGAAAAAGCTTTCGTTGAATTATTGATCTTTGAAGGAGTAAACATGTCATGAAAACTCCAACATCGAATTGAACTCATATCCATGTTTCTACTTCATAACAAAATACCATTGTCTATACTTGATGTCTACTTTGCCGTACAATTCTGTCTGACAGATTTGTCATCTTACTTCAAATCTTGGACCACATCCCCATTCACAATGTCTTTTCACTTGTTTGAAAGAAGGGAAAGGTAATTGTCGAGACTTATCAAGAACCATAGCTGACAAGTGCATGGCTGCCAAAAAGCAAAGGCGAGAAGACAAACTATGAATTCCACTTCTAGCTATATACCTTCATAATTCCCAATACCAGAATTCATACTACAAGTCCACAACAATGGACGAACTAGACTTAAGTCTTATGTCGCATGCAATGTCTCAGTTGTCATTCCAACCACCCAACATCTTGAAGAAGAACTGTTTAATTCTTTAGAAACCGATTGCATAATGTTCTAAACTAGACTTAAGTCTTGTGCCGCATGCAATGTCTCATTTGTCATTCCAACCACCCAAGAACTTGAAGAACAACTGTTTAATTCTTCAAAGGCACCAATTGCATAATGTTCCAAGTCTATAGAGTTAGAACAAGGTTCCGGAGTTAGATAATAGTCAGGAGTGAAGGGAAAACAATAATACGACATTATGGAGAAAAAGAAAATCAAAAGTATAGAACTATAGATCCAGAAGAGTACTATCAAATGTTGTTCGAGTTCTACAACAGAGAAAAGCTAGCACTGACTTTATTTTTAGAGAAGCATTAGTCAGCCACCATAGGCGATGATAGTCGTCGGGTAGGAGGCCTGATCAGTGGTGTTGTGAGCCATTGAGATAAAGCAAATACGAATAGTGAGGACTAAACTAGGAGTTAGAACCCACGGCTTTGTTTGGAAAAGCATTGCGGATTCGAATATTATGTGAGAATTGAAGTTGGAATTTCATAACCAAAAACAATTTTCTATGATAAAATGATCATATGATTTATTGTATTGATACATGCGATATAGTTTTAAAAACAACCTTTCTATTAATTACGGGAAAGATTGCGTACTACTAAACTTCCTCAGTCCCGCGTTAAGCGAGATTTATACTATGTAGTCTAGTTCTCAATTCAACTAAGTAATTCAGTGTTCAATCATTCATCCACATCTTATGAATGAAGAACACCACAACAAAGTTTATTCATCCCAAATTGGGATCTCAATTTGAAACTCTAATGCCATTTTTCAATATCACTGATTCACTTGATAGTCCATAAATTTTTGGTATCTTCTCCATTGTGAGTTTACTGAAAATAGGGAGCGAACACTGTCAAAACTTCCTTGTAGACTGGCTTCTTGAAATCCACAGCCTGTGAATGAAAGAAGAATAAGCAATTGATTAATGATAACACCAGAATGCCAAATGTTTTGTTTGATTGATGCCAAATGAACAATCTGCGAGTAATATCTACTCACAAGGTCAATTATTTGCTCTGAATTCATCCATGACCATTCTCCAAACTCAGGTTTCTCGGTGCCATCACCCTGAAGATTAATCTCTTCCTCCTTCCCTGTAAATTTAAGTAGAAACCTGTACTTGGCAATGTAGTTAATGTCTTACCATAACATGGGATAAGTCAAAATGGTAAAGAAATGAAAAGGCACTGGCATCACATTTGAGAGCAACTTAAATGGGATTAATTACAAACCTAAAGGCTTTTAGCCAGAGTTGGAATCAGTTCAGACATGAATTGATATACATCACTTGGTTAAATGGCTGAAGAATTGGTGTGTATGAAGTAATGATTGAATCATAGTAGACCAAACTGCTCAGATACTCACCACTTTTGTGCCTG
Organism: Erythroxylum rufum; assembly: GCA_027478365.1. Classification (NCBI taxonomy): domain Eukaryota; kingdom Viridiplantae; phylum Streptophyta; class Magnoliopsida; order Malpighiales; family Erythroxylaceae; genus Erythroxylum; species Erythroxylum rufum. Next base: position 12,026,788 of record JANIHZ010000005.1, read on the forward strand.
ACCTTTCCAGTCAGATCCCCACTGTTGATTGAGCTTTTCTCTAACATGGGGTGGAAAGTCGTAGGTCAACCAATATGGCACCTGTACATATAATCCATCCAGTTTATACTTGAAGTTGCTCATAATTTAAAACGAAAATTGAGGGAGACATTGATCAAACCAGAAGATCTCATTCAACTTTGGCACCAAAAATATCCACAACTTATTATAGATGAGTCAACCATTAGAAGATTGCCTGATACTCACTAAAAGCCTCACAAATAGCATAATCTGCAGCAAAATTTTAGGCTTCACCAACCAATGAATATCTCACAACATCAAGAGACAAATCATTGGATCAAACTAATAGACAGACCGAAAAGTCAGATCTCAAAATTTGGAATGAGAAATTTTTAATGCAGTAGCATAATCTGCAGCAAAATTTTAGGTTTCACCAGCCAATGAATAAGTACCTCACAAAATCATGAAACAAATCATTGGATCAAAGTACTAGACAGACCAAAAAGTCAGATCTCAAAATTTGGAATGAGAACCTTTTTTACATTAAACTTATGTCCCCATTTCAAATTCAACCCAGTGCTCCCCATCAAAGCACAATGATAGATTTCAATAAAAACAGATGAATGTGTATGTTGAAAGATTCTATTCTCTATAGCAATGCATGCGGCTACCTGCTGCACAAGCATTGTCTAAAAAAGAGCCAAACTGTACTTTTAGAGAAAGTTTAGTGAAAACATAGAACTTAGCTTAAACACTCAAGTACTAAATTTTTAGGATGTGATGGCCAGTTTAGTATGAATAATGAACTAGATTGTCTTCAATGAAATAATATGTTTACATAATACAATTGGAATAGGAGCTCCGTCATATACTGCTTGCAGTTGCTCCTGAAATGAATTGCAAGGCTCATGAAACTGCATTGTTGTCCAAAGAGAACATATACTTTTTATGGCTTCAACAACTAATAATACGATAAAAGGTTTAACCTCTTCAATCAGAAATTTAGGAGACCTGTAAAGGTCAGATCATTTTTTCAGTTAATTTTGCATGTGGTATGACTTCTTCACTTTATTTCCTTGTTATTGTCAGAAGATTAGATGTTAAATGCTCACCTCGAATTAACAGGCATTAAGTAAATGTCAAATCGCAACATTGAACCAGACCAAAGCACAAGGTTGAGTATGCACATGCTTCATTGTCAACTCAATAGACAAAAATCTTGTAGAAGAGAAAAGTGCATTTAAAGCCAAACCTCTGCTAGAACTTCCGCGAAACTTACTCCCGTCTCTTCTTTCAGTTCCCTTAAGGCTGCAACTTTTGGATCTTCATTGTCATCAATGCCACCCTGTTTCAAATGATTACTTAATTATCAGCATCTCACCCAGAGAAGCCACATCTTCCTGAAAAAAAAAAGTCTCAAATACAGAGGCTAGCCTGTTCTACAGGAACAAAACTTTCAAATTATAAAAACTGCTGCTCTATTAATATGAGCTAGCTGAAGATGAATGCTATGATTTCTTTCTACCTTTCACATGACCAATCCGGAGGTGAAATATGAATGTGAAAGTAGTCCAATTATAATTTCAACAACCTCAATATGCAATCAATATGTAGGCATTAACTTTCTGATTTCTATTCTCAAATACCTTGACAGCCAGTTCTTTTCTTGGTTGTTTCATTTAAGACGACTTTGTCGACAAAAACACAAAGCCCCAAGTATCCAAATCAAATAAACCATTTATAAATTTGAACTAAGAGAAACAAACAAACTACCCATCTTCTCCTCCGTCAAAAGTAGAGGTTTTTATCAAATTTAGATAACAAGATCAAACTGATAGTTTGCCACATCTTCTTGCGCAAACCAGCCATTGACTATGTCCTGACCGTTCAAAACTATCAACAACCATAAATCGATTCCAAAACCAGAATTCAATGTTTCCAAACACCAAATGATTTTCAGACAAGAAGAGAAACCACTCAACATCACCAACGTAAGTACCCAGAAACAGAATTTAACAGAAAGAAAAAAAAATTGATACCTGTGGCATCTGCCAAGCATTGGGTATATCTAACCTAGAAGCAGCAAATATCTGCAGAGGTCAAACATAAAGAAGCTCAAAATCATGTTAACAGTTAACTTATCAAAGCACATTACGTTAAGTTAAATCAGCACCCACCTTCTTGGATGGATTTATGAGGCAGATGCCAACGTTTCTTCTATACCCTTCAGGTGGAGACTCCATGGAAGATGATACTAAAGGCAGACACAAGCACCTGGAGATTATTGCACTTCGAGAGAAGAGTGGCACCTTGGTAAATTTGGAGAACTTGAGAGGGTAACTTGGGAAGGATAAAGTGGACTTGTTTCTGGTACAGCGAAGAGGGGAGTTAAACAGTGCGGAGCGGCACAAGGCCATTTCTGGGAACGTCACATTCTCCGGCTACTTAGTGCTTGTATTGGCATTTTGCCTAAATTACTAAAATATCCCTATTTATCGTGATAATTACCACATAAGTACATACAAGAGCAAGTCCTTAGTTGATTCTTTCTTTTGTATTTTACAAAGAGTCTGTTTTCGCTACTTAAATATATAATTTTTCAGATATAAATGAGTAATCTTATTTAATGTCATAAATACTGTAATAAATTTAATAGCAGATTAAATTCTGACACGTTACTATTTCAATACCGATTAATATCAGGTATTATTTAGAGCAATTTTTTAAATTTATCTAATAATTCTTAAATTTTTTTAAAATTTACAAAATAATCTTTCAATGTTATTTAAAATTTTTAATTTTTGCAAAAAATCCTTAATTTTAAAAAAATTTCGAGTACCAACTAGTATTCCAAATACTATATTAGTCGATACCCGCAAAATAGGTCGATATTTAGACCTAATATAGAAACATTCTATTTTGTACCATTTTTTAGCCAATAAATATACTGACCAATATGATACGAGATTCATTACACTGATCTTACTAATTACTACGAGGCTCGACCTCTACTACAAATATTACAATCTTAATCAAACTTTTTTTCTTTTAAAAGAATTAATAATTGGTATATAAGTCATTTTGTTCTTATTACTTAATGCCTCTTAAATTGAAATTTTTTATTTTTAATCTTTTAATTTTTAAATTTTTTTTTGATAGAATATCCAAATTTTAAATATTATAATATAGATTGTTAATTTTGTTGATTTGTTTTATAAAATGTTTTGAGTATGTTTAAGGAGAAATATTGAGTTTTTATGCTATAAATATCTATGATCAAAACTCAAGAAGTATTTGCCAATCAAATTGCTAATTTTCTTTAATGATTATGTGATTAACTTAGAATGATGCCAAATTAAGTATTTACTACTTATAAAAAAAAAGAAATGTTTATACTTGAGTAATTTGTTAAAATTATAGTTTAAAATGAATAAAAAACAACAACAACAACAATAACAATCCGATAAAAATCTTACTAATAAGTTAAATCTGGACACAACTTTATCTTCAACTATAAGAAAAGTTGTTACGAATAGTTTAAAATGAATAAGCAGCAATTAAATTAATTATTCTTCACTCAGTATATTTTCTGTCAATAAATCTGGAAGCAAAAAATGTGAACTTCCCAATTGAAAAGAAGGAAAAAAAAAAAAAGACTTGTTTATACACATTACAATCTCATATCTGTGGTATCAGTCAAATATTGGAAGGATTAAGAACAGAGATTGGGTTGTGGGTTAGGATGAGGATGAGCTTGAGCTTGAGCTTGAGCAGCCATTGAAAGCTCAAATTGCCTTAAAGAAATTGCAGGAAATGAAATGACTTCAGGAGCTTTCAAGCCCTCCCAGCCCTTTACAGGATTGGTAGTAGTTGTGCCATCTGCTCCTATGTGTGTAACATGCTTCACATCAGTTGGATATCCTATCTCCATTTCTCTTTCTGTTTCCTCTTCCTCTTCCTCTTTGTAAACTATAGCTCCACAAGCAAAAAAAGAAACAAAAAAGTAATTCCTCTTGCCTACATGTAAAGACATGTTGAGTATTTCTTGGCACGATGCGAAATAGTTGTCATGATGTATTAATAAGACAAAGAAAAGAAGAGGAAAGGTCTATTCATCACATGATTGTTTTGGCATGATAAGGAACAGGAAGCCTTGTCTTCTAAGGAAATAAGATACAGAAATAATAAGCAAGGTTAAAAGTCCATACTGTAAGCAAGGTTAAAAGTTCAATATCACGGAATTCATATGACATTGAATTTGCTTTTGACATGATGAAGAGAAACAAGCCTTATCTTGAAAGGAAACGAGACAATATCTCAGAAAAGAAAGAAGAAATACATTGTAAGTCCAGAAGGTTGCAGTAATTAACAAAGAAGAGAGAAACAAAAGGATCTGTTTTCTCTTGCATTATGCAAATCATCTTTTCAATCCATAACTTTTAGTAGGAGAGACTCGTCAAGTAGTCTTATCTTCAGTTTCCTGGAGGTGGACAAATTGAAATTCTTTATCCTAATCAAGAACACAGGTTCAACATTCGTTTACAGGATTTCTGTGCACCTGTTAAATATCGTATCCATGGTGTTTGTAAATACTGAACGAACTACTCACCAAATAGTACTTGGGAGACACTTCTAATGCTCCTCACCATTTTGTGTAGTCCACGAGATATGTTAGGCGTTGGAAGAGTCATGAAACTCACGGTCTTCCTTATCCTATCCTTCCCATGCTTCTGCTCTCTTTCTTGTTTCCCTTTACAATATAATCAACAAAAAGGAACTAAATTCAAACAAGGAGAAAAACCCATCAACCCTGTCCAGGAATGGTAAGGAATTGATTAGAGACATACTTGTTGCAGATGGTTTTGTGTTGGCAACTTCTACACTGGACTGAGAGTTACAGCCAATGGAAAACGGAAGAACTGCTGATCTTTCTCTGCGTGGTCTCATGTCGTTTCTTCACAGACCATAAAAAGTTAAACGAAACAACTGAAAAGGAGGGTATGCAGTATACCAGAAACAGATGTGAACGGGTACAAGATATTTATAAACACAAGCTCCAAGCAACAAGATAAACATATATGGAATGGAAGTGGTCTGGTACACTGGTTGTTACTGTCTTGTTTTTGAAGCGAGAATGATAATTACATGCGGAAACATTGAGATCTACCCAACACTTGGCTGTTTCATGTTGGATAAGAAGAGAGGGAGAGAGGTGTTGGGAAGGGATTATGGAGTGGGTTGGCGTAGTTAGTAGGTTAAACTGAGACACCTTCGACCTAATTCATGCTGATTGCAGAAGATTCCATTAGTAGTAGTAGGGTTAGTGTGAGCCCACTAACCCCATTTTCCATCTGTTACATAATATAACATATATGAATTTGTGTTGATTGCTATAATCTTGCTTTGGTTGGTTGGGTTCGTGTCAGTGGCATCCCTTGTAGGCTAAGCCACCATTCTCCAATTTCCTTTTTTGGTTACTTTTGACTCTCATTGTAATCTTGTTCACATAAGCGTTTCAATGTATTAGACAGCTTACTGTATCTGGATTTTTAAATGGAAAATGAATGGGACATCAGCATTACAAGAAGTGGTGGGCAATGAATAAAGGTTGGAAGCAGCAAACCAATTCTTTATTTTGCTGAGAAAGAAGGAGAAGATCCCGAACTTGTCACATTAATCAATCGTGCATGCAAAAACACTCCTTATTGAAAGGGATTACCAAGATTCCGTTTGCACCAATGCTACATACATACATTCGTTGTCCCCACACCTGACTTTATCAATCAGTATTTATAAGTTTTAGAGGAGATTGATCAGGTAAATCCATTATAGATATATTCAATAACACTACATTATTTACATTCTAAATATTGGACATGTTTGGCAATCAACGAATTGTATTAACTGTTAGCTGATTTTATCAATGGTTAGTCGACAACGGATTTTTTTAAAGATGTTTTGTAAATTTAGCCATTTAATATTAGCTATTTATGCAAAAATGACTTATGAGCAATGTTACGAATACCGTACCGGGTTTGGTACCGGATTGAACTCTGGAACGGAACTGTACCGGTACCGGTCGGTACTAGGTACCGTTTCGGGATATTTTTTAAATTTATAAAATAGTCCCTAAACTTTTTAAAAATTGCAAAATAGTCCATATTGATATATTATACAGCTGTACTGTATATTTTACTAATTTACTGTTTACATCAACCATGCTTTTAAAAATCTTAATAATAATTAATAATGACAATTAATTTGAAATAACAATAATTTTTTAAATATTTCACATATAAATAATAATCACAATTAATATAAACAAGAACAATCATCATCATACAATTATAAAACTAAGAATAATAGAAAGCATTTAAAATATTACAATCATACAAATTAATAAATAATATTACATATTTACATCAAAAGATTCAAAACATCCGATAAAAAGAACAATAAATATTACAAAAAGAG
>JANIHZ010000005.1:12037711-12059107 GCA_027478365.1 Erythroxylum rufum
TTTCACATGATCATTTGAAAACTAACTTTTCTACTAGCTAAAACTAAAATTGCATATTATTGGATTTTTCCAGCCTCATGTGTCGGTGTGATTTCTATTTGACGTTGTTGTTGATGTTTTTTTTTTTTTTTAAACTTCTTAAATAAATTTCATTTAACTTTTTAAATTTATTTATTTGCATAATTCAGTATAAAAAATTATTATCATCATTAAAGTTGTGTCCCTCCTCCTTAAACAATCTTTCATGGTATTAGTACCTACCAAAAAACGAAAAACGGTTGAAAAATAAGAAAAGAGAGGACAGTAGCGTAGCGAAGCAAATAGCAATTCACACTCGCCAACTCAGGCGGGAAACTGGTAATTCGGGGAAGACCAAACCCCTCCCCTTCAGAATCCTAAACCCTAACCCTAGAAAGTTCCCCAAATTCATTAACATTTGTGAACAAGGTGCATAGTGAGAGAGCAACTGGAAGCACCAAGCTCTTGTTCTAGCTTCCGCCAATTTCAAACCAAAACCATAAAAGAAAAATAAAGAAAAATTTCCCTTTCTTTTCCCATGGCATTTGCTAACAGAGACAACAAAAGCCTCGATGACGGCGAAGAACAAGAACAAGAACAAGAAGTCCAAGTAAAATTAGAGGAAGACGGCGACATTAACGTCGACGAAGGTCAAGCCGGGACTCCGGTGAAATACGCGTCGTTGGATCGGGTCTACTCGGCGGCCTCTTGTCGCGTCAGCTCAATCGGATCGTCAAACGGCATGTCGAAGAAGGTTAAAGCTCGGAAGCTTGTTGTTCACGACGATACCTGCTCGATTGAAACGCCGGTGTTTCATGTTTATTCTCGCCGGAGCAAAAGGCGTCAAAATTCTGTTCAGAGTATGCCGTTTTTTGATTCTGCGATCGCGTGTTCTACGAAGACTGAAATTTGCCAGTTTGAGGGTTCCATCCAGTGCGAGCTGAAGAAGAAGAAGAAGAAGAGGGGGAGGATTGGGGCTAGTGAGTTGGAGAAACTGGGGGTTGATTCAACTGTTTTGGTGGATTGGAATAGGCCAAAACTGAGGGATTGTGGAAATCACAATGTGGCCAGTAATTCTGGTAATCACAAGAAGAATAGTAAGCCTGGATGCTTGTCAAGAAAGAAGCTTGCTTCTATGGAGGGTTGTGAGAATGTTTCGCGTACTACTAAAAGATGGGTCAGGTAGGTTTTCTGTATCATTATTTGTCGTTATTCTGATTTCTTGTGTTTGGGTGGAACAAGGATAATCGAAATTGGAGTTGCAACTGCATTTAAAGTTTCGAGGTGGGAACTTTTAGCAAAATATCGGGTTAGATTTATCGTATTGCTTAGGAATATGAATCATATCCGTTACATGGATTGAGGTGAGGATAGCTAGTGTTTGAGAACATTCAGCGCAAGTTCTTATTACTTGGCAGGAGGAGCAAACAGTTTTTGGCTTATAGTGCTGTATTTCTCAACTCTCTCAGTCGCCAGAGGGAGGGCTTTAATGTCTATCTATGTTCATAACTTTTTTCCTTGCATTATTCACGGATGTAGAATTTGACGTGCATAGGTTGAGTTTTGATGGTGTTGATCCAGAAACTTTTGTTGGCCTATCATGCAAGGCAAGAACATGCGTCAAAACTTTTCATCTTTCATTTTCTGAGGTTACTTGCCTTTTCTTTTTCTAAATAATTAAGCTGCTTATGTGCAGGTATATTGGCCATTGGATGCTGCTTGGTATTCTGGATGTGTTGTCAGTTACTGTTCAGAGATCGAACGACACCATGTATGATAATTTTGAATTGCTATTAGTGTTAAAGTGTTAAGAGTAGATTTCTAACCTAAAATGAAACTCAATTCAGGTCAAATATGAAGATGGTGATGAGGAGGATCTTGGTCTGCAAGATGAGAAAATAAAATTCTTTCTTTCTCGCGAGGATGTGGTGCATCTCAACCTTGCTTTCAACGTGAAATGTTCTGATGCTGACGGCTACGATTATGATGAGATGGTTATATTAGCTGCTAACCTGGATGATTGCCAAGATCTGGAGCCAGGCGACGTCATATGGGCCAAACTTACTGGTTTCATCAAATTATCTTCTTATCTCTTTAAGTCTTTCAAATCTGCGTTTTTTGTTTGTGTATTGGTGTGAGCAAAATTCTGGCCTCTATTTTCCCTTGCTTATTCAAGAGTGACAACTGATGTTTAGGGAGAAAAGAATATAAAATAGGTGTCAAAGGACATGTGTATGTTTGTAACCATTCACTATAATGCCCTGATTCTGCCCACAGTTAGTAAATTAAGTGGTGTAGAGTGGTAACTCTGCATAAGCGATACTTATCCTTGTTTCTTGGAGAGTTGTGTTTTATAATCAATAATATAAGTGATGATGCTATGTACTCTGATTTCTGCTGACTATTAATTCTAATACCACATGGAGCTTCATACCTTGACACAAAATCGAACATTCAACTCATATATTATCCTTCTGGCTATATAATAGTGCTTTATGTAAAACAAGGATCCATACATGACTATATCTAACCTGAACCAGTTATGAAATCGTGGCTAAGCTGGTTTGAGACTCTGGTTAATGATCATGTTTAGGGGTGTATTTTCCCGGTTCCATTAGTTTCTCAAGCTTGGTTGGATCAATTTTTGATGTCCTTTGTTTGCTACTGTACTAGTTGCCTTCTCAATATCTAAAATTTGAACAACAAATAAAATCCTTTTCCACCTGACAGAAATCCTATCCTCTTACATTATGGTGCAGGTCATGCAATGTGGCCAGCCATTGTTGTGGATGAAGCCCTTATTTCTGATCGAAAGGGTTTAAACAAATTTGGTGGAGGAAAATCAGCTCTTGTACAATTTTTTGGGACCCATGATTTTGCAAGGTATGTGATGCATTTGAGTTTTTGGGTGTATTTAGCATGTGGGTTCATCATGACTTTATTTAATAGATGGTTAAGTTTTGGAGGCTGACATATTTGTAATCTTTTCAGAGTAAAACCAAAGCAGGTAATATCTTTTCTCAAAGGGCTTCTTTCTTGTTTCCACCTTAAGTGCAAGAAGCCTCGTTTTGCTCGAAGCATGGAAGAAGCAAAAATGTAAGATTATTGACAAGTTCCCGCTACTTCCTTTTTTCTTTTTTGCTTTCTTCGTTGGGATGCTAATCAGATATTTCATAATTCTGTTATCATATCTAATGTAGTTTACCTAACTTTTTCTTTGTTCTTCTTGTCAAAACTTATGTCTCTTTAATCCTGTCATACAATCTAAGATTTCTTCTAGTACACCTATCGGTCTTTGATTGATAAATGAAAGAAAAAGCATTTGGGAAACACAAAAAGGTGGGTGCATGAGTGCATCCTGTGAGCAAGGTTAATAAACTTAAATTCTCCAAAATATCATGTTAAAAATTTCTAATTTTAGGTCCATAGTGTCATGTTACGAAAAATTTAAGGTGCAAACCATCTTTTGTTTGTTAACATTCTCAAGGGCTGAAAGGTTCTTCTGCTCTACTGACACTTGCTGATTAGTTCCCATATTCCATCTTGTTAGTTGCCTATTTGTCTTACAGCTATAATCAAAATGACCACTGCAACGAAGAGCAGTGGCACACTTGAAGAGGGAGAATAAAAATTTAATAGGAACATGTCCAGTTGTTCTTGAAAATATGTGTGGCTGCATTGAGAATGATGAAGATCAATGCAGAACCACCCTGGTAAAAGCGAGCTAGGTTGACTCTGGACTACCGGTAGTTCCAACACTATAGTCCTTTAGATATACACCCCAACAGTTTTGATGCTACAAGTATTTTGTTATTTTCAAACTCTGCCTTTCTATTTCCCTTTCAAAACATCAGGGGGCATTCCTTCAAGGATGAAATTTAGGTGAGATAACTTCTGTTTATCAAATGGAATATTGCCCTATGTTAATTGGGCCAAATTGTGAGTTGATGGTTTTCGAAAGTTGACAATTAGTTTTTCATGTTAATGGGCCTTAAAGTAAGTCTCTGACACTTAAATCTTGTATTAGTGTTCCTATAGCCTCATATAAACCTGACGGTTCACTAGATACATATTGGTACCTGTAGGGTTACTTTCTCATTTTTGTTAAAGCTGCATAATTGATGACATTTGAACTTTTACCTTTCAAGAATACCATTTGAACTAGTGCTGTTTCTGAACAGGTATCTGAGTGAACAAAAACTTCCGAAAAGAATGCTACAACTGCAAAATGGCATGAATGCTGATAGTTGTGAGACCCTGGGTGGTGAGGATGATGCAAGCACAGATTCAGGTGGAGATTTCTATAAGGATGAAGTAATTCAGAGGATACTGGGGAGCCTTGGGACCTCTCCTTATGTCATTGGGGATCTACAAATTTTAAGCCTTGGTAATTTTGAGCCTTTATTCTGGGACACTGTTCAACGTTCCACATGTATTTTTATCTGAAGTTATGGGTCATCCTTGGTAACGTACTTATATTCAACCAATGCTTGAAGGTTCCATAATTTCAAGAAATTCAACTACTTATACTGTACATTCCTCTCATATTGTTATTTAGATTTGACTTGTTAAGAAAAGAAAGATCTAGTATTCTTTAACTTCCACTTTTATTCCCTCAATTTGATTCGATATGTATTTTACACCGATAATTGGAAGTTTCCATAAGTGACTACTCTTAATTCAATTTATGAACCATGCAAGCTTGTCATTTACTAAGAGCTTGCAAACTTTTTTGCAGGAAGCATTGTCAAGGACTCAGAATATTTCCAGGATGATAGATTCATCTGGCCTGAAGGATATACTGCTTTGAGGAAGTTTAACTCAATAGCAGGTACGTATTGTGGGAAAGTAAACTTTAACCCTTTCCTGAACTTGGTGTCTGTTTTGAGATGTTATCTCTCTCTTGTCAGATCATTTTTAATTGGAGTTGCATGACATTTTTTTTTTCCTTTCAATTTTGAACATCTCAGATCCAAATGTTTACACAGTATATAAGATGGAAGTGTTGAGAGATGAAGAGTCAAAGATTCGGCCTTTATTTAGAGTGACATTGGATAATGGAGAACAGGTCATGTTGATGCAATAAAGCCTAATTCTACAAACATGTGTTAGTTTACTGCTGATAAGCCTTTTGCAATTTGTTCAGTTGTAAAATCTTTCAATTTTAGGTAGTATTATCTTATGCAGTAATTTGATTATGCACTGTGTGTGTGTGACTCAATATCTGTTTGATGTCATTTATAAATGACTATTAAGTGCAATTACATATGGATTGGAGATGGGTAATTTTGTGGTTAGAAGATGATTGCAAAATGGTGCAAGGGAAAACCTCATTTTCACATTACCATCTTTTGTTTTGCATATTCACTCTAATTAGTTGTTTCGATTTGTAATCAGGTGGCTTTGTTTTCAGACTTCTCATTTCAAATACATGAAAAAGGAACTCTTGCGATTAGGAAACTTCAACGCTAGCCTTGTGATATGCATTTGACTTGATGGATTTCACGTGACCTTCTAATTTCTCTTGGATTTTATAACTCTTAACCCTGAAAGCTAATATCTGATTGGCATATCACACCATATTATTGCGCACTCACTTCTTAGCTTATGGCTTGCTGAACCATTTGCAATTCTCTCCTTTTCTGCAGATTAAAGGATCTACTCCATCTGCTTGCTGGAAAAAGATATACAAAAGAATGAAGTTGGAAAATGGTACTTCTAATAGCATTGATGGTGAAAATGGATTTGAAAGGGTCTATGAATCAGGTTCTGACATGTTTGGTTTCTCCAATCCTGAAGTGATAAAGCTAATAAAGGTATAAGACTTTAATTCGCCTCAGAACTCCCCGTCGATACTGATAGTCTAAATAATTGTGTCTTAGTATTCTCTTATTAGTTTCCAGAAACATACTGATCAACTTATATGCTGAACAAATGTTGTTGGTAAATGAACCTTTGGCATGGATATCAACAAAATGAACATCTTTTGATTGGCATGGGTTCATAGCAGTCTTGAACTTCATGAGTTTGCTTGCCAATTAATAACTTCATAGGTTAGTTTTTTTGTGCTTCCACTGAAAATATCCCATTGTTTCTGTTGTTCCCTTTTTCCCTGATTGTGTTACTAGCTCCAATAGTAAAATAATAGACTCTAGGATCAGCATTCATGAAACTTGAAAGTAAATAACTAATGTTTGTTCCTTTGACGTTCTGAGGGTGACTTATTTTCTACTCTTGAAAGTTGATAAATTGTCTGTTTGTTGTGGAGATGTATATTCATGGTACACTTTGCTGAATGCTGATTCCTTATGCTTTAACAGGGATTGTCAAAATCTAGGCTTTCTTCCAAGTTATCTACGTCTAATTTTACCTCTGATAGATATCAAGACTTGCCTTTTGGCTATAGACCTGTTCGCATTGATTGGAAAGATCTTGATAAGTGCAATGTCTGCCACATGGAAGAGGTACAAGAGAATCTTCTATCCTCATTGGCTGTATCATGACTTTAATTACATTTCTTGGCATGTTTTTCTCTTTACTACTATTTATCAAATTTAGTTACTGAGGGCTGAAATTGTAGACCATAACTTGAGAGAAACTCAATGTTTGTACGATGAGGAGTGTCTAATTCCTTTTGTTTATTTACAGGAGTATGAAAACAACTTATTGTTGCAGTGTGAGAAATGCAGAATGATGGTAAAATCTCCTATATTGGTTTTGCTGGTTTTTGCATTATGGCTTTTTCATTTGAGAAGCATTTTTAGACATGATTCACCGTTCCCTTTATTAGTTGCTATAGGTCAAATTAATTGCTTTTTACTTTTTGTTGTGAAAAGTTACATATCTTCCTAATTTTATCTTCTAGTTAATCCATATACCTCATAGACATAATGTTTACTCAGGTCCATGCCAGATGCTATGGGGAATTAGAACATGTTGATGGTGTACTTTGGCTATGCAGTTTATGCTGTCCAAGGGCTCCTGAGTCTCCACCACCCTGCTGCCTTTGTCCTGTGACTGGTAAAGCATTTGAATGTTTAGATAATGCATTTTTATCACTTACAAGGAATGAAGTATACACATCTGAATGTTTTATTTTACTTCCCTCAGGTGGTGCTATGAAGCCAACTACTGATGGCCGCTGGGCTCATTTGGCTTGTGCCATATGGATACCTGGTTTGTGACTGTACCCTGGATGCATTCAGTTATTTCTATACTGCATGAGAAATTGAGAATAGATGGGCTTACTTAAAGCATTGCAGAAACTTGTTTATCTGATGTCAAGAGAATGGAGCCCATTGATGGCCTAAATAGGATTAATAAGGTATGGATGTTGGTTAATATGATCTTTTGTGTTTTATAAGCCCACGGCCTTTCTGGGATAATAGTTAGGTTATGCTGATCTTTCTATAATGATTTATTTATTTGTTTTCTATGCATGACTTTTTGAACAATTCATTCATAGAACATGATAGCTGTAATCTTATATAGATGTAAAACATTGTTCTTTAAATTTCTACAATCTTATTCCTGGATAGTGGGATAGTTTACGCTTGTCTGCAATGAGCACCCATATTGGGCCTTTTGAAAATTTCCTTATCCAAACACAGGATCGGTGGAAGCTTTTATGCAGCATCAATTCATTCGTAGAATGTGATAGCTGTAATCTTATATAGATGTAAAATATTGTTCTTTAAGTTTCTAAAATCTTATTCCTGGATAGTTGGATAGTTTACACTCGTCTGGAACGAGCACCCATATTGGGCTTTCTGAAAAATTTCCTTGTTCAAAAACAGGATCGTTGGAAGCTTTTATGCAGCATCTGTGGTGTGGCTTATGGAGCTTGCATCCAAGTAAGATTTTTGCTTATCTTATGATACTAGATCATTGCAATGCATGTTTACTTCAGTGAGTTGTTATCATGTATGACCTGCAGTACGTAAGTTCCCAGATTCCTCTCGTATTATTGTCTATGTTCATTTGGTTAGCTTAATGCATAAGTTAAAATCCCTATTTTTGATAAATATTTTGTCCCCAATTATGGATAAGGGTTTGTTGCTTTATACTTTTTTTTGGGTGTAATTGTTAATGAATATCAACGGCTCATTTTGTAATTGAGAAGCCCAGTCTGCAAGTCTTGCATGTTATAGAAGATATTACATGAGAAAGCAAACCAGAAGCCTTGTCTGTTAATAAATTTTTACGCATCAGGTCTTTATGGGCTTTGATTTAGGTAACAGGAAAAACAGGGTAAAAAGGACAAAAGCAGTGTTTGAGGGGACCGATGGCAATGTCACATGCTGTCTAATTGAAGATGAACTCTTTTCTTTTGGTTCTTTTATTTTTTCCTAAAAATTTTTATCTGCTGTTTGAAGTTATCTTTACAACTTCGTCGCACCCTGCATGTAGATTAACATGGCATCACAAGATAGATGTATGTTTACATGGTTTACAATCAGACAAAGTAAGCAAAACACAAAGTAGTCCATACTGCTCCATTTTTGCTATGTGTTTAGTATATTCATCTGTTCACTTGCTCTTTGTTATGTGCCCGTGCTTGAGATCGAGTCGAAGGACGATTCTCAGGAAAGTTAATCTCTTTCCCCTTATTTACGTTGGTTCCCTTCCTTGCAGAGCCTATTTTTGGTGATGAAAAACTGGCAGCACTTGTCAAAGACAAGGTCTGCCGAGATTGGGCTAAATTACTCTACTCTTAATTAGCTAATTTTTATGATAACTTCTTCCTTTTTTTTATTGCATAACGTAATAGCCTTACATAGGCAAAGAAACATAAAAATTCCACCTAAACTAGGATTCCTAGAAAGACTCCTATTCAAGCTGTTTTAGGACTCTTAGAAAAACTCCTATTCAAACTGTTTTTATTAACATAACTATAATAGAAACTAACGTAGAAATAATAGGCTCCTAGTAAAAATAAAATACTCCTCTAATAGACTTCTAATAAAACACTCATCTTTGCTAGTAGTAGGTCCTTCCCACAATGCATCCATATCACTCTCTCTCAAAAAACTGCACATGTTTCTAATTTAAATTTTAACTACATTTTCCATGTAGTGTTCAAACAATAATTGCCGGGTAGCATATCATCCTCTTTGTGCACGTGCTGCTGGCCTTTGCGTTGAGGTATTCTTTTTCTTTGTTACAATTATTAAGAGATGCTTGTTTTATGTTCCCATTTATTAAGCTACCAATATCTGTGGTAGTTCGAATAGCTTATATTTACTTAAAAATGCATCTTTCCGTACGGTTAACAGCTTGAGGATGAGGACAGACTGCATCTCCTTTCTCTTGATGATGATGAAGATCACCAATGTATTCAGTTGCTTTCCTTCTGTAAAAGGCACAAACAGCCATCGAATGACAGGCCAGTCACAGATGAAAGGATTAGTAGCATTGCTCGTTGCTGTTCTAATTATGCTCCGCCATGTAATCCATCTGGTTGTGCTCGTAGTGGTATGCTTTCTAAGCTTCTTATGTGGTTTTAAGTATCAGATGCTTGCCTGCAATGGTGCAACACCATATCTCATTTGTATATATTACTTCACTCCGAGAGAGTTGATCAAGGGCTTCCTTTCAGATAAACTTATATTCATGAACCATGAGTTACTAGTTTCATATAGTTATTGCGGCCTGCCAAAACCTATGATTGTTTATAGATTCAGCGGTTTAGTTTGTGAATATCTGGTTAAGAAAAAAGTCTGTTCATAATTTCTCTAAATCTTCAAAGACCACTCATAGTTTCTCTAAATCTTCTTGAACTACAATAGAGCCTTACTGTCAATTTGGAAGAAGAGGAAGGAAAGAACCCGAGGTCCTTGCTGCTGCATCCTTGAAGCGCTTGTTTATAGAGAATCAGCCTTATCTAGTTGGTGGTTTCTGTAAGCATGATTCTTCTGGTGGTAAATTGTCATCAAATGGAGTTGCCGGCTCTAGATTTTGTTTTAATTTACAAAGGTTTAAGGCCTGTCAGCTAGATTCTCCCGACAATATTCTCTCTATGGCTGAGAAGTATAAATACATGCGGGAGATGTTCCGGAAGAGATTGACATTTGGTAAATTTCTTAGCATTCCTACAGGTGCTGGGAGGACGATTTGGGCTCTGGAGCTTTATATGATGATTTGTTTTGCTGTTGTTTATAGGAAAATCAGGAATTCATGGATTCGGCATCTTTGCTAAGCAGCCATATAGGGCAGGAGACATGGTAAAATTAATCTGCAGTTTGCATATTGAGTATGGTGAAATTAATTTGGATATTAATATATACTCAAATTGTCAAGTATATTGGTGCGAGGCTTCTAAAATCTGGATGGTTTTCAGGTGATTGAATATACAGGGGAACTTGTTAGACCACCTATTGCTGATAGGAGAGAACGATTCATATATAATTCATTGGTGGTATGTTTATTTACATTGTGCTTTCATCTGTCCCTTTGTCTATTGCTTATAGTTCTGGCAACGTAATGTGTGGCTGTCATCCCAAGACTGATTGATTCTTACCATTTAAAAGCCCTTGCTTTAGCTTTTATAACCAAAATCTTGTCTAATTCCTTAAACTCAGGGTGCTGGGACTTATATGTTTCGAATTGATGATGAATGCGTCATTGATGCTACAAGAGCAGGAAGTATTGCTCATTTGATAAATCACTCATGTGAGGTGTGCATTTTCTCTTAATAATTCTTTCATTATTCAACATTGCAACTGTAATTGATAGAAAATCTATTTGGGTAAACTTCCAATGGATGTTTGGTTTGACTAATGCCATAAAAGATGAAAGCTCATTGGCATATCGCAACTTCAATTCTGTTTTTTTTTTTTTTTTTTGCTGGATGCTTCATTTACGAAGAGCACCAACTTGTACTTCTTTCATTTTGTTTATTTTTGTGCAGCCCAATTGCTACTCAAGAGTGATAAGTGTGAATGGTAATGAGCACATTATTATATTTGCAAAAAGAGATATTAGAAGATGGGAAGAACTCACATATGACTATAGGTTTTGCTCAATTTCTCAACATCTAGAATTCATCTGTACTGTTGAGATGTATGCTGAATTTTTTTATTGACAGGTTTTTCTCAATTGATGAACAATTGGCATGCTACTGTGGATTCCCAAGATGCCGAGGTGTGGTTAATGACATTGAAGCAGAGGAGCAGGTGGCAAAGCAATATGTGCATCCCAGTGAATTAACAGACTGGAGAGAAGAATGAAAAATGGTTGGTATGTTTACGACTTATTTTTCTACTGATGAAATCTCCTCTTTATTATTGTTTTTTGTCTATAGGGTACTGACTTGTAATTCATGGTAACATAAACATTAGGATCAGATGTTCATGTTGTTTTTCTACTGATGAAATCTCCTCTTTATTCTTGTTTTTTGTCTGTAGGGTATTGACTTGTAATTCATGGTAACATAAACATTAGGATCAGATGTTCATGTTGTTGCAATGGCTTCTAATATTGTCCATGGATGGACAACATTTTACTTAAATCATAGGGCAGTATGAATTTTGGCATTGATACTAATAGGGATGATGTTCTGGTCTATCGTCAGTATTATCTTGCAATCTCCGTCACCCCTCAAAATTTAACATTTGAAATTTGTTCTTAGATAGTTGTATTATGGTGATTGAATGCTTGTGGATAGAATTTTTGTGAAATACCTAAGGGCTTCATAATTGTCATCGAGAACATGGACACCTACATCCTTTTCTTTTTGCCCCCAACGGGGAACCCACAATTGCTACCTTTTGAATGCACATTGAGTACATCTTTAGGTGCATATAATAATTCACCAATCAACGTGCTCTGGAAAAATCATTTACTAGCCAGTTACTCAAAATCAAGAGACGGACTTAGTGCTCAACTGATTGGTAGTAAACTCAGATGTAATGCAAACATTTTACCTCTAATGAAAATCCTTGGGAACCTGGTGACTCGAAATCAAACCCATGATTTCTAGCACTAGAGGGACTTGGTTGTCCCTACTGCTAGTTATAGTCCTTAAGCGGCAAGTTCAGTTACATCTTTGTTACCTAACTTCACTATAACTGTTTTGTCTATTCAATCAGAATTTGTTTTCTTTTTGTTTAACCTACACGCTAATTCTTATACTTCATGCTTTTTCTACTAAATCTTTTAGCTTAGCATACCAGATTTTCTTGATAATTTGAATATAACTTTACTTTTGCAGTTCTACTAAATCTTTTGTCTGGCTTATCAGTTTCTTGATAATGTAAGTTTCGTTCTACAGTTTGTGCAATAATTTACACTTGTACACTTCTGTTCATTGCAGAAATTTGTCATTATTTAGTATGCTGGATTTGGATCTTGTGAAGCTTGGATTGTTTCCTCTACATAAACTGCCGTCCTTCAAGGACATGTTGCCGAAAGAAAGTGAGTTTTGGAGCTTTTAATCTTTGCTTTCATGCTCTCTTTTCTAGTCTCCCACTGAGAAAATGCAAATAAAGTGATTCAGCTTCCTAGCTATTTACTTGGTCTGGAAAAACAAATTTGTGAAAGAAGCTGATTGCTGTAACTTCCATTAAGCATCCATGAAATATAGACGTTGAGTTTCTTAACTGTACCCTGTTCCTTTTCACTTATTTTTAACCGTAGATAGGTACTAATTCCATCGTGTAAATCTTTGTGAAAATAACTTTTATATCTTGGGAATAAAAATTTGGTGTTCGGGGCATCTACATACTATGTTATATCTTACTTTCTTGAAATGTAGTACTCTTACATCCCTGCTTTCTGCTAATTCCATATTATTTTAATTTGGTCATGTGAAAGGAGGTTAGTTAAGGCTAATTAGTAATTCCCAATGTGCATTATGTTCTGAAAAATAAATGTTTGGCAAGAAGTTGCA
Source organism: Erythroxylum rufum (assembly GCA_027478365.1). Lineage (NCBI taxonomy): Eukaryota > Viridiplantae > Streptophyta > Magnoliopsida > Malpighiales > Erythroxylaceae > Erythroxylum > Erythroxylum rufum. The sequence continues at coordinate 12,050,619 of JANIHZ010000005.1, forward strand.
CTAAGCGCAAGAGTGCTTTTTAAGTTTTGAGTTAGACACTAAAATTTTTTGTATCTTGGTGTTATGAGTTTGTTCCAAGTATTCCGATCCTGTATCTAGTTTTGCGGTGTATTTTTATGAACTTCCAGAGCAAACCTTCAATGCGTAATTGGTAATTTGTAGTTCATGTTATTATTGCAAGTTGTTAAGAGGTGCTCACATTGGCAACTTAAGCTTTTCTGAGAGCTTGCTCTTGCACTTGTAGCTTATTTAGCTCATGTAAACTGGATCTTGCTTAAGAGTTGCGCTTTCCACAGGAATTTTGAACGTATCTTCCCAAAATGAGTTCAAATGTTGGTATGATACTGCTTTCCAATTGTCAAAGAGCTAACGTGATGTGGTTGGTTTTCAATTGAAGAATTATGGTGGCAAACACTTGTTAAGTGCTTCATGGTCGATCTTGACATGTTTGAACCTAAGCATTTATTGGAATTTGTTGACATCTAATTTCACCATTCTATGGTGATTACTTGAATATGAATAATAATTTTAAAAATATAATAAATTTTAATTTAAGTTGGGTTTAATTAATTCATTTCGAGTTTAGAGTATGATTGAATTATATGTAAATAATATTTGATTGATATATTTATGATAATGTTATATTTTATTATTGTCTTTTAATTAAAGTTTTTTTAAGTGATTTTTGGAAAAATAAAAACTATTAAAAATTTTATAACTTTAAAGGCACAAACAAACATACCAGAGAAAAGCATTGCATTTTAGTTCCATAAAAAGTGACTGCCAATCATAGATTGCTTAAGAATAAGGACAGGAACATATCTTCCCCATTGAAGCAGGGTTTTAGGATCCGTTCTGTACCAGTCAGATATTGGTACCTGGATCCCAACCTTGGTATCGGCCAAAATTACTGGCCGGTACTGGGGCTTTTCGTTGGGTACCGGTCGGTACCTAACATACCGGAAAATTCTGGACCATTTTTCAAGTTTTAAAAAGTTGGAGGACTTATTTGTAAAAAAAAAAAACCTAAAAAATTTAACCTAAAAAGCTATAAGACACCTATCTCTTTTATTTATGACTAACTTTGAAAACGATCTAGAAGGGGAGTTAAATAGATCTTTTAAAACTTTTCGCGAAGTGCTACAAAACAGAGAGTTAATACACATAAAACAAGCAAACAAATTGAAATGTAAAAATGTAAAAGAGAAGGGAAGAGAGGTAAACACGATGTGATGTTTATAGAGGTTCGGTGCTTAAGACCTATGTCCTCTATCTAAGCTCTCGCTTGGGATTTTGGCAAAACACTTTACTATACAATTTTTAGTTCAGTGTGAACTCTTTCAACCTAACTTGACTTTCGGCTCAAGCTATACCTTACAATCGATCTATTTTTCAACACAATCCTACCTCACAAGTGATTTTCCTCTAATCACTCAGCTCACAATAACAATGATAGAAATTGAAGTAAAGCTCAGTACAGTTGAATACAGTTGAGTATGCTAAGAGCAAATTGAGAGCAAATTTTGATCTTTGGTAAGTATGATGCACTTTGGACTTGTGTAATCGATCCTTTGAAGTTCCCTCAATTTATTTGCAGGCTTCAAGATGTTTTTAGACGTTGTAGAACTCTTCTAGTCGTTGTAGAATGCTCCTAGCCGTTGTATAAAGATTTTTGTTCCATTTGTAATCAATTGACTCAGTCAGATAGGTTCAGCTGTAACTAATAGTTGACTAGGCGGTCGGTAATAGTCGACTAGTACATTATAGTCAACTTGTCTTCAAGGAATCAGCCAACTAGTACTCACATTTTTCATAAATCTTTTTGCTTCGCTCTTCGAATAGTCGACTAATAGGTTGATAGTCGACTAGTTCATTTATCCAACTAACAGGTCTGTTGTCAATAGTCGACTTGCACCTTGCTGGTCGACTTGTCTCAACTCCAACTGATAGATCTGATTATTATTAGTCGACTTGTAACTTGTTGGTCGACTAGTACTAGCATCAACTGACAGATCTCACATAATCCTCAGTCTTCGTTTGTTGAGATGTTATTTTGAATTCTTCATACACGATATCTCTTGCACATTGTTTATCTCTTGCACGTTGATTGTACACAATATTTCACAATATTTTAATCTTGATTTGCACAAATCCTTTATTTGAATTTCACTCCAAATACCTGAAATTATTTCTTAACCAATTCTTAAGTTTTATTATTATCAAAACATAAAAGGATTTAATTTGTCAACCTCCATTGGTCCAACACATATAAGGCAAAGTTGACCTAAGGAATTAAGATAGAATTGGAGATAAATTAGTAAGTAAAAGATTGTTCTTTATGGCTTGTTATAACAGAAAGTTTATGTTGTTTGAATTGGGGATAAATTGCATGTTATGTCGATGAAGAGGTTGTGCTGGAATTTGATGGAAGAACTTGAATATGTTATGTTGTGTTCTTGATGTATGAACCATATGCTATAGGTTGTTATTATGAATCAATTAAATTGAAATTTGAAGTGCAAGGTAGGTGAATTGATGTTAAAGAAAGGTGCTAATATAGTGATCTTAAAATAGGAAAGAATTAGAACTATATGTATGATCAAATGAATGACAGATTCTGTTTTGGTTTTAATGCATGGAAGATCATAATTTGTGAGTTGCCTAATAAATGATTTTAGAAATTAGATTTGAACATGAATTTGATGAAGTATTGAAGCATGAGTAAGGTATAATTGGTTCACTCATACCACGATCGTAGGATTTATAAGGTTGATTCCCACAGTCATAAGAAGTACTTTGGAAGGAGAAAAGGTTGTTTTTAGGAAATTGTTGGACTATAATAAGTTAAGACAGTTTATAATGGTGTAATTGTAATTAATTGGGGTTGAAATGAACCCTAAAAGTTGCTTGATTAAGTGATTAAATGTTTGATAAGTTTAAGTTGTTAATTGAGGTTATAAATTAAAGAATGGAATGATTGATATCAATATATGTGAATTTGAAAAGTATGAGTTGATAATGGTAAAAAGATGTTCTTATAAATGCAAATGTGATTCAAAGGATGTAAGAAATGAATTAGGTATGATTGAATGAGAATTGGGAAATTGTGTGACTATTTAATGCTTGGAAAGAATTGATGAATGTATGACTGATGAATTTAGGGTAATCAAACTTACCTAAAGCATAAACCTAGTTGCAAACTAAATGATGTACAAGGCATTATGTATAAATGATTAAGAATTGTGAATAAGGTTACATACCCGGGATAATCAGTAGAGCATGCATTGAACACGACTCATATACATGTGTATGATTGAGCACTTATTTGATTAAACAAGTTAGTAATGTGTACCTGCGTGTATTGCTTAATTTAGAGGCACAATTCGACCAACACCATCCAGATATTGCCAGTTCATCGAGGAAATAGCTAACTAGAATGTACTATGAGTAACCTAGATGTGTGACCTCAATTAGAAATGTGTTCTATTCATATTGTTTTGATTAAACTGGATGTCCCTACATTGAATCAATATTGATATAATTGTGACATTGATGATTATGGAAAGTTGATTGTTTGAGGAGTTTGATATTTAGGACTATATTGGGAGTGTTATGATTCGAATATGAATAAGGAAAGTGAATTCTCAACTGCCGGACATAGATCTAATGAATTGTGATAATTGATTTTGTTTTTTGACTGAAAATTGATTGATGATATATTATGTTAAGATGTTGCATTTCATTACATGAATATTCATGTTCACATAAAAGAGTTGTGACTAGAGCTACCAACGTGAAATGAGCTCTAAGCTTAGATATATGCACATAGAGCCTCAGGCTCAATGTTTAATGAACTCAATATCGACAACGGATATGGGACCGATAACTAATAATTAGGCGCGAGGTCATAACAGAGTAAAAATGGAAGTGAGTCTTATTTGCATTTGAAATTGTATCTTTACATGTGATTATGAAAATGATTGCAAATGAATGTTGAATTTTGAGATAACATTGTGAAATATTCTGAGATGATTATATGAAGTTTTTGCATTTAGAAGGTGCTTCTAAAATCATTAAGTAAAGTGATTATATTGTTAAGGTGCTTGTTGAAGCATGATGAATAATCTAATATATTTTAATGATTGGGTTTATTTTTATTCATGTGATATATATGATATGTTTTAAGTGAACATATCGATAATGGTTCACTCATTGAGTTCACAAAACTCATCAAAATTGCAACGTTGATTTTTAAGTACTAAAAGGAGACCTTGCTTATAAAGCAATCTAGTTGGTGTCATGGGTTGTTCATTTTTGGGAACAAGAAATAGCTCAAAGGTCTGGTCAGCTGTCATCTAAGGAATCTAGATAGAGTGCTTTTGTATAGTTTCTCATCTCATGTAATATATTTTGTATAAACAGTTTGAACACAAATGGTTTTTATATTGAAAATATATGGATGGTTTGAATGAGATGACTATGTAAAACATGTTTTATTAATGAAATGAGATGAGTTGAAATTTTAAGTACTTAAGTTCTTTCTGATACTATAGGAAGTGAATGTGATTGCTCTAACATGCCATTCTTATAGGGTATGTTCTTAAATGTCCTCTGGGTGTTCAATTATATGCTCTATGATAGTGGGGTGTTTCAATTTCTCCCAGAACAGTCATGATTAGTTTTTTGTTCTTCGCATCAATCAAGGTATTAGTAGTGGCCATAAAAGGACTCCCTAGGAGTATGGTATGCCCCTTTGCTTTCTGTTTTACTTCCCCCATGTCTAAGACAACAAAGTCTACAAGGAAAATCAATCCTCCTACCTTTGCCAACACATCTTCTATTATTCCTTTAGATAACAGATTGACCTATCAGCTAATTGCAAACGCATGTTTGTGGGACTCAACTGTCCTACATCCAATTTAACATAAATAAAGTAAGACGTAAAGTTTACGCTTACTCCAAGGGTAAGCATAACCTTAACCTCATCACCATTACCCATTGATAGTCTCAAAATAAGACTCCCTAGATCTTTCAATTGTGGGGGTAACTACTACTAAAGAACCACAGTTGCCACTTCTAAAACTATCACCTTCTCGTTTGGCTCAAACTTTCTTTTTTGGTGCTTAGTTCCTTGAAGAACTTCATATAAGTTGCAATGTTCTTGATCGCATCCAATAAAGTCAAATTAATATTAACCTTAGAAAACATGTTATATAAATAAGAAAACTGCTCATCTTGTTTCGAATCCTTAAGGTAGCTTAGATATGGAATTGGTTGTCTATAAGGATCAGTCGCCTTATATAGTCTTGGTCCTTTACTGCCTTTGGTTGCATGCCCAAGTTTTTCACCTTTTTAAATATGACTTGAAGAGTTGTGCCCATTGCTTACCTCATATTGTTTGTCTTTTTCCTTGATGAGGCTCTCCTCATCTTGATTACTTGCATCAGATAGATTAGAAGGAATCTCAACATGATTATCAATCACCTTACCACTTCTTAGAATAGTAACTGCTTTAGCTTGTTCGGGTTGACTAGGTAACCTTCTCTTTTGATTGTTTTTCATTTGAGCAGCAAGTTTCCCTACTTGAGTCTCAATTCTCTTTATAGAAGCTTCCAAGAAGTTAAACCTCTTATTGTTCGTTTCTTGATTCTGAGTGGTTACTTGAATAAACGCATTTAGACTTTCTTCCAAAGAAGGCTTTCTTGGTAAGCTTTGATTTGAGGATTGCCTTTGGAATTAATTTTGCCTTTAAAAATTCTAATATAGTGGTTGGGGCTGCACTAGTAGATTGTTAGTCTTCTAAAAAAAATTGGGGTGGTTTCTCTAACCAAGATTATAAGTTTTCGAATATGGGTCATTTTGCACCCTTGGCTGAAAACCATTAAGTGAGTTCGTTTGTATTTCCTCAACTACAAAAGATTCAAAAGAATACGAACAAGCCTTAGCTCTATGACCATAAGTTCCACATATAACACATACCACTCGATTTGGAACATATGCTTTGTTAGCTCAGCCAATTGCATAGCCATTTCTTAGTTCGATATTACTTTATGAACTCCAGCTCTGCTCCCCCTCACGCTCTTTTGTTGAGAATTGACTCCCAACATTTCTAAGATTTCATATGTCTCTTTGGTAGTCTTCTCTCCTATAGCTCCTCCTGCTGCTTTGTCCACTGTGTACTGACATTGTTAAGTTAATCCATTATAGAAGAATTGGTTCTGCATGTGCAATGGAAAATGATAGTGTGGACACTGTATTAGCAAGAGTTTGAAGCATTCCCATGCTTTATAAATTGGCTCTCCCTCCATCTAAGTGAAAGTTTCACTCCTACTAGACATGGAATCAAACTTTTAAAGGAGCCAGCACCTAAGACCCAAAATGAGGTCGAACACATGCATAACTTTCCATATGCTTCGGTAGTTAGAAGTTTAATGTATGTTATGCTTTGCACTTGACCGGATATCTGTTACACAGTAGGATTGGTAAGTAGATTCTAGTCCAATCCAGGAATGGAGCATTGAACTGCAGTGAAGTGCATACTGAAGTATCTTTGTAGGACGAAGAAATTAATGCTTATTTACTCTAGAAGTAACCTTATTTCGACAGGATATACAAATTCTGATTTCCAATCAGATGTTGATTCAAGGAAATCAACTTCTAGTTCTATAATTATTTTAGGAGGTGGAGCCATAGTCTGGAGGAGTGTCAAGTAATCTTGTGTTGCTGATTCGACTATGGAGGCTGAGTATGTTGCTGCTTGTGAAGTAGCAAAAGAAGCAGTCTGGCTCTGCAAGTTCCTAAATGATTTGGAGGTGGTTATTGAGGCAGAAAAGGCTATTACACTTTATTGTGATAATAGTGGGGCAGTGGCTAATTCAAAAGAACCTCGGAACCATAAAGCTGCCAAACACATTGAGAGAAAGTATCTTCTCATAAGGGAGATAATACAACATGGTGAGGTGAATGTGGTAAAGATTCTCACAGAGCAAAACCTTGCTGATCTATTTACAAAGACACTGTCTCAAAAGAGTTTTGAGGGTCACATAGTAGGGATAGGAATAAGGGATATGTCAAACTTGCTTTAAGGCAAGTGGGAGATTGTTGGATTTATGTAAATATAGTGCCCTAGAAAGCAAGTGTATTTACTTATAACTTAATTTTCTTCCAGTTATTTTTGTAATTAAAATATTTATTATTAATAAAACAAAAGAGTTTGGTTTTTATGAGCATTATATATCTAATCATAAGGTACCGAGAGTCTTTTGTAAGTAATATACATATACATAGAGATGTATGGAAAATATGTATATTATAAGAATCTAAAACAATGGATTCACAGTTGAATAATCAAGTTGGTCGCTTGATTATGGTTTAGACTATAGTGTTGTGATTTATCTCCGTGCAAGTAAAAGAGTTTACTTCAAGGGAATGATGAGTTTCATATCATGATAGTAGTTGACTATCGATAATGGCACTATTAAATGGATCTGGAATCAAGTATGTTTTTAAAGAATAAAGTAGGTCGTTACTTTAATCTTAAAACATACACCTTATCATTATTTTATTACGAACCACAATCTTGATGAGTGGTGAACTCATATACGTTTCATTATAATTCTTGATATGATCAGAATGGATTTTTACATAGTATTAATCCAGTGTCTGTATGCTGGAATTATTAATTGAAAGATGTATTAGGAAACATTCACTCAAATAAAGAGTTTATAGTGATATCATCACTTCTAGATGTTTTACCGAGATTGGTGATTAAACTAGCGCTTGTAATTTGATGGACTAGCTACCCATCAAGTCTTAATACCAAGATGAGATCTTGTTTGTTAATTACCATATAGAGTAAAATGGGAGATCTAGAAGGAAAAACTAACAAACGGGCAAAACAGTAAATTTATCCTTTATTGTGTGGATGGCTATAATATGGTTCATAATAGAGTTTGCAATTGGACATCTTATTTGAATCATATGTTCTCATAATATTTAGTAATTCAAGAGTTCAACTAATTGTCTTTAGTGGAATGGCATTTGGTTAATAAGCTGGAATTAATTATAATGAGATTAAATTAATTCTGGGCTTATTGGATCTTGAATTATATAAGTTCAATTAGATTCCCCACTTGGCTTTTGGAAAGGTTATCAAGCAGCGTAAGAAATATAAATAGAGGTTTTAAAGCCTATGATTGAATGTTGGGCTTACTTTAATTAATTGTTAATTAGAAGCTCAAATGAACATTTAATATTGGGCCTGACTTTGGTTTGATTTTATTAATTAGATTAATTAAATTGAAACAAATTTGTTAAAGAAAAACGAAGGGCATATTTCGGTTTTTTATAGTTAAATGTTCAGCTGCACATTTAGCATTGAATTGTTAAATTTAATATGGTTTTTTATCATGCTTTATCATCATTAAATAGAGTAATGATCTTATCATTAAATGGTTTAATGGTTGTCTTTTAATGATGGCATGTAATGT
>JANIHZ010000005.1:12111198-12126032 GCA_027478365.1 Erythroxylum rufum
TTTTTATTAAATTGTATATGTTAAACTAATTTATTAAAATAAGTATTCATATTTTTATGAATACTTATTTTATTAGGCACTAGTACATATTTAATATCCATTAAATATCAAACTTTTAACATTAATTCTCTTCTAACATATATGTGCACAAATACAAGAAACCATTCAGTGACAGTCTTAGCAGGAAACACCTGTTGATGAGACTTAGACGTATCTTGATGCTGTGGGTGGTAGGGATCGTCGTGGAAGGATCTTCGGGCTAGGTTCATTTGTCAACACATGTTAGTCGCAATCCTCCACGTCCAGTACAGTAGCATCTAGTAAATGATCGCAAACTGATCACATCAATCAGCTTCAGACAATAATGGACACATTGATAGACACCATAGCTTAGCTGAGACAAGAGATGGATGAGATGAAGGCGAGAGGTAGCACCTCAGAGCACCGGCGGTCACCAGGACATTAGGATTGTTGTAATCATTTGCTTTGAATTACAAAGACTTATTATGTACACTGTAATGTTTTTATTATCAATTAAGATCATTTTAACTTTATATATTCAATCAACTTTCTATTTAAACAAATTAAACATATAAATAAATAAAATTATTATGCACAAATAATTCATAATTGTTGAAATTATGCATTTATCATGAGATCATGAAATAAAATTTGTCGGGTTTTTTTTTTAAAAAAAAACTTCATACTTGTATTTACCGACGGAATGTATAAGACCGTCGCAAAATAACACTATATGTATCGCTGAAAAACCTTAAACCGTCAGTAAACTGTAAACATCTTTACCGACCGTTCTTTTTCTTCCGTCAATAATATTGAAAGGTTTACCGATTGCTCTTCTTTTTCCATCGGCAAATATACCGACGGTAAAAGCCTTCCATCAGTAAAATTTACAGACGGTTACGCTTGTCCTTTGGTATACTTTACCGACGAAAGGATACATAAATTTTTCGTTATTAAATTTACCTACGGCCGTATTAATGACGCCATTGTCCGTCATTTTAGTCCATCGATATTTTTTATTACAGACGAAATACTTACGCTTATCATAAAGGTAAAGCTTTGTATCATCAGGCCTTTCCAAACTCGGCACCTTAGTGAAATTTTAACTGAGTGTTGACGATGAATTAATCACTTATAAGATTGATATGACTAAGCTCTATTTTCATCCAAACTAGTTATAGTAATAAACATCTGCATATGTTTACATTTGACTTGTGAAAGCAAAAACAATTATGTAAAGTAATTTTACAATCTCATGGGCGGAGCCGATGGGGATTCAGTAGTTATACTTCTTGGCTGCCTAAAAAGCTAGGAGATGAGGGGATGGATCTGTCCATAGCATAAGTTCTTTTCTGGTATAGGAATATATATATTCATAAAATGCGCTTTACACTTCAAGAATATTAGGAAATACTTCATAGTATTGAAAAAACCAGTTTTCAAAGAATGCCTTCTACCAAGTTTTTGTGAGAAAAAAAATTCTGAATTATATAATGGTTTATATTAAAATATTTACAAGTATACGGAAGTTTCTATTTAATATTTTTAATATTACAGAATAATTTTTTAATTATTTTAAAACACTTTAGTACATTAACAAGTCATATTGGGATCAGATCTTCTGTTCCGGTTATGATACTTTTATTATGTTCCATTAAATTTCATCCACACATTTATGTGAACCCTACATAAATATATAGATAAGATTTAATAAAGCAGAGTTAGAATATAGTAACTAGAACTGCCTGATTCATGCCAGACTTTTGCCTTGTTCCTTTGGCGTCATTTTCTACCCCTAAGTGCCAGTCATGCAACATTCTGGCAAAGATACCCCAAAGATATTGCATATCAAAGGAATAAGAGTTGAAGAATTTGTTACACATTACTTTATTTTTGGTATGTGAAGCTGCTATACTTGTTCATGAGCCAACACTCGTCACTTTCCAGGTGGTGCATGCATTTTGCGAGTTGAAGAAAGGCAACCTGCACAATTGGCCAACTTAATTCTCATTACATGTATATACGTCTGTCAGGCCAATACCATCAACTTGGTCGAGACCACATATCCAAGAATCAAATCCATGCATATGTTAGGGACATATTCTTCGAAATGGCTGCTAATAGCTACGTTATTAATCTCCCTCTGTAGTTAATGTGCATTTTGGTATTTCCATGACATGGATGATGATGTATCTCACGTACTGCAGATAGATTCTTGCGATGACATAATGACTGCGACGTAAGCCTACTTCCATCGCTTATAAATATTACCAACTTCTTATCCATAAGTAGGCAAGGAAGCATCTGTAGAATTGGAGCTTGAATATTGGATAAATATTTTTCCTTTCTGATTCCGTTCTGGCGAAAGCTTGAAGTAACTTGATAAATATGCCAATGTGGGGTGAGCTGAGGAAGTCTACTAGAGAATTACGATGCCCTGAATCGGATTGTCTCTCTCGTCAGAATCATCAAGTTGCAAGTGATAAATTGGGGGAGGAATGCTTCAATTGTGATGCTTGTGTGGAGGAAAATAAAGGGTACAAGTGCAATTGCAGCATCAAAGATCAGAAGAACATATCACATGGCTTGGATGATCGGGCTAATAGCTCCTTTGCTCACTCTGTCATCAACATGATTGCGATGCTCCTAGGTAACAACACAACGCAAGATTTTGTTTAAAGTCAAACTTATCACGTTGATCAAGTTTCATGACTCGTTTATTGCAGGACTAGGTCAGCTATCAACTCCATATGTTATAGAAAATGGAGGATGGGCCTCTGCCTTCTTGCTTTTTGGGTTGGGAGTGACATGCACATACACTTCTTATCTGCTAGGAAAGTGTCTGGAGAAAAATCCAAATTTAAGAAGCTATACTGACATTGGACATGATGCTTTTGGGAGAAAAGGAAAAATTCTGGCTGCAACATTCATCTACTTGGAAATTTTCATGGCCCTTGTGTCCTATACCATCTCTCTTCATGATAATATTGGAATGGTATTTGCAGGGATGCAAATCAGGCTGCCGTGGTTAAAACTATCTACACCACAGATGCTAACTATGATAGCTGTGCTTATAACACTTCCGAGTTTGTGGTTAAAAGATTTATCTGCCATATCTTTCCTTTCATCAGGAGGGATTCTCATGTCAGCTGTCATCTTCACGTCTGTTGCATCCACTGCCATTTTTGGAGGTGTCAAAACTAATCATAGGATACCAGTAATTAACTTCCGCAAGATTCCTGCTATAACAGGCCTCTACATCTTCAGTTATACTGGTCATATTGTCTTTCCCGATTTGTACAAATCCATGAAAGATCCATCCAAGTTTGCCAAGGTACTAGTTCCTTATTAATTAAAGCTGACGAATCTAATCGTAAGAACATACCTTGCCAATGGTTTTACATTGTGGCTATAGAAATATACTCTCAGTCGTTGCTAAAATTGTATCTGCATCAGTCTTAATCACCATAACACATCTCAAGTTGTCTGCTTCGCTTTATTTATAATAAAGGGATTCATGACCACATAAGATTTATATGTTATGCAGTTGAAAACGTGGAAACCATGTTGAGATGCTCCTAAGTTGGATTTGACTGCACAGCATGTACCAGAATCGATGCTCTAACAGCATCCTATTCTACAAACATTTTATTCCATTACCAGGAAAGAATTTGAGATACATTTTATTCCTGCAGGTATCTATTGTCAGCTTTGCATCTGTCACTGCACTGTACACAGCTCTAGGCTTTCTGGGAGCTAAAATGTTTGGATCACAAGTCAATTCACAGATCACCCTTAGCCTGCCTCGCCATCTTATAGTCACAAAGATTGCATTATGGGCAACTGTGCTCGCACCAATGACCAAGTATGCCCTCGAATTCGCACCATTCGCAATCCATTTGGAGCATAGCCTTCCAAGTTCAATAAGCAGCAGGACTAAGATGATGATTCGCAGTACTGTTGGTTCCATTCTGCTGCTACTGATACTTGCTCTTGCACTTTCTGTACCGTATTTCCAGCACGTCCTTAGCCTGACAGGGTCTCTTGTGAGTGTCAGTACTTGTGTTATCATGCCTTGTGTCTTCTACACTAGGATCTCCTGGCCAAAGATATCAAGGCCTATTCTAATTCTGAACACAACCCTCGTAGCTTTTATTGCTTTTCTTGGAGCAGTTGGAACCGTATCTTCCTCGAAATCACTTGTAAAGAGTATAGTTGGTCACTGAACCAGCTCAGACTTGTCAGTTAGTGAGAATTTGCATTCCAATCTGCTATAAATATACAAACAGAATAACTCAGTTCCGTCAGGTTCCTACCAAGCAAGGTAAGCATATAAGGAGGCCAACTTCTGGAGGGTCCTTTGCAGTTTTATCAAGTGTGTCGAGGATGCAAATATTACAGAGACGTCATCTACAAAAATGGTTGTAACAATACAGATCAGGATTACGTGTGTAACAGGACAAGGGTGACTAGTCTTCTACGTTGGTTTTGGCTTTATAATCTATTTTGTTTCGTTTCCTCCCTTCTAACAGCTAGCTGCTAACTCTAATTTCAGAAAGTTTGAAAGCTCAATCACTTGTAAAAGAAAATAAACTCAAGTCCAGAGATGGGAACCCTCCAGGAAACAAGGGTAAATAAATCTAATCCCAGAAACCATAAGAAACAAACACGAAATGAAAAAAAGATGGAACACAGTTGTCCCTACCCATTTGTTTGGAAAAGCTTGTCTGATCAACAAAAAAGAGGATGGGCTGATGATCTTACAACTACAGGAGCACTCAGAAGTGTCTTCTGCTTCTAGTTACACGTCCTGTGGCTGTGTTACTACATTTCCATCTTATTGATCATGATTTTTATTTCTCTTACTACATTACTTAACTAAATTAAATACACGTCGGTTTTGCAAAATATTTATTTTATCATCTTTATTAAAATTATTTAATCAAGCCTTTCATTTTAATTCTTGCTCAATCTAACCTCCAATTTAATGGAATAATAGGGGTAACGATTAATCCCAGGCTGGCCCAACGAAGTAGCATTTAATCTTAAGCTCGGCTATGAGCTTTTTTGAAAATTTTAAGCTTAGTCCGATCCAAAGCCTAAAAGTTCTAAAAAGAAATTCTGGGTCAGGCCAAGTTATAATCCGCTTAAGCCCGATCACTTTGGGGCTTGAGCCCAATTTGACTCATTGCCAAGCCCATGTCACAAGATGGTTCAGTGAGAGGATATATTCTGGGTAGTTACAATTAATTAACAGAGGAATTAAAGATTTAAATGAGTCACTAAAGATTTTATTTATGAGGAATTGGGAATCCAGACAACAAATCAAGTGAGGCTTACCGATTAGCCTTGGCTTATTTCTACAGTGTTTAGAAGAGGGGGAATGTATCATTTGCAAAAACTCTGCAACAACGACAAATCATAGTTTTATGATACATAGCCTAGAGTTGTGTATGGAATTCATGTCCTAATTGCATCAAACGATGAAGATTAGTGCAGATCAGAGATTTACAACTAACAAGAATGATGGTTATGGACACATTAAATGCATTGACAGATTGGAAACAATATCAACATAAATTGCCTTCTGGTTTTCTATCACCGCTTATGTACTATTTCCAACAAAACTAGGAGGAAAAAAAGATTGTTATTTAACAGAAACCACAGGTGACCGTCCACTTAATAATGGCGCCACAAATGATTTGCAGATGTGTGATACTCTTTGCACCTAAAGTTCGAACAGATGACTGGAATACCTCTTCAGGCATTTGCAAGAGAAGCCTTTGGTGAAGAAGATGATTCCATGTCATAACCCCAGAGTTTTTTCAGCTCTCCTCTAATCAAACCCAAAATGACACACAATCCTGATATCATAGACACAGGAAAAATAACTCTATTAGCATATCAGGAGAGATGAATTCCATTAAGAGTTGATCATTACGAGTTTTTTGCTCATTACCTAGTGTACAAGGAACAAGATAGAGGAGAGCAGGTTGACCATGCCCATTCATTAGATACAAGCCTAAGTAAGTAAAGAAAAGGCCTGAAAAGAGGATAAACTTCTGTTAGCAGCCTCAGAAAGAATGACCCTTCCAACAGATATGAGTTGCCAAAAGCCTGATTGGAAGAGGATTGATATTTCATAACGTATGTTATTAGCACCAAAGATGATGCAGCGTACGAAATAATGCCACATATCATAATTTTTGTTGAACCATAAGATTTCCAACTTATAAAGCAATAAAAACATTACTAAAGTAGAAACCGAGGCCAATCACTAAACATCTACAGTGCAATCATAAAATTCTCTCTCTCTATCTCTTGGTAACAATCCTGTGCGAAATCTAGAAAAGGAATTCAATGTATGCCGGTAGCCCCTACGGCTAAGAAGCTTAGCCAATGAGGAAAAACAAGAAGGAACTAAGATAACAGTGCACAAATTGTGTTTAAACGTTTTTCAACAACCACATTTTCCATGCTGTATCTGTTACACTACAGCAGGTCCATTGCATCAATCGTCTCAATTTCCTGTACTTCACATACAGGAAATTGGGCTTGTCAATTAGCTAGAAGGTTTCCACGGAGTGGTATTTGAGGACCAAGTAGAAAGATTTCTATGCAAGAACATCTAGCTGTAAGTTGACCGTAGAGGTAAGTCAAAAGAAACAAAGCATGTTTCAAGCATCTACAGTAAAGCACTAACTCGGAGAATCATGTGGTTTGAAAAAAGTGCAGAGTCAAACATATGAAAATATCAAAGCACTAACTCGGAGAATCATGTGGTTTGAAAAAAGTGCAGAGTCAAACATATAAAAATATCAAAGCACTAACTCGGAGAATCATGTGGTTTGAAAAAAGTGCAGAGTCAAACATATGAAAATATCGGCGTGGACATTTGAAGGAACAGAAGCAGGCAGGCTTGAGAAAGAAAGTAACAATAAGGCAATAAATTTACTAGGGATAACTCAACTCCTAAATATGGCAATCAATCTTGTCCCCTAAACATCAGTTCAAAATCAAGCCAAGCACATAGAACATGAGAGCAAGTAAAGGCTGCACTAAGACCAAATTCTAGAGTCTAGACTCAATAAACCTGCATAAAAATCTGACCCAAAAAGTATAGGAAAACACCCATTGGCATATAAAGAGTGAGGACAAGTGGACTGGAACCAGAAGCTACAAAGCAGTACCTACACAAAGGTCAAGAGCTTTCCCCCTCAGCCATAATGTGCTATGTGCTGACATCCGATTATGATTTCAAATAAACCTTTTCCATCTCAAAATGCAACACATGACATAGCACAGGTGTATCTTTGAACATTTCAATGTTTGAAATAAAATATGCTTACCAAATCCATAGCCAATTATCAGCCAAAGAAAATATCCATTGGCCAAGCCCTTCCTGGTTTCTCTATCAAATCTGAGATAAGAAACAGGGAAACATAAGCTATAACTATGCATAAAATGTGACATTTGATAATGATAATAGCATGCTAGCTTATACCATGAGAGAGAGAGAGAAAGAGAGACCAAGTTTGGAATATTAACAACGCAACATCCATATGGTCAACAACAGTTTCTTCATATTAAATGTGATCAAGAATCTAATCGCAAAGTTTCCTAGGAGCTAATAGCCATGAAAGAAAATTTATACAACTTTGTCATGAAAGAAAGTGAACAACAATTCTCAATGTGATCAAGAATCTAATCACAAAGTTTCCTAGGAGCTTATAGCCATGATAGAAAATTTATACAACTTTGTCAAGAAAAAAAGTGAACAGTAATTCTCCTAACAGATACAAGCTTTGAAGGGTTAAATCTTTCAATTTATGCAAAGGGCGACTACATTCACTGAAAATAATACCTGTAAGCAAATGATGTGAGCAAACCCGGGAAAAGAATGTCCCCAAATCCAATCATGTCATAACCACCCCAAGGGTCTGCCAATCGAGGGATTCTCAAAAGCATGGGAATGGATTCACCACCACTGTTGTCACCTCTAGCAACCTTTGAAGAATAAGAAAATAAAAGAAAAAAGTATGAATTCTAAAATGCTAAGCATAATATACCATTAGAAGAATAAAAAATACCATGACAAAGACTTAAACAATAAGCTTTTATCAGAGTCGTCTAAATACACTGTATTTCAATAAACAAATGTTCTTGATACAGAGGAGAATTTTTGAATTTTTTAGCCAACTAAAATTTAATGAATGCTTCATTGATTATCAATTCTCATTCTCATGTTGTACGCAATGGCAGAAGTTCCCATACAGCTGGCATTACTTGAATCTATTAAGTTAGTGTCAAGAACACATAATCTGAATGTTGTTTCATACATTCGCGCACAATGTGAAGTAACAAACTGTCTTTGACCACACAGTAGAACAAAATGTGAAATATAAGATCACTACTTACAGCAATCATAACACTTTGATGGAATATCAACGGTGATATAAAGACCCAAAAGATGTCATAGACAAATGCGCAGCAAAGAAGAACAGCAGCAACCTGAGTCATAATAAAATATAAGGAAATGATAAGCATCAGATGTATCATAAATGCATAAGCTAATCATAGCTTAGGTACCTTAATATTAGGGAGCCGAGCCACCTGTAAGACGGTTATCATCAAGCAAATACCCTGACAAAAACAAAGCCTTGTTTAAGGAAAGCACCAACATTTAGTTGTTGAAAATGTAGCATAGCTATGCCCAGGTAGTCAAATCCAAAAGCATGATATTGCACCAGACCTCAAGTAAATGGATGCAATATGTTTGGGAACTGCTGGATATGCTAGGAACAAAATTGCCAGTAACCCAAATTCTGCCGAACTTAGTTCAGGTTGCCATACAGACACCGTCAGTTTATATAGATAGCACCAAATCCAGTGCATTCCATTTCAAAAATGTGAAATGAAAGTAAGGCCTATATTTCACTCCATAGCCATCATTATACACAAAGGATTGGGGAAGGGATCTTAGAGATCTTGCACAACATCCATGTTTCACTAGGGTGCAATAAGATAAATAGGCTCATGTTTTTTCAACTTAAATCTTTTTAATTTTCCTAGGGGTCAAAAACTATGGGGAAGAATGAAGTCAGAAGAACAAATAAACAAACAAACTAATGTTCTTATATTTAAGGACACCACAACACATATCAACCAGATAAATCACAAATCTATAACTTGCCCTAGAGAACTAAAAACTTGTCTGTCAACCTCCCCTTATCCTTAAGGCCCTTTGGTTAAGAAATTGAAAGATGAATTGCTATAATTAGGGATTTGGTGCTTGTTCCACCCAGAATCCAGGACTCCCAGAAAACTAACATTCTAGGACTCATCATAATCCAATCTTCTCTTTCAAGCAGAAGATAGTCACCTTCCCAACAGTTGAAGAAAATTCCTAAAGTACGAATGTGCATATTGTTGATATCGAGACTCAAACGAAAGTTTGCCTGTGTAAGGGGATATCATACAAGGGTATTGTATGTTCACTACATAGTACATACAGGTAGGGCCTGTATGCATGTGTAAGTGCAGCAGCATAGAGCCTAAGTTTACTAGGGAACTCAGGGGACTTTTAAACATGGAAACCTCCATGGGTATTAGTTACCCAAAATTTGGAAAATCACAATCTCACTAACAAATCCATTATGTCCTTATCAAAACCAATGAAATATCAGATAGTAACCTCTAGAATTAGCTCATAAAGATGATACAAGCAAATCAACATAACAATGATAGAATGTCATCTAGCCATGATCAGAAGTTTTAATGATGTTGCTTTTCTGTATCATTACTTAGGCCTTACAAGCACACCAAGACCTCTCTTGTACACTCCACGCACCAACTCGCTACAGTTCTATCATGCTGTAAATGCCCTCTGTCTAGGCAGCAAGCACTTCCCTACAAAGCAACTTCTGTAATGTTTTGACCACTATAACAGCCAAACAACCCAATGGGGGACTTTTCCTATTTACAAGCCTATATGCCAAGCATGAAAACTACAAAAGCATCATGCACTTTGAAGAGTTTCCCAAAACCAACTAAACATTTAAGGTGTCAAATTCAGCACATTCCATTGAAGTGAATAAAGGAGAACGCCAGCATACATGAAAATAGATATGCCTTTATGCAGTATAATAAAGTAGAAAAAATGTAGGGCACAGATATTACAAACAGAACTTACAAGAATATCTTGCCCAATCCATGAATATGATGCATGCCGATGTACAGCCCAGAAAATGGCAAACACAAGACAACACAAAGTTACAATGATGGAGAGAACAGAACTTTCTCCAAAAAGAGGCATATCAATTTTCTTCTCCTGGCAATTTCTCCATTTTCTGCCAAATATAGAAGAGAAATAAAGTCATGCAATGGAAAAAGATTGAAAATTGATAATATCATAATCCAAAAACAGAGAAAATCCAAGTGTACCTTGTAATTAGAGTTACAATACAACTATTCATCCCCTGAGAAAAACAAGAAAAGAAAATTCAATGAACGCTGAAAGTTGAGGGATAATCACACTACAAACATGAGTAGAGACTTGAACTTTGCCAGTATACTCATTAGTTTCCTATCTTTTCCATTTTCTCTTTACTCAAAAGCTCGACTCTGATTTAGAGTTGTCTTAGTATGGCAAATTTTATGCTAAGAAAGGACATTCAAATCAATATCTTTCATAGATTTCCACATATCAGGGTGAGTGCAGACATGAATGATGACATCTATTGGTCATGCATCGGATGTGTGTGAAATCCATCAAAGAGAAAAACATCATATTTCAAAACGAAGAAAAAAGTTTAGAATATACCATGAATGGAAAAGGCAACTATGCATCGGGAAAATCTACAAAGGATAGATAAGTACAACAATGATTTCCAACAATTAAAATGATTGTGAAAAGCAGCTTTGAAATGCACTACAATGTGCTTTGACATATCTTTTGCCAGAGGAAAAATCAAAGCTCTTGTAATTAGCAAAAGTGGTTATATAAGTACATAAGAGTAACTAATTGTTAATCTCATTAACACATGAAAACATCCATTCTGAAATTAATGTGACGTCTGATAGATGGAGTCTTGCAAGAGATGACATGGATAGATATTTAAGGCATTTTTCATAGAAAGACAGACGAACCAGTTGACCATTCCAAGTAAAATGGGACATTAGGCTCATCTTTGACAATAAGGGGGAAATAATGGCATTGAGGACCATACTGAGGAAATTGGACAAAGTAGCGAACTTTGGATTCCACATGATTAATTGAAGTCCAAAGAAATTCAACCGACTTTAGAAAACTTGATTTGATTGAAGAATTATGTCATGCTACACCTAGCATAAGTTTATTGTCCATTTTTGCCCAGTCCAAAAAAATAGCTATCACGTGTGCATATGAGTTTCCCAGAAGCATATATTAATAAGTATGAATATGTAAAGAGAATTCAATACCTCAATACCACCAATGCAGAAGAGCACAATCAAAATCCAGACAAACCAACTTGACATGAAAAAGTACAGTAGCACCAAAAAAGTGGAAGCTGATATAACAAAAATCACAGCAGTCATTGAATTAATCTCAACAATTTCTTTCTCTGAATCATCTCTCAATGCTGAACCTGCCTGCACAATGAGAACAGAAACAATATAAAACTCCTTTAAAAAGTAGACAAGAACACATCACTAAAATGCAAGAAAAAACAATGAAATTGAGGCATAGGAAATCTGAATAACTTTTCCTCTAAGGGCTATATAGATGATCTTCTTGCTTCTATTGCCATCAATTGTTGAGGAATAAAAAAATGATCTCTGAAGTATTTCCTTGAATTCAGTCCAGAACTATTTCTACTTATAAGCACATTGTTTTGTTTCATCATCAAGCTAGAGACTGTCTGATGGTAAACTGTTAACAAGGATTAAAGACAATTTCCTTAGAAGTATCAATGGATTCATGTATAACTCTCAAAGTATTAATCAAGTTTATATGCACCTCCTCAACTTCCAATTTCACAATTTTGGTGCTTAATGTTTACACTTCTCCCTATTAGTGTTTTGAAACATTTAGTATCAGACTAAGTTAGTAATTGATTTCATAGACAACTACACAACTTTTAATTTCAAATTTTTATACCAATGTTTCAAAGCAATGATGAATTGGGTTACAAGCAAACAATGTAGAAGTTAAGCAACTAAGTTTTGAAATTGGAAGTTGAAAAGGGTGAGAATGAAATTGATCATTCTTCAATATAACATAGTTCTGTTGGAGCTCTATCAAAGATTATGACTCGACAATATAAAGAGGCCACACTGAAAAGTTTGAAATATTAAACATCTAAATTCTGGAACCAAAGTTTAAGAGGATTTCTATGAAATAGGAAAAGACTTTTGCCAATATGTAAGTTTCAATCCTATAATTAATTTTCTAAGCATGGCTCTAGCTCAAGAAGATAAGAGAATTAAGATATCTCTATTCACCGGCAACTGGAGCATGCTTCCAACAAAAGGAAGGTTATGCTCCCATACATGTATAAAAGATCACATTAATATAAGCTAAGACATTTTAAAAGAAAATTGTAAAACAAATCCTCAGTACTTGAGAAAAATATAAGATAAAAATACAACTTGCATGTTGACCTTCTCTGATAATTCATTATAGCGTTCGTCAGTCTCCTTTGGAGTTGCAAACCCAGACCACATTGAAGCACAGATTACTGTTCCAACAGCCATCATCCATAAAAATATCACCGAGTAGTCCATTATGGGACGTTCAGGTGCATATAACAATATTTTCACTGCAACAAGGACATGGAGATACAATTAAACACACTGCATTTACAAAGCATTGCCTCTATGTGTAGATGCACATGAGGGAAGGAGAGCATACTCATGATGTCTAAAGCGAGGGATGGACAAACAACAATTATTGTATTTTAGTACAATAACTGAAAAGCAATTCGTCACAGGAAAACATAATTATACTACACTTGTCATGCGAAAAATGTTCCCTCAATATTTTTCTTACCTGCCAAGAGCCTGCAGTTCATTCTTCTAACCTTTTCCACATACATGTATATTACCCGGGTTAATTTTAAAGAACACAATACAATGCAAAAATTAATGAATATGATGAAACTGTGGAAATTCCAACTCTTACCATTCTGTCCATTCATCATTGATGTATTCAGATAATCTCCTCCTGACTTTGAGATCATCACAACAGGTATTGTAATATCTAGAGGAGTACTATTATTCTCGCAACCCATCTCAGCAAGAACTACATAATAAACACAAAAAGAAAAAATGAATGATATCCAAAAGAAGTTTACAGTCAAATTGTCAGTCAACTCATAGCAGACATAAAGACACTCTACTTCCAACCTTCTTCGTCATTTATCACTAACAGCGCTGATGCACCTCCAGACTGTGCTACTTCGGCCTTTTCAGTGAAAGAGCAATCACCACGTGCAGACACGGCCATAGAACCAGATATCTAGATAACAGAACAAGGACCAGACATTCCAATTTTGTGGTTCAGATCACATTGTAAGGCACTTTTGAAATGTAGTTAAATTTATAAAAAAGATGATAGATATACTACTAATCATATCTGCTCTGTAATTCCCACGGTTCCAGGCTGATGATAGAGTACTTTACATATTCCCAACGTACTTCACGGAGTTTCAGAGGCAAGTATTCGGGTAGGGAAATTTAAAATTTTAGAATGACGAAGTTTCCTAAACAGAGTAATATTTAGAAAACAAATTGCAAAAGCAGATTTTAACTGGCCCAAGACACCAGGTATATTTTATTTATGCACGTGTCATAAGTAGTAATAATCAGACTGAAACAAATATAGATAGCATCCAAGTTACTAATAGAACAATGGAAAAACCTTAGTAGAGGAGTTGGAACAGCAGTTTAGTGGATTTGTAAAAACAGCAGACATTATGACACCATCTTTAGCCACAGTGGGTAAAAGAGCCCCGAATCTTGCAGTCACACCGGTGATAGTGTCGCCTTCAACGCCATTAACCCATGTCTGAACCTTAACCTGAAAAATTCATCAACCAACAAACCAAAAAAGAAGAAAAATCATAAATCCATCATCTATAACACAACCCATCGAAGAAACACGTATAAAGTCAACCACTTGACAGCAACCCATTTCACAATTGCACACAAAAACCACAAATTTCCAATCACCCAACAAAAAGGAGTGCAATTCCAAGAACGACAAAAGGGTCAAAAACAAAAAGATTACCAAGTTGTACTCGTGATCGCAGCCAGGTAACTTGGGAGTGTCGTCATCGTACGACGCGTCGTCGGCAATCGCGAGACCGATGAGGAACAACACGCAAAACAGTGCCTCCAACTGGAGGCGACTCCGAGAACGAGTCATCATAGCCAAGACCCAAAATGGAAGGGGGGAAAAAGCAAAGAGAAACAAGGAAGAAGGCAGCAGCCCTAAGCAAGATCTAGATTGAGGAGAAGATAGACTCAATGAAATTGATTAATGAATGCAGAAATTATGACGAATTCATGGGAGAGAGTGACAGATACAGATAGGCCACATAAGTTTTCTCCCTCAACCTTCAGAAGTGAAGAGAAGCAGTTAGACAACTAATCCGGTGGAAGATAACCGAACCGGACACTCCCGTGTGATGTCAGTAATGATTGTTGGAATCTCATCTCAGTGCTTAAATTAAATGCTTAATTTTCAGTTTAGTTCAGCAGTTTTTTCTTCTCTTAATTTCAAACTTCCACTTTTAGAAATATAATATATTAATATCTTGATTAAAAATCTA
>JANIHZ010000005.1:12393424-12404551 GCA_027478365.1 Erythroxylum rufum
GTCCATCTAGACACATTCAGCCTTTTACTTTTGTTACTTTTGTTACTTTTGTTTCTTGTAATCAAGAGAACAATTCTTGTATCAAAGAGATGCTTCGTACTTTCATTAAAAAAAAAAAGAAAGAAAAGCATTCAACAGTTTATATTTTGGCTTTGTTTCAACAAATGAACCTCTTCCTTCAACTTATAGTAAGTTTACTCCAGAAAAACTTGAATCCTGTCTCCAACGTTATCATTAAAATCCAGCAAAAATTTGCCTCCGACTTCCTCCGCCGCGTCGTCCAAGAGTGCTTTGAGGTTCACACCTCCCAAAGCTATCATCCAAAATTGGCAAAAAGAAAATTTAAGCTTTCATTCAGCAGGATATAGTTATTAAATTATTAGCTAGTACCTGGAACTATATTTGTAATCCCTTCAAGGAAACCAGCCTGCAAAAAGAAAGAAATCTGCATATAGCAACAATTTTCTTTTTCTATAATAGAGGTTATGATAATTCTAACTACTGATAAAAACAATGTAGGGTGAAATAACATGTTGCATGAAACTTGTGCAAAAACACTGAAACTGCAGATATATCTGATGATGTGACTCAGTGATTATAGCTTCCCTGCAGTTATCACTGGAAACTGGTGGCAAGGGATATAACTAGGAAACCAAGGGATTGGACAAAATTAAATAATAACTGCATTAATGGAGGATGGATCACTTACAGGAATCCTAACATCAAGTTTCTCAAATCCATCTAGTCCGGTTATCCTAATTCTCAATGTCCGAGACCAAATCCCAGAAAAGGGACTTCTCGAGCCATCTGCACCAGAATTAGTGTATACCTCAGGAGTTATCACTTCCACAACAGAATCTTGAGGATCTCTGCTCTGCTCTTTGTCATCTCGAATCCTCTGCTGTAAACTATCTATATTACTGTTTCCTGATGAATATCCTTAAGTTACATGAATCAAAAGATTAGATTAGGTAATCAATGTATTTTGATTTAGAAGCAGGCTGCTAAAGCAGAAAAACCTAGCACCTACGTCTCTGACTTGTGTGGGTCGCATATCGCTTCTCTTCTTCATAGTAGTCAATGAAACCTAAGATTTCCTTTATTTCTTCAAATGATGGCATGCTTCCAGGGGGAGGAATACGACCACCTCTAATAGCAGCAAGTGAATCCTGCAGATGAATAACAAAAATACGTTTACTCCCTGAATATCATCTCAATGTATGGAAAGATCAATTGACATAATAACAAAATCTTCGGCATTGCTGTTCTTCAAGAACTAGATACACCCTTATAATCAGGTATGGCACCTGGGCTCCAGATAAATTGTGATGGAGTAATCAAACAGGAAAATGCAAGTATTTTGCAGAATTGAAGGACAACAGGTAAAAGGAACACAAAAACAACTGTAGTTTCTTGTAACTACAGCGCATCCTCTTCAGAAGAAAAGCATGGAACCTAAAGCAATAATTTGCTATTAAAAATACATTAGTCACAATTGAATTATTAGGTCTTCTAAACGCATCTACTTTTAGTGCATATAAATGCATGAATTGAGTAATTAACTTAACTGTTTATTAATGGTATTGGCAATATATACATAACATTTGTTTTTCCTCAAGGTGCAGATAATGGTAAGGATCTCAAGGAAAATGGAGATTGGACTCTTAACACTAGGAGTCAATTTTGTGTAGAAGATATCACACATCAAATTTAAGGACAGGGCCAATGTGTTGAGTTAGGTTCAAGTAAAAGTAAGAATAACCACTTTGACTGCTTTAAAGAACCTTGTCCTTTAGTATACTTAAGGCAAAACGAAAATTATAAAAAAATTCTTGAAAAAAAGGTGCTCAATATGGTATCATGCACTGAAAGATATGTAGTCTTCGAAAGGCAAGCTTTACATGACCTGCATTGCTCGAATTGAAACTCCAATCAGGGACAGAGGGTAAACCACTAGTTTATATCCAACTTCTGCAAGTTGAAAAGGATTGAGTATCGGTGTTTTACCCCCTCCTTCAAGCATATTGGCCTAGCAAGAGAAAAATTCCCAGTAAAACAATGGAAAATGCAGAAATTGATGTAGAAAGTAGAGAGTCAACTAATTACAGCAGTACAATTCCTTCAGAATACATCTCAAGGGTTCTAGACTCTAGCTGTAACATTCACATTGGCCTACACAAAATCCAATTCTGTATTCTATTTGAAGCCTTGGAATTCTTCTAACTCTAAAACATTTTAACTCTTATCTATAAATTCTCTGCCATTTTACATCCAGCAGTTGAGTCATGATTGGAACTTTGCATGTTTTAATTCACATAGATATTCAACAGTAGCATTAGCTGAATGCATATTTTCGTTAGGACAGCCCTAATGCTCTGATAGCATATATTGCATAGGCAACAGTATCCTTCAAATGATAGCACGATGTAACACAAGATGCATATCAGAATGACAAAAGACTCCGAGAAAGACAAGTGAAAAAGATAAGAAGTGAAATTATTGAACTTATCCACAAATAGCTCCAGAAATGTCATCAAGTAACTCATTGGGAAATTTAAAAAAAAAAAGATAACGCAAAGAAGATAATCTGACTAAAAGCAACAATCAATCAGCATAAGCCAAAGGTTTGAAAGCTACATTCAAGGTATGCTAAATATAAAATTTAGCCCCATGTATACTGAACTAGCATCTCATTGTCATTCTTTTGGATGTACTATCTCTTGGAAAGTCAATAGAGTAAAGCCTAGTAATTTCACATAAAACTGAATCCATGTTATTGCCTTGTCAAGGTAAAGAAATTCACCATTTTTGGAACTAAAGGGGAAATTTCACAAAAAGCCTTCATTTCCTCTTTAGAAGCTAGTGCATCAATGAAGAGAACATCTGCTCCAGCATCAGCAAAAGCCCTTGACCTCCAGAGTGATTCATCAAGAGACACAGCCTGACGAGAATCAGTTCGTGCAACAATGACAATGTCAGCGCCACTCTCTTCACGAGCATCAACAGCTGCTTTAATCTGCATGACAGCTTCGTCTCTAGAGACAACTTTCCTACCACGTGTATGGCCACAAGCTTTTGGTGATACCTTCAATTGTTAGATTGATAAGCAAGAAAGATCAAATGAGAACCTATTTACATAGCAAACAATGATAATAAAAAATTAAGTGACAGCCACAAGAAAAAGACAAAACCCAAACTTTTGTTGAAAAACATGAACAGATAACCCATACACGCACGGAGCAACAGAAATCTAGGGCATACCTGATATATGGGAATAGCAAAGCAAACTTGAATGTTTAGTCTAATGGTTTTGTTTATATATTTTTCCAGTCATACTTTGTGCCAGAAAGACAACCACAAAATATTTTAGGTCAATCCACATAAATTTCCTAAAACTTTGGAAATTTCCTTGATTACCAATAAGTCCATCGGAGTTTGCTACCTTCCATACTTCTTTAATGTTAAATAGGTTAAGTCTTCCAAATGCTACTAATTGGTTGTAAGAGAACCTTCCAGATTCTATTCCATAACATCCTATGCCCAAGTCCTGCCCCCCAAAAATTGAAATACATCCTTGGACTAGAAAAATGATCCAATTTCTGTCACCTTCTTGCAAATTCATCAACTTGGGCTGTACACTTAATTTGGATCATCTTGATCTCTTCTATTTAAAGCAAGGGTAAAATAGTAGACAGATTCCAAAAAAGGGATATGATAAGAACCAGTAAACAATTTACTTCTTTCAAACAAAAGTGTTTTAGCTGTTCTGTTCGTCTTGTAGTATCGATTTCTTGATTGCTTTGTTTCTTCCAGTATATTATTTACTACTAACAATTTGACCAGAAATTTTCTTAAAATCAAAGACAATCACACATCCAATGAGATGGTATTTCTATCAATCACAAAATTTAGACTTAGTAGATTATGAAGCTATTCCAGGATACCAATTCCTGGATTAAAATCCTTTACCTTCTATATTTTGACTCACTGACTGCTTCGTACATCATAGTTGATTTGGGATCTAACTCAATAATTCGCAGGGATTGTTATGCACGGAAGTCAAGGTTTCACCTCGGGAAATGCTATCAAAAAAATAAAACAGTCTTCATGCAAAATAATACAAACCTGATCTTCAAGAATGATCCCTGCAAAACCAGCCTTGATATATCCCTTGACAGTTCTTTTGACATTCATGGCATTCCCATATCCATTATCGCCATCCCCAATGACAGGAATTGACACAGCTTGGGTTATTTGCTGGCCCTGATCCACCATTTCACCATAGGAAATATAGCCCGTGTCAGGCAACCCCAATCTAGCAGCAGATATTGAAAACCCTAAGGGAAGGACATACCACATTTATTAAATTATCTTGATTGCTTGAATATGTCGCATACAAAAGTAACTGGAGACAGACCAGATAAGCTCAACCATAGATGCTTTTACTCTCAAAACCAAACATAACTAATCAATCCTATGAGATCCAGTATTTTGTGCATCATAAACGTCAGATGATCAATCTCAAGTACCAAACAGAACAGATACTATTATGTAAAGTGAGTCAAGTACCAAACAGACCAGATACTCTTATGTAAAGTGAGTTCTTTGCTCCTACACTATATAACTGTAATAAAGTAAAAAAGAACCTCAAGTTGTGCACTCTGCAACTACAAACAAAGAATATTAGAAGTGCAAGTAAGCACATGGGAATCAACTAGTACCTGTGGCTGACACATAATTAACAGTCAAGTACGGATGGGGACAATAACTGAAAGGGGGTAAAACCAAAAAGTTACCATAACACTATGTAACATTTTTAGACTGTGCAAGCTACTTATATTTTGAAAGATATGTAATTTTGGATCAAGTTCCGTTCAACCTTGAACAATGATGAAGTCACTAGGAAACAAACTAACTTGTTAATGAAGTCAAAAACTAAAACAGGGCAGGGAAAAAAGTAGTGAAGTATTACATATAAGTACCAACCTCCTAAAACCATCGGCTGACATAAAACTGCTAAAAGGTAAGATTCTATAATCTCATCATAAGATAAAGGAAAATTCAATATAAACATAAAAATATTAAACCCGATTAGAAGGTCACAAATTTAAAGCAAAAGAAAAAGAAGGATAGACAAAACATATACAACAACAGATAAAATCATGCCCAACGAATGCATATGAACAAAAACTATCAAGATATGATACAAATCATATGCCTTTTACCATTCAGTACATCAAATTTCAGCTAAGCATATATCTCCATAGAAAAAATGAACGAGATTTCAATATGGCAACCAAACTGACCAATCTTGGCCTCCATTTCCTTGTATCTAATTGAACTATCATGTAAGCCAGCGATAACGACCAAGCTTTCAGCCAGCAAGCAGGCAAGGGGAGAAAGGCACTTGCAGTTTTTGATAAAATTCAGAATGAAAACAGAATTGTTCTTCTCTTAACACTTCTATGATTTCCCAACTTTGTGTCCCCAAATAAATAAGAATCACAGGAAGTCAATAAAAAGCCACGAAGTAAGAATCTCATCCTAATCCCAAGAAAGCATCAGAAAGTCCCACTCCACATAACCACACCTATAACTGCTTTCAAATAAAACCCATATCCTCGTTTTGATAATATCGGTCATAAAGGACATGCAAATAAATCCAGGATTTGTCAGCAACACTACATACCGCTAGTGAAACAGTAGTCAAATCCAGCTTTCTCCACAAGCTTAGCACTAAGAGCATCGAAACAAGCAGGACCCTGGTGAACCCCAGGAGCGTCGAGGAGGATGCGGAGCTGCTTCGTCGGAGAAGTTCTCTCGGCGGAGCAAGTTATGGTATTTCGCCCCACCAGTGGTTTAGCAGAAAGATTGTTGCTTGAGAACTTCTTTGATGTTATGCGATTGTTGGGGTGACAAATCGAGTTATAGCGAGATAGTAAAAAATTGTTGCTTGGCAAGTGGCGAGTTTTAGACAAAGAACATGAGTAGAAAACAAGAGAAACTGTGCAGTCTCCGGTGAAAGCTTGAGACTTCATTGGTGTGTGCATTTTGTTTGTGTTGTCTCTCTATATGTGACTGTCTTAGTAATTACAAAGTGAAAGTCTTGAGAAATGAATCAAATACGCACCCTTTTGAGCTGGGACGAATTTAGGAGGCCTCATACATAAGCATAACACAAGTCTCTCCGGAAAGTCCACTCAACTCCCACACGATTCACGAACGCAACAGCTAACTTACTAAACACTTCCCATCAAAACTGCCAAGACTCTATTGGCCCATAATAAGCTTCCATCCATGTCCTAAGACCCACCTAAGCACAAATATTGATACATTGGCGTGGAGCTCTCATGGTTGCCATTGCTCATTTTCTTTCCTTATGATTGAAACACCAATCCGGTTGAATCTTTTTAGACATTGCATATCAGCAAGACTCTTAGTTGTTGCAATACAACCTGAAATTGACATTCATAAGTAGAACTAGAATGCTGATGTCTATGTTGTTGTTTGATTGTCAACTTTATTTTTGTCATACATCTGTCACATAGAATATAATGATATTATAATTTAACTTTCCATATAATTTCAAATAAAAATTTGAGTATAATTATTTTTATAAAATTTTTAACTCCAATTAACCTAATAACCTATATAAGTATAAAATTTGATGGTCTTTTACTTATTCCAAGTTTCTGGTTTTATCCATTAAAAAATGTGCTTCATGGCCAGAATTTAGTTCAGCACTACAGTACAGTATGTAATAAGACACATATCTAACTTTACTGCTACAGCCTGCCTTCTCTAATGGAAGAATATCTCATGGTGACATATAATATCATGGACATGCCTCTAACCTCAGTCCTGGGATTGGATCACTTCACAATATTATACAATCATCTGGGTTATCATTCCTTTTCCTTTTGAACATTGTAACATCAACAAACTCAGTAAGTGTTTGCATTTAGAATAAGCTTATGAGTAGCTAATAACGGTCTGTTATATGTATACATTTGACCACTTAGCCATTCCCATCAGTGGTGCTTCCCCTCACATAGAAAGTCTCGTGTATTCTCAAATGAATGTGTTCATCAGTTTTTCATCCAACACCATAGAAATGCAGAAATTGTGTTCAAGGTAAAAGCAGAACATCTATGGCAGTATCGGGAGAACTGTTCAGGAAGAGAGCATGAATATCTCATCTTAGTACAACATTCAACTTGCTTTCCACCTGGTGCCTGACCTTCCACTGCGTCCATGGAGATAAGACGGTACAGGTTATTAACCATTTTTGACTGAAAATTCTGACAAAGAAGAGATTAATGTGAAGTACCTGCAGGTCATTAATTTCCTCATCAGTAAGTGATCGTTCCATGGAGCGATAAGCAATCCTGTAACAATGACTTGTCATCCCTTTCTTGTTGGTGAAGTTGTCAATCAACTGCACCTGAGTCCCAACAAAAAGATTTTACTTCAGAAAACAACCCTTGTCCATGCAGAACTAGTGCAGCTGACTTAGCATTCCATGGTTATTACTTATCAGTCGGCCAGATCCTCGTTCTTTTGATCTGTCAGACGATTAGATCGAGTTCCATATCTTTAGAAGATGTAAAACTTAAGGTTTATTTAATAAAACTAAAAGCAAAAGTTCAGTAGATTGACTTGTTTCCCAATGCACAGTAACCAATATCCATCTCCTACATGCAAGAATATGTCACATAACCACTGATGCTAGAACCAAGTTACAGCACACAGAGAATCATATAATTTCCACTAAAGGGCAAAACTAGTACGCAGAATCTACTAAACAAATACCAGGTTCAAAGCTTTAAGAAAAAGAAAAAGAAAGAAGTACAAGCATTACCTCCTCAACAAGATCCCCAGCGATTCCTCTAACAATTTCACATAAGTTGTTTTCAGTAAATGATTCACTGATCCAAAAACTCATGTCTTTGTAACAAGGAGGATACTGCAAAAGATACATGTACTTATCACATACTTCTTGGC
Organism: Erythroxylum rufum; assembly: GCA_027478365.1. Lineage (NCBI taxonomy): Eukaryota > Viridiplantae > Streptophyta > Magnoliopsida > Malpighiales > Erythroxylaceae > Erythroxylum > Erythroxylum rufum. The sequence goes on from JANIHZ010000005.1 coordinate 12,401,429, forward strand.
GGACCTCTCAAAATATTTTATGGAAAAAGAAGGAAAAGGACAAAGTTATGTTTAACATATTACACACCTTTGAGAATGGCTTGAATTTGACTCCAAGCTGACCCTTAGAGAACTGCATATAAAGATATCCAGATCAATATGCTCTAGTCACATGCCTACCAATGATGTCAACTTGCACAATTGAAATTTCCTTTAATCAAAAAGGGAATAATTCAAATGCACATCACTGAAGAAGAAGATAAATAAATATGAATACATTTACAAATATAATAAACATTTAAGCAGACAAATACCCATATATATATGCATTCATATATGAATCATATAAAATAGAAGGTAAAAGCAGCAACATATTCATTGAAACCAGGCAGACCTGAGATGTAAAGCGCTCATCACTTGACCAGAAAAGCCGAATATCTGGTATATCAAATAAAACCATTGCTAGGCGCTCCAAACCGAGTCCAAAAGCCCATGCACCATTATTAAGTTTCCCGTTTCTCTTTAATATTTCTTGCTCAGTTACTCCACAGCCTAGAACTTCCAACCATTTCTCCTGAAAATTAATAGCCATTGGTTAGAGAGGGAAAGCTGCTCTAAATTTCTTGGTAAAAAAGCTTAAGTGCTTCAAGCTAGCATCAATTTAATTATTCCATAACAAATCCTACACCAACCTAATGTTAGGTCTTTAATAGACCAGCATCAAGTATTCCCAGATACAACATGATAAAATCAATACGTAAAGATAGCCTTCAAGTTAATTTGGAGAGCCACTTATATGAAAATTCAATAGCTGTCAAAAAGAAAAGGATATTAAACTAGATCCAATTGCATATCACAGAAAAACAATAGAATTAAAATTGATAGTACCAATTTTAGTTCCAAGCATTCCAAATTAAAATTAAAATTTTCTTCAAATGGAGCAAAACTTCTCATGTTTTTCAACTATCTTACTGCTGTTACTCACTGGTAATAAAGTAAAATTTGGACAGAAATAACTGAGGCCGAGCAAAAGTGTATGATTAGTTAATTCCAAAATGCAAGGGGAGGAGAGGGGGAGAGAATTGGAATAAAGTTTCCAACACAATATCACAAGTATAATGAGAGAATAGCAGAAAACAAGATCCACTGATTACCTGAAAGAATATCTCGAGTTCAAATGATGGATCGGTAAAAGGGAAATATGTGTCAATCCAGCGCATCTCGACAGCACCTGAAATGTACAATGACATGAACTAATAAGGATCAAGACATAATACAAAGCAAGAAAATCCTGAAAGCGCCAAGGGAAACCACTAAAGGAGCTATTATTGTAGACCTAGGAATCAAACAAAACCTGGAGAATACTTTTAAAAGATAAAGGGGGGCTGTCGAGACTTTAAAACAAACTGGATTCAAAGGCTAAAGTGACTAGTCACTTAGACCAACTGGTCATCTAATCTCTGAACTTTGCTTGGCGTATTATAAAGTGAAAATGAATTTTTTTATGGGTTTCCAGAAGACAGCAGTATTATCCTGGTTTACCTTATAGGCTGCTTCTCAACAAACTTGTGCCAGATTGTTTCCTAAACTCATTATACGCACTAACTTATCATTTTGATAAGTCAAACTTCCCCCAGGGTGCCTCGTTCCATCAATATGTATATGCAAAAGTATTTTCTGTAGAAGACGAATTTACCGAACAGGTGCCTTGCCAATCCCTCGAGACATCTTTTTAAATCCTCTGCTGCAAAAGATGTTGCACCCAAGCCAGATGCTTCCCAATCTTCTGGAGAGAAAACACGAAAACCCTCCATCTGCATCATATGCACGAAGCATATAATTGAGGAAAAGAAAGAAAATAAATTCGAACACTAGTAGATGGAATGATAATGATTGAGAATACAGAGATATAAACCTGATGGAAAACAGGGTAATGAGTTGAATCAATAGAATCCCTACGATAAACATCTCCAGTAACTAGAAAATGCGTGTGTTCCTTCCTCAACAGCTCTGCTTGATGTGCACTTGTATGGCATCTAAGGACAGTTTGAGAATCAACATAGTAGGTATCATTATAGCTCCTGCTTACATGATCAGCAGGAACCAAGACATCATCAAAATTCTGCAGGGACATTCAAATGTTACTAAAAGCAATGAAAACTACTTTAAAATATTAAAAGCAAGCAGAACTGTAGAATAAGGTAAAGACAAGAGCAATTATGATGGAATTTTACCTGTTTTACAGAAACAAGTGGACACAGATCATCAAATTTATCAAACTTGCTAGGGTAATTGGTATCAAAATAATCATATATTGCATTCTTAAGGATCCCAATTGGATGCTGATTCCTCCTATGAAGTTGCATTCCAAGTTTAGAGAAAATTGTATCTGGCACATTGTTTGTAGGGTCATCCCGCACCACATCTACAGACCCCCAGCAACCAAGAAAATTAACATGATACAAGAAACCAAAAAATTAAGTTAAGAAGGACCCAATTTCAACAAACAGAGAAGAGCAGCACAGGTTAAACAAAGATTTTAAGCCATTCCCAGTTCATCGTTACCTAAACCATGTCTGTTTATCCCATGATCCAAATAAATAAATAGAAGCTAACATGTATATACAGGTTCCAATTCCGTATTGTGGATTGTGTCTATTACGATACGTAAGCTATTACTTCGAGTTCTATTGATGGAAGGACTTCATGAAATGTCATAAACAGAACCTTGATGTACAAAGTTCTAAGAACAGCACCAACAATGTTGTTTGTTACCCAAAGTCCTATCTCCGCAGAACCTACTAATTCATCCTTAAATTCAAGTAGGTGCAAAGAGTACATTTGCAAAACAATGAAAACCCTCGTGCAGTACATTGTTTGCATCCATCAATGTCCAAATAACACTGTAGTGGATTTCAAATGGCCTTCATATACCAAATGCAGAGTGTGCATCATTCCCAGAGGTAAAAACGCAAACCCAGTTCACGATTCTGAACTCGCATCGACTATCCGTGAAGGGTTTATCGTTTAAAGCTCCAAAAATGAAACAAAAAACAAAGACTTGAAGAATGCGAAGAAATGAGTAGCAGCAATTAAAAGAAAAGGCGCAAACGTTAAATGTACAAAGTCTTGTGGTCAATGAAA
>JANIHZ010000005.1:12404651-12415002 GCA_027478365.1 Erythroxylum rufum
GTACCCCGATTTTATCCTTGAGGACAAGGAATTTTTGGAGGATGGCAGTAATGTTACGGCCCAAGCAAAACCAGCAGCCCAAAGAAGGATCCCAGGTCCAGAGGCAAAGCAAAGTTCTCGGATTCACAAGAAACCAGCAAAACTAAATGATTATATTTTGTACTGAATAAAAGAATACTATAGAATTACAGACACAAATGGTTATAACCAACCCAATTCCGTTGTAACGGTATTCACTATATAATGAAAGAAACCTCATGATGAGGAGGATACAAAAAATTTGAAGAAAAATCTCTCTCTTCCTACTTCTCTCCTACCAATTCCAAACTTCTGGTTACTGATCCCGCACCATTTGGTGCTTTCATTGAGAGACATCATGGCCGAAGGAACAACAACAAGGTACAAGGCATTGGAGGAATCAATCAACACACTGACCAAGGAATTTCGCGAGATACAAACTACAATAAAACAGCATTCTACTACAATGTTGCAACACTCGGAGGAAATTGCCAAGACTAGTTCTTCAAATGAAATGATTCAGAAAACGTTAGAATCCATGTGTCAATCCCTTGCAAGGCTGGAAAAACAACCATCACCGATAACCTATTCTCCTCAACCACCATTATTGCCTACACCTACCGTGCTGAGCTTACCAGGTAGCTCTAGTGCAGTACATACTTCACAGTGGAATCCAGATGAGCAGACCAAGACAACAGCACGACACCCAAAGTTGGAGATCCCCGTGTTTACCGGAGACGATGTAGCTGGGTGGACTTTCCAGATTCAACGTTTTTTTGATTATCACCGGACATCTGAAGAACAGAGGCTGTCCATTGCAGCCTTTTACATGACTGGCCCGGCACTGCAATGGTATCAGTGGGTAATGGCATCACAGCAGATTACAAATTGGAATGAGTTGGTTCGACATTTAGAAATAAGGTTTGGTCCTTCTCCTTTCATTAATCATGAAGCTCGGTTATTCAAACTAACACAAACTACAACGGTGAATGCGTATATGCAAGAATTTGCTACTTTGTCCAATAGGATAACGAGACTTGCCCCTGAAAGTCTATTGAATTGTTTTGTTTCGGGGCTGAAGGAAGAAATAAAAAATGAATTATACCTTTTAAAACCCCAAACTATGGCTGAAGCAATTGGCATGGCAAGAATGATTGAAGACAAGTTGGGAGTCTCAAAGTCAATGGCGCATTTCCACCCGCGCCAGGGAACAACTCAACTGCACAAACCCAATTTCCAGAGACCTTACCCTGGAACACCCCCACCAGCACCTAAAATGCCTATCAAACGGTTGACTACAGCAGAAATGGAAGCAAGAAGGGCTAAGGGATTGTGCTTCAATTGTGATGAGAAATTCTCACCTGGGCACTCCTGCAGGAGGACATTCCACTGTCTGATAGCTGATGAGAGTGAGGATAAGACAGACAACCCTTCGGATAATGATGACTGCACTACTGAGGAAGGCAGCCTAGTCGCTGACATACCCACCATATCTTTACATGCCCTGGAAGGTCATTTTATTCCGTCGACCTTGCGACTCAATGGAACAGTATTAGGACAGCCAGTGTTGATACTGATCGATGGAGGATCAACCCACAATTTTATGCAAGCAAGGATAGCTCATTTCCTGAAATTGTCAATACAACAGTCAAAACACATGAGTGTGACTGTAGGGAATGGAGAAAGTTTGAAATGTACAGGGTTGAGTGCGCAAACCCCGATCCAGGTAGACAACCATCATTTTACAATAGACCTCTACTTGCTACCGATTTATGGTGCAGATATTGTTCTAGGGGCTCAATGGCTTGCCACAGTGGGACCGGTACTGTTTGACTACAAGAATTTATGGATGAGGCTGGAAAAAGAGGGACAGCCGATTACCCTACAGGGCATCCAGCACGCATCTCTGTCATCTATGACTTTTGGCCAATTTACTCGTAATCAAAAGACTGACTCCATTTCTTCTTATTATCATTTGCTCATTAGTCCTGCAGATAAGGAAACAGAGGTGAAAATTGGAAATGGGGCCTCACAAGAATTAAGGGAGAATTTAAACCAACTATTTCAGCACCATTCACAGGTTTTCGAAATACCCAAAGGCTTACCACCTTTTCGGCAGGTGGAGCACAGGATTACTTTGAAGCCAGGAACCATACCTGTCAATGTGCGGCCATACCGCTACCCACATGTGCAGAAGGCGGAAATTGAGAGATTAGTTCACGAGATGCTAAGAGAAGGAGTAATCCAACCAAGCAATAGCCCTTATTCCTCACCAGTGATTTTGGTCAAGAAAAAGGACGGTACCTGGAGGTTCTGCGTCGATTACCGTGCCCTCAACACCGTCACAGTAAGAGATCGTTATCCAATTCCCACGGCAGAAGAGCTCTTTGATGAACTTGGAGGGGCAACCATTTTTTCTAAGCTTGATCTGCGAGCTGGCTATCATCAACTACGATTACATCCAGATGACATCCACAAAACAGCATTTAGAACGCACAATGGACACTACGAATTTGTGGTGCTTCCATTTGGCCTAACGAATGCACCCTCGGCTTTCCAATCCGAGATGAATGAATTATTTCGGACAGTCCTAAGGAAGTATGTCCTTGTCTTCTTCGATGATATCTTGGTCTACAGCTCTACCGAAGCACTTCATTTGCAGCATCTGGATCACGTTCTTCAGTTACTAAAAGAGAAACAATTTTTTGTGAAGCAGACAAAGTGTGAATTTGCTTGCACCTCTCTGATCTACTTAGGGCATGTCATATCACCGAAGGGGCTGTCTGTGGATGAAGATAAGATAGTAGCAATTAAAGATTGGCCTATTCCGACCAATGTGAGAAAACTCAGAGGATTCCTGGGACTTGCGGGATATTACCGGAAATTTGTGCACCACTACGCAATGCTGGCCGAGCCACTAACCCGGTTGCTACGGAAGGAAGCATTCGTGTGGACGGAAGAAGCAACCCGAGCTTTCCATCAATTAAAGGAAGCTCTCATGACTACACCCATCTTGGCTCTCCCGGATTTTCACCAACTCTTTATTGTTCAGACAGATGCATCAGGGACAGGGATAGGAGCCGTGTTAACTCAGGGAGGACGACCCATTTCATTTTACAGTAAGCAGCTTCCCCCACGTATGTTGTCAGCATCCACCTACGCAAGAGAAATGTATGCCATTACGATGGCTGTCAAACGTTGGAGACAATACCTCCTAGGCACTCACTTTAAAATTGAGACAGATCACCAACCTTTGAGAGCTTTGACGACGCAGGTCATCCAGACACCGGAACAACAGCAGTGGCTCACTAAGCTGTTGGGGTATGATTTTGAGATTCTCTACAAACCAGGAAAGGAGAATGGCCCAGCCGACGCGTTGTCTCGCGTTCATGGGGAGATAATGTCGTTGCAGGTTTCGAAACCCATCAGTGGATTTCTGGCTGCCCTACGGCGATTCCTTACCCAACACCCACCCACGTTGACTCTACTCCAGACAATTAAGGATACTCCTGGTGACAGGGCAGATTACAAGATCCAGGATGGGATCATACTATATAAAGGACGGATCCTCGTTCCTCCAGAATCCGGCTTACAAGAAATTTTGTTGCGAGAATACCATGATTCCGTCGTTGGGGGCCATGCGGGCATAAAGCGAACCACGGCCCGAATTTCTTCCTCCTTCTATTGGCCACGATTGAGACAAGACGTGGAGACCTACGTTCATCACTGTACGGTCTGTCAACAAGTGAAGAGTGGCAACCGAGCAACCCCTGGGTTATTACAACCCTTACAAATCCCGCAACAGATCTGGGAATCTATCTCCATGGATTTTATCACCCATCTCCCAGCTGTCCAGGGGAGAACTGTAATTTTCGTCGTCGTGGACCGATTGTCCAAGTATGCTCATTTCCTTGCCCTTCCCACTCACTTTACTGCTGTGTCCCTTGCAGAAATTTTTATGAAGGAAATTGGACGTCTCCACGGAGTTCCCAAGGATATTGTTTCTGACCGCGATCCGGTGTTCATGAGCACTTTCTGGAGAGAACTCTTCAAGCTCCAGGAGACTCATCTCTCTACTAGCTCAGCGTACCACCCACAGTCCGATGGACAGACGGAAGTAGTGAATCGGTGTCTGCAGGACTACTTACGTTGCTACGTGGCCGACAATCCAAAGACTTGGTTGCGATTTCTCCATTGGGCTGAGTACCACTATAATACCTCGGAGCATTCGGCCATTCAAATGACCCCATTCGCGGCAGTCTACGGACGAAACCCCCCAAACCTTCCACAATATCTCGCCGGTAGCTCCAAACTCGATGCCGTCGACACCTTCCTCACTGACCGTTCTACGGTCCTTTCCCAGCTTAAAGCCAACCTGGCCAGAGCTCAACATCGAATGAAGCAACAAGCAGACAAGCATCGGACAGACAAAACCTTTGAGATTGGCGCCTGGGTATTCGTGAAGCTCCATCCCTACCGTCAACGCTCTGTCATGGGCACGAGATTTCACAAGCTCTCTAAACGTTTCTATGGGCCCTTTGAAGTTGTAGAGAAGATTGGTTCGGTCGCTTACAGACTTCAGTTGCCACCGACTGCGCGAATTCATAATGTATTCCACGTGTCCTTACTCAAGGAGTGTCGTGGCAATCCACACCCACAGCTGCCCTTGCCCGAAGACTTTGGTGAAGGATACCCGTTACTTGTCCCTCAGACAATTTTGGGTTATCGACGGATCTATAAGGGAACTCAGCTATCAACTCAAGCCCTTATCCAATGGACTGGCCAACACCCTTCTGAAGCCACATGGGAGGATGTGGAGACCTTGCATAAGGAGTACCCCGATTTTATCCTTGAGGACAAGGAATTTTTGGAGGATGGCAGTAATGTTACGGCCCAAGCAAAACCAGCAGCCCAAAGAAGGATCCCAGGTCCAGAGGCAAAGCAAAGTTCTCGGATTCACAAGAAACCAGCAAAACTAAATGATTATATTTTGTACTGAATAAAAGAATACTATAGAATTACAGACACAAATGGTTATAACCAACCCAATTCCGTTGTAACGGTATTCACTATATAATGAAAGAAACCTCATGATGAGGAGGATACAAAAAATTTGAAGAAAAATCTCTCTCTTCCTACTTCTCTCCTACCAATTCCAAACTTCTGGTTACTGATCCCGCACCATTCCAATTCCACATTATGGATTGTGTCTATTATGATAAGTAAGCTATTACTTCGAGTTATATTGATGGAAGGACTTCATGAAATGTCATAAACAGAACCTTGATGTACGAAGTTCTAAGAACAGCACCAACAATGTTGTTTGTTACCCAAAGTCCTATCTCTGCAGAACCTACTAAGTCATCCTTAAATTCAAGTAGGTGCAAAGAGTAAATTTGCAAAACAATGAAAACACCATGTGCAGTACATTGTTTGCATCCATCAATGTCTAAATAACACTGTAGTTGGATTTCAAATGGCCTCCATATACCAAATGAAGAGTGTGCATCATTCCCAGAAGGTAGAAACGCAAACCCAGTTCACGATTCTGAGCTCGCATCGACTAACCGTTAAGGGTTTATCCTTTAAAGCTCCAAAAAATGAAACAAAAAACAAAGACTTGAAGAATGCGAAGAAATGAGTAGCAGCAATTAAAAGAAAAAGCGCAAACGTTAAATGTACAAAGTCTTGTGGTCAATGAAAACGTGTAAGAACTGAACAAATTAAAGACGAGTGCGAATTTAGAAAAAGAGAGTGGCAGAGAAAGCTACCGTCTTTTGAAATCTTGACTCCACCAAGATCGAGGGCTGAAGCAACAGGTGTTCTCCAGTGTTTGTTAGAGTGGAGGGGAAGTGCAGAGGAGCTGAAAGGTGAGGAAAAGGTGAAGTGAAGAAGAGAATTGGTTCTTATGCCCAGAAAGATTGAAGCTTTGGAGAAGAGAGTGGAGGAGTGTCCAAGTGAAAAGGCCGTTGCAGTTGCCATTCTGGTCTTCTGGTTTCTCTCTCTATCTACTCTGTTCCCAATTCTCCGCCTTATAAGCCTAATGATAAATCCTACTCTTCCTCTCACGTCAGGGATTATTTTTCTGTTCTATTAAAATGATATTTGATTAATTTCAGTTATTCCTTTGTGATTAATTAGAGGGTGAGCAATAGATGCTAAACAATAGGAAAAGTTGTTATTTTGTGATCATAAGGTCACATATTTAATTTACAAAAATTATTTCTTTGTAAAAATACAAAAAATAGACTTTATAAAGTAGAAAGTCTTGTACATTGAATATATTGACCTTTTATTAATTTCAGTTGTATTATAAAGATGAATTTTACTGCATGTAAATAAACAAAATAATAATATATAAAGTCTGAATAATAATACTTTCCTATATATCTTTTAAAATTTTTATCTCTATAATAAAGGTAGGGATAGCAATGGATCGGGCCGAACTGAAAAACTTTTATCATTTTTTAAAGAATTTAAAAAATGATATCGTTTTGTCACTTTTAGTCAGGCCAAGGGGGCCCGAGCCAGTTGTCACGCACCGCACCATTCTTCACAAAATAGAGAGGTTAAGCTACTGTTCTTTAGAAGATTTCACACTATTCTTCTATCTCCAAGATAAGGCTAGAGATGGGTGGAAGATTCTAGAATCTTGTAGATTATTATAAATAATACTTGAACATGTATATAGTTGTAGAGAATTCTAGCTGGTGATTGTGAGCCATTAGATTAAATAAATCCTAGTCATCAATTGAGGAGGTGGAAGGCTATAAATACCCAAGAGACTTCATTTGTAAGATGTATAGAAGTTCGTAGGCATTGTCTTATAAAGCTTTCTTAAGCAATATAAGCATTCCGCAAGTTTCCTCATTCTTGTTCTTGTTTTTATCTTGCATCTTTTCTAATATGTGCTAGCTTTATTTCTAGCATTTGAGGTTGACTTAGTTGTAAGATATACAACAAAATGTCACACGGTTCGTTGTTAAAATACCAAGTCCGTGACACAGTGCCCTAGCTTGAGCCTAACTTATGGCCCAATTGGGTCAAGAAATACCAGCTCGTGAGCAGGCCCTTATATAATCGGTGACTCTTTTTCCTTCGTCGCCGATTATATAATGCATCATCATTATCACTATCTAAATCAAGGTTCAGACATTCTTCACAGTCTGGTTCACACTTAGAGGAATCTATATCCCAGACAAAATGTCCCTAATGATGACTAACATAGACTAGTTCTCCATCAAGTTTAAAATAATGGATCATAGGTCCATCTTTGCCTTCTGTATGTTAGAACACAGATTGAATCAGCAGGACATGGACTGATGTGTGAGAGGCTTCAGGTTGATCTTCATTGGGCTTGGTGTAGATGGATTTTACAGTTCCATTTCGTAAGGTCTTAAGAATAAGTGGAGCATTGGTGTGAAAGGAATGCCTATGAGGGGCATAGAATACTTTTTGGTAGTTAGTGATCCATTCAATAGGCATCAACTTTTCAAGCTTCGCTGATGGATCTAGCTGATAGTAGTCTGATCATGAGCTCTGTCTGATACCATGTATAAGGCATCAGAAGTAGAGTTTGGGAAGTTGAGATTTGTGGTATGATTCTGCAAACAGCAGATCATCTGGTGATAAAGAGTAGCCATAATGGTTGTAGGATCTTGCTCTGCTCCAGTGATCTGGATCTGAACTTGGAGTTGCTAAGACAAAGTAGGATTATCTAGTCTGATGTTGAAATCAAGGACAATAGTGAGGATGACACTTCCACTATTGAGAGTTGTCAACAGGGTATCAATTAGTGCATTTTGGTACATCGTATAGGTAGTGTCTAGAAGAGATATCCTGGCTATAGTAGGAATTCTCTTTCTTCCATGAAGGGTAAGAACAAGACAAATAGCTCCAACGTGTAGGTGTGTATGGTTCTACTCTCTCCAAAGGGATATAAGTTCCTTGGGAATCTCGAGCTTCACGTACTGTTCTGTTGAAGTTGCCTGCAAACCACACTATTGTAAACGAGAATTCTAGATGATTTCTTTACTTTGGGACGGTGTGTGGTAAGGATAGTGTGTATACTCTTTGTCCAAGAACGGTCATGAGAATATATGCTGTAGGGGATAAGCAAAGGTAAAGAAGTATTAGAAATACAATTTTCTTCAGGAAAATGGGTTATTTCTACAAGGTGTTCTGTACAATTAGATAACGTACTCTTCACACTAGAAGGAACATTGGCTATAGAGAGGGTTGAAGAAAGATGAATATGGTCACTTGGTAACGGATTCATAGCTTATGATACCTCCCTACTCACTCTCATCAAGAATACTATAATCACGGTTAATGACACTTATGACTCTGATACCATCAAGGCAACCCCTGATCAGAGGGCTTGGGGAATACCAAATCTAGTGCTAGCCCATTCTCTATAGTGCTTTGATCAACATTAATGACATCTTGTTGTACTCTAAAACGCATGAAAGGCATCAGGCTTTACTCCAATTCTCCTTGGATCTCACGAAGCAACATGAGATTATGCTCTCAGCAAAGAAGAACCACATCGGAACCGTCCAAATAGAATTTTTGGGTAAGCATTTCCACAATGGATTCTATCAGCCTGGTCCACATATTACTAATGAACTACTGCATTTTCCTGATGACAGTTTAACAACCAAACAGATACAACAATTACTTGAAATTGTCAATTATATCCGAGATTTCATCCCTCACGTGGCTGATTATACATTGTCGCTGTCAAAGTTGCTACAGAAGAATCCACCACCATAGGAAAAAGAGCACAATAGAGCCATACAACATTTAAAGCAAGCCTGTCAACATCCACAGCCTTAAAGATTCTTGACAAAGGCCAACGTATTTTGCAAATAGATCTAAGTGACTATTACTGGGGTGTTGTTCTCATTAAAGAAATTGACGAATGTGCCATTATAGTGGTCATGCAAGTGGACAGTTCAAAGAATCAGAAAAGTACTATCATGTGAACTATAAAGAGATATTGGCTGTCAAAAGTTTAGTTCCAACCTCGGCCTATATCACTTTATCATCAAAATGGATAACACAACTTTTCCTAAGATTCTTGAGCCAAAGAAGAAGACCCTACCTGATAGCCAACTACTTTGATGGTAATAATGGTTCTCACGCTATAAATTTTCCATTTGTCATATCAAAGGTCATCATAATCTCCTTGCAAATCTTCTCTCTTGACCTACCAAAACAGTTCAGTTAATCTCTCCTTTTCTCTCTACCACAATCCCTCTCCTCCTTCCAATCATGGAATTTCCTCAGTATGCCTAAACTCACAAATCCTTTCCTCCTCTATCAGCAAACCCTCCAAATACCTTAGAAGAGGTTTATCTACCTAATATGCTTATCCAATCTCTCTCTCTCCTTTCCATATCTACAAACATCTCTCTGATCTTTTCCTTAAAGTTATTTGTTTTATTCCCTTGCTTAGTCTATAAAAGCAAGGCTTCCTTATCATTGTACTCAGAACTTGTAAAAGGTTTTCATGAATGAAAGTTTGAGTGTTTTCCATCATATGGCTTCTTTCTAAGTTCTTCCTCAGCTGAAAGCTTAATTCTTGAATAATATAGTCTTGATCATACAGAAAGACAAGTATGCTCTACACTTGCCTCTTTATGAGGATCCTGTGTATCAGAAAGTCTTAGATCGGTTGTTAAAACGGGGAGAGATTAGAGGTGTAAGATTCCTAAGAGGCAAAGCCTATAGGAGATCTTCTTGTAATGGTGTTTCTTCTTTGTATGACAATCACAATCTTTTTTCTCCTTACACTTGATCAACAAATATGGCTTTTTGCACACTTTTTTTAACAGAAGACCTCCTTTAATCATGTTTTTGAAAAACACCTGTTGATCACATAACTTATGAAGAGAAGTTTGTCCGCTTTTTCAAAAGGAGAAATCCTCAAAGAAAACCACCAGATCGTTGGTTTCTTTGTGGCAAATCAAGACATTTTGCTCATTAATGACGTAAGACAAAAAGGGATATTAAACTCCTAGATTCCATTAAAGTTATTATGTTAATCCATGATGATCATGGAAACATTAAAGATCTCATAGAAGAACAATCCAGTGAGGATGAAGATACTAAGTTTGTTGTTTCTATTGATTCCTTTGATGAGGATGATGACTCCTTTGATATTTCCATTTCTAGAGATGGCATGCTCTAAATGTTACAGCAATAACAACTGTGTCTTATTGTTGGACCCCGAATCTTTTCTTGGAAGATTGAAATGGTGATGAGTTATTCTTGTGCAAAGAAAATGAATATTCGTGATTTGAAATGATATTTTGAGGTTAATGCATGA
>JANIHZ010000005.1:12479525-12491439 GCA_027478365.1 Erythroxylum rufum
AATTTAATTAATATTATCGTAGATATAAAGACACCTATTTAGTGATTTTTAGTTCCAATAGCCACTTAAATAAAGTCATTAAAAGTTTGAATACTAATGCTATTCTTTTTGAATGATTAGGCATGAGGTACGAAACTCATGTCATATTAAAATTTGATATTTTTCAAATTAATTGCTAAATGAATTGTCACGTAAACAATAACAGAAGGTTATCACTCAGTCAACACTCCCATTTATTTGAATTGTTTTCATAGACTTAAATAAAAAATTAAAGTTTCGTTATCTTCTTAATTTGTAACTTATCTTGTGGATACAACACTCATATTATGATAAAAATATGTTAAGGAGTCATAAATTCATGCATCACATGCACAACAAGGTAGCAGAAGTGTTGAAATCTAAATTCCTACCCCATGACATCCCCAAAATTCCAGAATCTTAGATACATGCATATATAGATTATAAGAACATGAAATTTCAGCACTATACCTTTGATAATGCTCCTCCTTTCTTGAATCTTCTCCTTGTTTGGGTTGTAGCAAATATCAAACACCTTCCTTGATCACTCAAGAACACACAAGGATGAAGAAGAAGCAGTATGTAAGGATGGTTAGAGCACCAAACTAGATGAGTTCAAGTAGATGGTCAAATGGAGAGATAGATTAAGATTATGTTGCATGTAATTAGATTCATGCAACAATTGCATAAAATGCATAAACAAGACTCAAGATCACTTCTCTCTAACTCCATAACACTTATGGACCCCTTATCCTCTCACTCAAGTGTGTATTAACTTGTTAGTCCTTTATGTACATAAGTGAAGAATTCACTTATGCAGAGCCTTCGGTCATGATCGTGGCCTATTTCTATAACAGTCATGTACACTTTGTTTTTCATCCGATCTTAGACGTGTGACCCCTAGGTTCCTGGTTATTTTGAGCACTTGAATTAACTCCTAATTTGAGCATATTATGGATGGTTGCATGTCACTTGAATTAACTCTTAATTCAAGTGAATCATAAAGGGTTTCATGATGCCAATTTACCGGAATATAAGTGGATTAACATATGAATTCTTCGATAGTTAATTATCCGACTTATGAACCTTTCCATAGACAATTACCTTGCAATTCATCCCTTCACCATTCTATATCCCACTTGGTTCAAAGTATGGGTTATGTGTCAACTCCCACTAGATTGACTACGTCACATCTAGTTCAAGTGATGTTAGTTTTTATACTGAGAGCTCATTACTCTATGTGTCATTGAAGACTCTGTTCATGACACATAACTGCTCTGGCCAAAGACTCCTGAGTAATGACCCCGAAAAGAGGCTGTGGGTATCATCTCCTTCTATTAGGAGTGGTGAATTTTTTATTGGCTACCCAATTAACTTCAAATACCAATAGTTGTACCCAATCACCACCCTAAGAGTGACCTTGTCTTGAGATAACAAGAAATGATGTCAAAGCACAGGATCAGTATCTAAGATATCCTTGAGTACCTTAAATCTAAGGATATTTGCACTATTGATATAATGAGATTAATCATTGACATTTGATAGATTATCCATATGATAATATCATAACCAGTCATCCGAGGTACTTACTACTCTTAGTAAGCATCTAAATGCTAATTCTAAACATCTCATGCTTACAGTTTATGAGATTCACTACTTGATTAAATTAAGGATTATAACATGTGCTAGTCTACCCGGATTAATAAAGTCTTATCTTATTAATTTTATGAATAGGGATAATTTAGATACAAACATAATTGCACATGATAGGAATCTCATTATCATGATCTCATCATTATTTCCTTCATGTTATATTTTGTATCATGGACTTCATTAATTCGATTTAAGATTAAAATCAATTCATAAATAAACGAACGTCAAATTAATGAAAAATTGTCTTTCACTTTGTTAATCAAAATAAAGTTTGTACAAAATTGCTAAAGGTGATTGCCTTTAGTGCACCACTCTAATAATCTCCCATTTGCACCAAAGTCAATTGCCTTTGTATCTAATACCATAGGCGAGTACACTAGAATCAAATTTCATTTGATGAAGTGGCTTAGTTAAAGGATCAACGATGTTCTGATCTTTGGGCACTCTCTCTTTCTTCACATCACCTCTATCAATTATCTCCCTGATCACGTGAAATCTCCTGAGTACGTGCTTGGACCTCTGATGAGACCTTGGTTCTTTGGCTTGAGCAATAGCCTTATTGTTGTCACAGTACAATAGTATCGAGTCTACTATGCTTGGAACCACTCTAAGTTCCATAACAGACTTCTTGATCCAAATAGCTTCTTTTGCCACTTCCATAGTTGCAATGTACTCTGACTCGATCGTTGAATCTGTAGTTGTCTCTTGTTCGGAACTCTTACAACTGACTGCTCCACCATTCAGTGTGAAAACATAACCTGACTGAAATTTGGAGTCATCATGGTTAGATTGAAAACTGACATCTGTATGTCTGCTCACTACGAGATCTCCATCTCCATATATCAAGAATACATCCTTAGTCCTTCTCAAGTACTTTAGGATATTCTAGACAGCCACCCAGTGACACTCACTAGGATCCGATTGATATCTTCTTGTAACTCTTAGAGCATACGATATATTGGATTGTGTATATAACATAACATACATGATTGATCCTATTGTCGAAGCATACGAGATCATACTCATGTGAGTCTTCTCATCTTATGTCTTGGGACACATAGATTTCAAAAGTTTTATCCCATAAGTCATGGGAAGAAACCCTCTTTTGGACTGCTCTATGTTAAACCTCTTTAGCACTTTATCTATGTATGTAGACTATGAAAGACCTAGCAACTTCCTTGATCTATCTCTATAGATCTTTATTCTCAATATATAAGTTGCTTCTCCAAGGTCTTTCATTGAAAAATTTTGGGACAACCAAATTTTGGTTGATTGCAAACTTGAGACATCATTTCCTATTGGTAATATGTCATCCACATATAACACAAGGAATACGGTAGCACTTCCACTAACCTTCTTGTACACACACGGTTCATCAGGATTTTGTGAGAAACCAAACTCTTTGATTATCTCATCAAATTGGATGTTCCAACTCCTAGATGCTTGCTTCAATCCATAAATGGATTTCTGAAGCTTGCACACCTTTTTGTCATCTTTGGATATAAAGCCCTCAGGTTGTATCAAATACACTTCCTCAACTAGGTTTCCATTCAGGAAAGTCATCTTCACATCCATTTTTCATATCTTATAATCATAATGAACAGCAATGGATAGGAGTATTCTAATGGATTTAAGCATAGCTATGGGGCTAAATGTCTTGTCATAGTCAACTCCTTGTCTTTGACGATAACCTTTAGCAACTAGCCTCGCTTTATAGGTAATCACATTACCATCCATGTCGATTTTCTTCTTGAAAATCCATTTACACCCTATGGTTTTAGTCCTTCATGTGGGTCAACCAAAATCGATACTTAGTTTTCAAACATGGAATCCATTTCGGACTTCATGATTTGAAGCCATTTTTCAGATTTTGAACTCTTCAGAGCCTCTTCATAGGTTGTAGGCTCATTGTCTTATATAAGCAATACGTTATTTTGTTCACTTATGAGAAATCTATATCTCTCTGGAGCATTGTGTATCCTACTTGACCTACAAATATTTTGTGTGTCAGAAGGTTCAATTGTTGTTTCATCTCTGTTAACAACAATATCAAGTTTAGGCAATTGATCTGCGTCTGTTTAAGCATTATGAACTTCATCAAGTTCAACTTTGCTCCTACTATCTTCTCTTGGAAGAAACTCTTTCTCTAAAAGGACAGCATGCTTTAAGACAAATACCTTTTGCTCTAAAGCATTATAGAACTGATATGCAATTGTTTCCTTAGGATATCCTACAAACAGACACTTATTAGTTTTTGCTTCAAGCTTGCCTGATTGAATCTGCTTCACATAAGCCCAACAACCTCAAACTTTTATATGAGAAAGATAATATTTTTTGTTAGTCCATATCTCATATGGAGTAATATCAATTGCTTTTGAAGGGACTCTATTTATCACATAAACAATAGTCTCGAGTGCATGACCCTAAAAGGATTTTGGTAGATCTGCTAAGTCCATCATTGACCTTACCATATCTAACAAGGTTTGGTTTCTCCTTCAACCACAACATTATGTTGTAGCGTGTAAGGTGGAGTCTATTGGGATACAATCATGTTATCCCTGAGATAAGTTAGAAACTCCTTGTTCAAGTATTCACCACTTTGATCTAATCAAAATGTCTTGACATTTCTACCAAGCTGTTTCTCTACTTAATGTATAAATTGTTTGAACATTTCAAATGCTTCAGACTTGTATTTCATTAGATACACAGACCCATATCATGAATAATCATCAATAAAGGTAATGAAGTACATACAACTACTTCTAGCATGAATAGACATCGGACCACATACATCAAAATGTATTAGGTCTAATAACCCATTCGCTCATTCACCCTTTCCTTTAAAAGGTAATTTGGTCATCTTGCCTAACAAACAAGATTCACATGTGTCATATGATTTATAATCAAAAGACCCTAAGCTACCACTTCTGTGTAGCTTAGCCATATGTCTCTCACTTATATGGCCAAGTCGACAATGCCATAAGTAAGATGATTTTAAGTTATCTCGTTCTTGTCTTTTATTGTCATTGATATTTAAAATTAGATTGCACGTATCTAATATATAAATACCATTGCACAATGTAGAGTACCATACAACATTTCATTCAACTTAATTAAACAACCATTACTTGAAAAAGTTAAATGAAATCCCACTTTATTAAGACATGAAACAAATACAATGTTCTTTGTCACAACGGGTACATAATAACAATTATCCAAAATTAACTCTAAACCACTAGGAAGATACAAAACATAGGTGTCTACGGCTAATGCAGCAACTCTTGCTCTATTTCCCACACGTAGATCCATCTCTCCTTTTTTGAGTGGTCTACTATCCCTAAGACCCTGCATATTAACACATACGTGTTAGCCACATCCTGTATCTAATACCCAAATGTTATAATCAGAAATAGTTTTAACCTTAATGACAAATAACATACCTTAAGTAGACGGTGGAGCATCTAATGCCGGTGGAGCATCTAATGCCTTCTTCTGCTTCAGCGACTTTAAATAGGCTTTGTAATTCCTCTTCCAATGTCCTTCCTTGTTGCAATGGAAGTATATCCCCTTTGATGTAGTCTCCTTTACCTTCTTCTTTGCTACATCTCCCATTGGTTTCTTAGACTTCTTCTCCTTCTTTTGGTTCCTCTTGCGAGAACCAGAAGGAGAGTCTACCAGTATCGCAGCCTTATTGTCTTCTTGACAATTTGTTCAGTTGTTTTGAGTAGATTAATCAACTCAGGTATCGAGGTGGATATTTTGTTCATTCGATAGTTAAGCACAAACTGTGAATAACTATTGGTCAAACTAGTCAAAATTAAGTCTATATTTAATTCATGATCCATTACGAAACCTGAACTGGCTAACCTCTCGATGTATCCATACATCTTTACTACATACTACACTTGAGATGGTCCCTCAGCCATCTTAGAGCAAAAAAGCAACCTCGAGGTCTTGAACCTTTCAGACCGAGCTTGCTCATCAAATAGTTCCCTTAGATGGTAGATTATGGTATGAACATCCATAGCCTTATGTTGCTTTTGCAGTTCCGTTAACATAGAGGCCAGCATTATACAACTGGCTAACTCACTATTATCTAGTAGCTTCTTGTAAGCTTTCTGATCCTCATCAGATGCATCGGCAGCAGGGGGATCAGGAAGTGGTTCATCTAGGACATATCTTAGTTTCTCAAATTTGAGAACAATTCTCAAATTCCATAGCCAATCTAAGAAGTTAGGTCCCGTAAGTTTGTTGGAGTCAAATAGAGAGCATAGGTTCATACTAGACGAAGACATCATGGCGATTCAATAACCTAGAAGAACGAGAGAAAGTGTTAGAATGTACACTAATGCAAATCGATAAGGACATTAATAACATGCATTATGGGTCCCACTATTTTTATCCAAATCCATAGCCCTTACTACGAATTCGAGAAAACTTATAGTTTTCCTAATGGGTCGATATCTAATATCACCAAGAATGATCTTGGGTTTGCCCAACAAGCCACCTTAGGTCAATCGATAGGTATCATTCATGCCAATTGCATTCAGTTATACAACTATCAACTTGTGCCATCAACTGTTGATTTAGCACACTCATTGGGTTATCAACTCTTGATTCGTATACATCCCATGTATATAATCCAACTTCGCCTCTATCCACATTAACCTTGGGTTTGCCCAACAAATCAACGCTTCCAATTAGGACTAACCCATTAATCCAGAAATCTAATTTCCATAGTTTAAACATATTCGTGTAGAGCGGGTTTGGGTTTGCCCAACAACCCAACTCTAAAAGAACTCTAGTTCTTGCCATATTAATGAAAGGCGTAAGTCCTAATATTTCGATTGAGAGATTTGTTCTTTGGTCTCATCAATACTTGGATGATATTGTATATATATCACATATATATATTCAGATTATAGACAACCCAATTAAATTGAGCCTATGTCCATAACCACCCTTAAAATGCATCTAATGTATGCATCACACAAAGGAGGCTTAATTTAGGTTGTGACTTGACTATGCATCTAAATTCATGATTCAATTTAACTCTTGAACCGAATTGGATACTAGTGTTAATCTCGGCTAATTCGAATTATGAATGTGATTCGATTAGGAACCCTAAATTTTCAATTATTTTGATGTCCAAAATAAACACTTTAATTCTAGTACACAATCTTTTTCTAGTCACACTAGAAATGCAATGTTTTACTTCGATTAATTCAAAATTTAATTAGTCATCTAAAACATCCATAGGCCATCTCAAATTTATCAAGACAATTCGGCACAAGCCAAAAAATATCTTGACGGCCAAAATCATCAAAATAAATGAATTAACTTACTAGACACTAAAGAGACCGATTTGATGTCCAGAAATTTTTCAGAACCCTAATTTTAATCATATGCACTTAGCATGCTACTAGCATCAAAATAATACATTTTTTATCTCATAATTTTTTTTAAGTTCTTATAATCTAAACACATACACATAAGTCATTAAGCAAGTCAACTCCATCAGCTTTCAAAAAGTTGACCAATGTTGACTTTGACTTCATTTATTAATTGAATCAAATTCAATTAATTCTGAAACATACCAGAGTCTTATATACATTCTAAATGTGCCTAATAAAAAATTCCAGAAACTAATTCCTAGGAATTATTTATTAACTAAGTGGAATCAGCCAACACATCACATGTCTATGACACTTGTCATATTACTTCTAACACTAGTCATACTCTACATTATGCATGCATAAGAGAATCACTTTAACAACAAGTGTCATGCATCTCATACGCGTGGCAACATCTTATCTTGCATTTCCATGCAGAAAATTCATAAAAACAATTTTTATAAAAATTAATATGGAATTTACAAACATGCATGTTCATCAGATTTCTAGAATTTCCCAAAACTTTATACATGCATCAAGCTGAAACTAAATTTGTAATCAAATAGAAAATGACATTCAATTGCAATTTTATTTGACAAAAACATAATATAACACCTTATAAACATTTTTGTGAAAGAAAATTGGAAAAAAAAATTCTAGAATTATTACGAAATTTTCAAAATTAGCACATGCATTCAGTTTTCCAGAAATTCCCAGAAACCAGTATATGAATAGACTGGATATTAATTTGAAATAAAATAGCAAATGACATTCAATTGCAATTTCCTTTAACAAAAAAAAAATATAACACCTTATAAACATTTCTGTAAAAGAAAAAAATCTACAATTTATACGAATTTGTCTAAATGAACATGTATGTCAGTTACAACCCAGTAAACAGTTTGCACATGTTTAATAAATCATCTTATACATGCATAACTAGCTTCGATACCACTGTTAGGGAGCCATGGATTCATGCATCACATGCACAACAAGTAGCAAAAGTGTTGGAATCTAAATTCCTACCCTATGACATCTCCAAACTTCCAGAATCTTAGATACACATAGATCATAAGAACATGAAATTTCAGCACTTATACCTTTGATAATGCTCCTCCTTTCTTGAATCTTCTCCTTGTTTGGGTTGTAGAAAATACCAAACACCTTCCTTGCACTTAAGAACACGCAAGGATGAAGAAGAAGTAGTGTGTAAGGGTGGTTAGAGCACTAAACTAAATGAGTTTAAATAGATGCTCAAATGGAGAGATAGATCAAGATTATGTTGCATGCAATTAGATTCATGCAACAATTGCATAAAATGCATGAACAAGACTCAAGACTACTTCTCTCTAACTCTAGAACACTTCTAGAACCTTTATCCTATTACTTAAGTGTGTATTAACTTATTATTCCTTTATGTACATAATTGAAGAGCTCACTTATGCATCATCTGTTGAGCCTTCGGTCACGATCGTGGCCTACTTCTATAACAGCCATGCACACTTTATTTTTCATCTGATCTTTTATGCGTGTGATCCTTAGGTTCCCGATTATTTTGAGCACTTGAATTAACTCTTAATTCGAGCATATCATAGATTGTTTCATTCCACTTAAATTAACTCTTAATTTAAGCAAATCATGAATTCATGATGCCAATTTACCATAATATAATTGGATTAACACACGAACTCTTCGATAGTTAATTATTCGACTTATGAACCTTTCCATAGGCAATTACTGTTCAATTCGTCCCTTCACCATTCTATACTCCACTTGGTTTAAAGTATGGGTTATGTGTCAACTCCCACTAGACTGACTACGTCACATCTAGTCCAAGTGATGCTAGTTCTTGTCTTGAGATCTCATTACTCTACATGTCATTGAAGACTCTCTTTATGACACATAACTGCTCTAGCCAAAAACTCCTGAGTAATGAACCCAACAAGAGGTTGTGGGTATCATCTCCTTCTATCAGGAGGGGTGAATCCTTTATTAGCTACCAAATTACCTTCGAATACCAATAGCTATATCCAATCACCACCCTAAGAGCGATCTCATCTTGAGGTAACAAGGAATAATGTCAAAGCACATGATCAGTATCCAAGATATCCTTAAGTACCTCAATTCTAAGGATATTTGCACCATTGTTATGATGATATTAATCATTGACATTTGATAGATCATCCATATGATAATCTCATAGCGGATCATCCGATGTACTTACTACTCTTAGTAAGCATCCATATGTTAACTCTAAACATCTCATGCTTACGGTTTATGAGGTCCACTATTTGATCAAATCAAGGAGTATAGCATGTACTAGTCTATTCGGATTAATAACATCCTATCTTATTAATCCTATGAGTAGGGATAGTTTAGATACTATCATAATTGCACATGATAGGAATCTCATTATCATGATCTCATTATGATTTCCTTCATGTTATATTTTGTATCATGGACTTTATTAATTTGATTTAAGATCAACATCAATTTATAAATAAACGAACATCAAATTAATGAAAAATTGCCTTTCACTTTATTAATCAAAATAAAGTTTATACAAAAGTTCCAAAGGTGATTGCCTTTAGAGCACTACTCTAACAAAATCAACATCTTAATAATATTTTGATAATAATTTAATAATAACTTTTATCTAATATTTAATGTCAGCTTACACCCAAGCTCTTCTTAGGAATAATTAACAAAATTAGAATTTTTTATATATTACCAATAACCAGTGAATTCCCATTCTTATTGTTACTAGTTATTAAACATCACCTTAAAACGTTTGTTGCCATTGAATGCTTAGCATACTATGTTGAGGAAGTCCATCTCACTAATTATGCTTAATGTTTCATTTTAGGTGTATGCCTACAGAGCTTTACAATATATGATTTTTCATTATTAGATGGGCAATAAGTACAAGTTATAATTTGGTCATTACATCAGTGTACAAAGATGCATATAACTCACAATGAGAGCATCAGGATGACAAAAAATGCTACGAAGCATCTAATATTAGAAGAAGAACATCTTAAAGCCTTAAAGGTGTCTTCAAAGGTAGATGTAATTAATTCTAACTCATATGGAGTTATGAACCGGAAGCGTAAGCATTATAGTGGATCAAAATGGAAAGAGGGTAAGAAACATACCCACTATACATAGGACTTAAAGAAGGAAAAATGGAACCAGTATGGGAAAGGAAAACATCCTTTTAAGAAGCGTAACATAAAAAAAAGTCTAGTGCTTTGACTGTGACAATAAGGATCACTTTGTTTGTGATTACAGTGAGCCCAAAAAGGTACAATCTTATTGTATAGACATTTGTTATGTGAATGACTCATGTTATGTTTTACTAATATCATATCCTTTGTGGATTGCAAATTGGGAAGCAACCAACCACGTAGCAAAGGATATAAATGCCTTCGTGGAATTTTAGAAGATTCGCATAGAACACGATAGATTTATGTAGGAGACAACTCAAAGGTTGTTATACAAGGTATTATAACCTGCAAATTAGACATGCATAGTGATTGATCTTTAATCCTACATGAAGTATTGTACGATCTAATTAAAGATTCAAAGGAATCTAATCTCTGTGTTGGTTTTAATAAATCTTGGTTTTGAAGTAAATTTTCATAGTAACGGTAT
This sequence comes from Erythroxylum rufum, assembly GCA_027478365.1. NCBI lineage: Eukaryota > Viridiplantae > Streptophyta > Magnoliopsida > Malpighiales > Erythroxylaceae > Erythroxylum > Erythroxylum rufum. The sequence goes on from JANIHZ010000005.1 coordinate 12,490,244, forward strand.
GAAGTTATAACTTGGACATATTTATTATGGTCATAGTTTTATGTTAGATGGTTTTATTGTTTTAGATGTTGTTGATTAAAATAATAATATAAGTCTTTACATCATTAGTGATTTTGATAATGATGTAATTTTATGGCACACTAGACCTTGTCACATTGTTTTAAATTAAATAAGTTAATTAGCTAAAGAAGGGCATTTAGGTAAGTTATATCAAGTAGATTTACCTATTTGTGAACATTGTCTAATAGGTAAAATGGCATGAAAGTCATTTGGAAAGGGAAAATGAGCTACCTATCCATTGCAATTGATTTATTTAGACATATATGGTTCAATGAATATAAGAGCACAACTTGGGGTTGTGCATTTCGCTACTTTTATAAATAACTATACTCGATATGGTTATGTCTATTTAATTTCTCGCAATAAGAAGCATTAAGTTGTTTCATAAAATATATAAATTTAGTATAAAATCAATTAGACAAGAAAATAAAAGCATTAAGAACTGATCGAGGACAAGAATACTTATCTGATAAATTCAAGATGTTATGAGATGAAAAGGAATAGAAAGACAACTAATTATTCCATAAACCCTACAACAAAATGGCATATTAGAAAGACGCAATAAAATGCTACTAGAGATGGATAGGTCTATGATGACACAAGTAAATCTACCTATCACCTATTAGGGTGATGCATTCCTTATAACTACTTATTTACTTAATTGAAGTTATGAACATTTCGTATGGAATAGATAGGAAGAAAACCCAACATGGAACATCTAAGACCATAGGGATATGCTGCCTATATTCATAATCTCTTTTATAAACATGGAAAACTAGGCCCAGAAGGGAAGACAAGTATCTTTATTAGATACTTTGAACAGTCAAAAGGATATGTGTTCACAGGTGAACAATGTAATGAAGAAGTAACTAAATTTGAATAGCAAGATGTCACATTTTTAGTGTTGGAACCCCACCCTGGTAAGACACGTGTCCGACGTCCTACGTGACATCTGGACGCGCAACCCACGAGGGAGGGATTCCTCACCACAAAAGAAATCGCAAAATCAAACTTATTTTAATGTCATTCGAATAGATCTTGTAAGATTCACCCTAATATTCCTCAAATAAAATTGATCTACTTAGGGCCCATAATTAAATCCGATTCCTAAGCTAAAATGAAATTTCTTGTCTCGA
>JANIHZ010000005.1:12577447-12587652 GCA_027478365.1 Erythroxylum rufum
TGACACGGACACCCACAAAAAGTGCATATATATGCTTCATATTTTTTTAAAGAGATTTATAAAGTACAAAATATGTATGAACTATTAAGTTATTGAAAGTCTTGAAACACATTAATCAATATATATCATATTATGAATTCTAAATTTTTTTTTAATTTTAAATTTTATAATATATATATATATATATATGCCGTATTCGTGTCCATCAAATTTTAGAAGTTGGTGTGTCCTCATGTCCATGTCGTGTTACGTGTCCGTATCCGTGCTTCTTAATATCATCTCAAGACATTTTAGTCATGTCAAATGCCTTATGCTAGTTTTTATTGATCTACACAGGCAGAATGGAAAATCTGTCTCAAATGAATATGTTGCATATCGTCACTCATAGCAAATATTTATGTTTTGGCATAAACAGGAGAAAAAGGTAGAGGTCGACATTTGTGCATGAGTTCATGTTATTGCAGCTAAGCAAATAGCCAAATTCTACAAATGGCATAAGCACAAAATTTGCATTCATTTCCTTTCATATTGGAACAAGACAGTTGCTATCGAATGAAAATATTGTCTATTGGCTAGCAAACAGAACCCAAAAAAGAAAAACTTTTCTTTGGATTTTGGATTAGCCTATGTTTACAGTGACTTACAGACAGATAAGTCTGTAGTCTAGTCGCACATTTCCATAGCTACATAGCAACCCGTCTTTAACATGAGCCAAAACTTCTGGGCCCTATCATTTTCGCAAGAATCACGAAGTGAACCCATTTGGAGCTTCACTGCACTTCCTACCAATGTTCCATTCACACAGGTACTCTTCTACCCCGGTTGCGATCAAAAAACTGCATATCAATGATGAACAGAAACTTGTTAAAGTGAAGCTATGTACCGTATTTTGGAGCATCAAATCAAATTGAGTTGTACTGTTGGCTCCATAGCCATATCCAACACTTAATGAAGACTCTTAAACTCATCTCCATCGTAAAGGTTCTACCCCAACATCAATGTGTCAATGTATTTATACATTCTTTCTGCAGAAAATCTGCATGCAAGTATGAGGTAGGTGGACATGAGTCCAACCACGCAGTGAACCATTCACCATCTCAACTGTTGTACTATTTGACTAGATGAGCATGAGAAACCTCATTTCCCTCTAGGATTGACAAAATTCTGAGACCTATTTATTATTTACAACACCTCATAAATCACATCAAAATTAGTTCCCACCAACTTGACCAGGATGTACACCAAATTTAATGAGCGAAGAACAGCAGAGGTAAACGAACTAGTAAAATATTCACTTTCATTTAGAACATAAGAACCATGTCTAACAAAGCAAGGATGGGAAGGAAGGAGGAACTTGTGAAAAGAGAATTAATCATTGGTCTTGCTTTTGTTATTTGCATCCGACCATAAACAAGATCCATCATAACAGCGCATCATACTTCACGATGACTCAGTGGTTTTACCAAACAATCCTTCAGTCTTTCCATGATGTTTTGGCACGAAGCTTACCAACATTTTACCAGTTAAGAGGTTGGACATGACCATCAACATGAATCATATAAATTGACCTCATGTAGAAGTAGCTTTTTTTTCTCCATAAAAACAATCTAAGAGACCAAATCCAATTTTCTTGTGATATATTTTAAAATTCCTAAAATTTATCTTCTATGTATTATCAGATGATTCTCTTTTCTGCTTTTATAGTGCAGATTCCTTTGTCCACTGTGACTGCAAGGGTGTCAGGCAGAACCAGAAAAGCAAACAAAATAAAAAGGTAAAGGAAAAATATCTACAATCCCTAAGCCATTAGGACAAGAATAATAAATAATAAAGAAAAAGTTGGATATACCGATCGGACAAATGGTTGTTGTAATATCCAACCAAGAAATGGAATCCTTTGCAGGAAGACAGCCAATGTTGGCCAAAAGCCACTGCATAAAATGCCAATCACCATGTTAGTCATGAAAAATAAGCACAGTTTCGAGAAAAAAAATTAGGCAGAATACCAACAGACCTGAAGAGAACAATGAACCCATATGCCTCCAAAATCATACCAATAATTGGCCATCCTATGACGACAAAGAAGAAGCCAGCACCAAATGAAAGAGTTCCCTGCATGACATGACAGCGCACGTGATGAAAATAGTTTATCAATCCAACAATCACACCTACGTCAGTTTGAGCTGGGGTGAGTAGAAAAGGTCAACCCACCTTAAAATTTTGACGTTTCATGAAAAACTGCATTGTGGACTTTGGGCCAATTGTTAGACTCACTCCAGAGACAAAGAGGATCTGGTAAAAGTAACATTGGAAAGATGGACATGTTATACCGTATCTCATAGGTTAATAACAACAGATCAAGTGAATAACTAAGGACATTTGCAGCAAGGCACTTACATTTCCCATTGCAAGTAGTCCCTTATCAAAGAAAAAGATAATACCCAGGAATGAGAAGAATACGCCAAATCCTGTCAATCCTAGCCCGATCTCTGTTTTTTTTTCCAATAAAAGTATTTAACATGGAATAGCCGAGTGAATCATAAAACAAGAATACAGAAGATAAAGAGTTTCTCGCATTTTGGTGTGCCCATATTTTGGTGCATTGAGAAAGTAAAAGACTAGCTTATGGCATGGTAACAAGTAGAGCAAAATGGCTTCAGTTCACACCAAGTTATGAGGTAGAAGATGCCTAATCATCATTTTTTTCACTTTTATGTGTACAGTTTATCGAGGTATAATAGGATTTACCAGCATAAGCCTCTTTTCACCACAAAGTACCTAGCTAGAGCAACACAACCTATATGGCTAACCAATCAACTAATTGGATAAAAGGAGACTACTAAAATAATCAAGTTTGATGAACAAATCACAGAAAGTGAAAACGAAGATATGAGAAACACTTTGAACAAAATGTTGCAATGCAAAAAAGCCTAAAAATCACAGGCATTGGAAAATGAGTTGCCAAAAGTTCCATCATTTCATTAAATCAGACACAACATAAAATTCATACAACAACATCAACATAAAATTCATGTAGTGTAAAAAATGCAATAAGGACACTCTAGAACAAGCAAAACGCTAAACCCAAGAGATACCTATACTACTGAAGTCATGATTCCAAATCTCTATTGTGGAGTTGCATGAATCAGTTAATTGCCATTCACCATGAAAAGGCAATACATATGTATGTATGTACATGTGTGCGTGTGTTTAAATAGGCCATGGTGTTATACACGGATCATATATGTGCATACACTCAATAGCTAAGAAATACTAAATAAAAACACATAGAGTTCAATAGGAAACCCAAATATTGCAAGTGTCTCAGCACAGGAAATAAAAACTAAAAAGCTATGATGAGATCAATTAACCTCTGGATTACCAAGTATTTACCTCAGCTTAGATTCAACTTCCTAAAAGACTGTTTTAATTCAACGTTTGACATCTTCTTCTCTAGCTTTCTACTAATTTTATTTCTTTTAGGCCTTTTGCTTCCTATTCATTTCTCATTAGCTGAAAATCAATCATAAAATTCCACCGTGCCAGAGAAAAGCTTCTTCCTCTCTCAAATTCGAAATTTATACATCGAATGGAATTATGCTTAAGTCAAAATGGAGGCGAAAACAAAAATCCGAAGATAATAGAAGAAGTGGAAAACTAATGAGTAAGGAAATCTGTAAATGAGAAGGAAAATTCAAATGAAATAACTTACTTTTCCGATCGTTCATTTCGAAGTTAACCATATTTGGTGCAGAGAATAGGATTGAGGAATTTGCTCTCGTTTGCTCTGTTACTGCACCACCAGACAACAGAAAATTTCAGATTAGGATGGATCCAAATCCAGAAAATTAGACGAAATCGAATAAAAGAAGCATCAGAAATAACTAGTTAGCTCCGCAACCTGAAGAAATTAAACTGAGTAAACCTGAAGAAGGGAATAGCTACACGAATCGGTTGGCTCAAAACGAACAGGTGCTCAAGGTCAAGTTTTCTAAGTGTTTGTTGAGAGAGAAGTGTCAGTTACTCCGGATACAACTTTATTATACATATACATAGTGCGTAAGGCTGTTTAAGCTTCAAATTAATATGACTTTGACCTTTTTTTTAATACGCAGCTCCCCACTTCGCGAGTTCAAAGAGAGTCATCATTTTTTTTTTTTTTTGAAAGAGACGAGGTGATCCGTAACTTTCCAATAAAATAAACAGTTAAAAAAATATTTACTTTTTAATTAAATTTGTATAATTTAAGTATTAAAAACTTTTAAAAATAATCTCTCTGTTAATTAAAGATAAAATTACATAACATAAAATTACATTATTATTGTCAAATATTAAACACGCTACAAAATTTAAATAACTTATTTAAAATCAGATCAGGGCTGAGTAACCCAGCCCATAGCCAGATGGGCCATAGTCACACTGAACAATTTTAGCTCGTTTAGTCTTTCTTATATTATTAAATCTCTTTAAATCCCATGATATTATTACTAGAAATTGTTGTCAAATATTAATAAATACATTACAAAATTTAAAAAACTGATCTAATTAAGGATGTCAACAGGACAGGTCAGAATTGGGTGGCCTGACCTATAGCCGGATGAGCTACGGTCAACCCCAACAATTTTGGCCAGTGGCCCGATAATCTCGGGTCAAAAATAGGCTAATTTGGGTCAAAATTGACATTCTTAGATCTAATGTGATTTTATAAATACTTTGAAATAATAAAAACAATTTAGAATGAATAAAGTTACATATTAATCCATTTCACACTTTATTCCGTTCACAGAACAAATAACGAGAAAGTTGTATTGTAGGGCATGAAAATCAGAAGTAGCGTAGCAGCTGCGCATAGTACACAAAAGTGGGCTTCTCTTAGCAAAGAATAACATGTACAATTTAGCTAAAAAGAACAAACAATGTATGTATCAGTATTGTGCAATAACTTTCACGTGTGCTCCGTCTCCTGTTGATCACCAACACTTTTTGGGGAGAACATCTGCATAAAGAATAAACTAAGATTAAGTAATGGTTTTTAAGTACTAGCACTGCAGCATATTCCAGGTGGGTCACAGACAACTTCACAGGTTTATACATTCATATCATCAAACTCAATATCAGAGTATTCTTTCCTTCACATTATAGCTCTAAAGCGAATCTTATTCTATTTCTCCTTCGCCCAAGATAAAGATTGATGCTTGTTACAATGGAGAATGAACTAATATGAACTTCAAGCCGCTTAGCTCTCCTAATATCGGTGCAAGGCTAGAAGGCGGCAGAAAGAGGGAAAGAACTATTTCTTAGAGGCCTTTCAAAGATTAAAAAAGAAATTCTATTAGCTATAATTTAGAATGCTCAAGGGTACTTTTACCATTCAGCATCTCTACCAAAAATTGAATCAGGAAAGGAGAGACTAAGAGGACCAACCAAACCCAACGCATCGGCCGCACTTCTGTGACTCTCCTCATTGCAAACAGCAGTGAACATATTCATTAAGATTTCTCGCTGCTCCAATTTCAAGTGCTTCCCCAGCCCTCGAGCCACCATTTCCATTTCAGGCTGCAAAAGAACATACATGTGCATATCAGAGCATAAGCTTCAATGGACCGACTTTTTTCCTTTTACATCTTACATCCAAAATCACACGTTTGTGAATGAATTTTGACTAAGTCAAGAGTACACAGCAAATATCTTCCAACAAAGAAAGTACATATGAAAAGCCAAACCAACATACGGAGGATTCTTCAGGGGGAAATGTTTGGAGAACAGGGCATATCTTTGACAATTCAAAAACTGCTTCCGAATGTTTCCCTTGAACTTCCAAAGCCTGCAATGGACATGTAAATAGTATCATCAACTTAATTAAATATCAGAACACTAACCAAAAAAGGTGAAAGTTCTCTCGAAACAGAAAGACATCTTGGGAGCAAAAAATCATGTCTGACAGTTCATGATATGCAGAAAGGAAAGATTAAAATCAAATTTCAAAAACTCAATCGACACTCAAATACAACAAATTTGGGAGCTAGAAAACATACATATCAGTTTAGGATATGCATAAAGGAAAAGTCAAACCTAGGTTCTGAATTTTCAGCAGCACTTAAAACACGGTGAAAAGTAAAAACTATCCTCAAATCAGTTCAATTACTCCACACCATGTGTCCTCAAGCAACTCAGCAGCACCAAAACTAAGTCCTCAGGCATCAATCACAAGGGAGCAAACATATTATCTCCATGTTCTCATAGCTTAATTGTTTTATCTTCATTTTTCCCTCTTCTGGCACAATTACACCCAAGAACTACAGCATTTAAGTCTATACTACACAATTCATGCACTCAACTCATAAGTTGTTCTATGTTTCATATCACCTCCTTTTAAGCCATCTAAAGTGGCTCTAAGTTTCCACCCTCCCTGTGGCACCTTACAAATATGGAGTTCAGGTAGCTTTGTAAGCATGGCAAATGCCAACTAAAAGATTCAATTTTGATGTTCACGCATGAACTTGCTAGAAAGCTACTTTATAGTAACTTCATTTTCAAAAATGGGGCTTAATGAACTGTGCAGGACATCTTCTGAGAAATTCAGAAAGGTTTGTCAAGGTAGAGCCTTCAGCTGTGGACAAAATTTCTGTTAGGCATAGCTGAATAACCAACAATCTGAATAAACAACAAGAAGTTGCTTTGCCTATTGATATTGAATAATGCCTGATCACATCTGAGATTGATATATCTTAGAAGTGAAAACAGAAGCATAGATTTCCAACACCGTAAGGATTTGATCTTTAAGAATCTGGCTGAAAAAAGAAAATAGAAGTGCACATTCACTTGATTTACTGAAACACAATTCACGCTAACTTGAGCATGCTGACAGATTACTAGGTTGAATTACAATGTCCAAGTTCAACAAATTACCCATGCTTGTAAGAAACATGAACGAGTGCGTGCAGCAACAGCTGCCAATATCATTCGTGCAGCGCGAGCATTCTCAAGGCCAATGTTTCTAGCAAGCCCAGCAATAAACTGCTGAGCATCTTCATTATCAATCTTAACGTGTGTAGAGTAACTAGGGGCCCTGTAGGGTTGCAAAGCAAGGTATAATCATTACACACAAGCAAGGAAAATATTATGCAACATCAGCAATGTAATTACTGACACACAAGCAAGGAAAATATTGTGCAACATCAGCAATGTAATTACTCATGAAAATCATTCTCACAAACCTACTACAAACACTTAGAACAAAGTCGATAGATGCACGGTAAAAGGAGTCACGCGTGTTTGTTGTGTCAAAAGTGGCCTGCACTCCAGATGTCCTGCATATTCGACGTAACTGCTCACCCATACAGGAAAAAGGGAAAAGAGCATTGTACATTGAGAATCAGCAAACTAAACAGAAACTTATAACTGCATAATGTAATTGCTAAAAGGAACAAAACTTAAAGGTTCTCCCAATTTTAGCAAAAAATCATTCATGCATAAGTACCCCAAAGGATGAACAAATGAATCTTGCAAATTCAATTTAAAAGACTCTCAAAGTAGCCCGTGCTATGATATTCCCAATTAAGCTGACTGCACCAACCAAATAAGATAGAGAGCTCTATCAGTAGCCTTAACAACTATAATGCCCTTACACCTTTCGATGAATAGAGAAAATTTGAGGGGTTTACCAACAACATTCACTATGACTATACAAAACTCACAACTGTTTTCTGCTAATAGGTATACAAATTAAAATCACAAATGTATGGACAAGGGAGCAGAATGAATGAATAAGGCAAGATGAAGAGCATCTGGAAAAGCCAATAAAGTAGAACTACTCTTTTATCTGAAAAACATCCCGATATTTTTGTGCATGAGATGCTGTCTAACCAAGGACAATTTGTCCTTGCAAAATTATGATAAAGCATACTAGGGTATACCCAAGGGCCTATACTAATTGAGATTATCACTTTACTAGACGAAGATCAAATAGATTAATATGATACTAAAGCCAAACCCCTTCTTTAAGAATAAGTCCTCTTTAGCGAATGGACTTAACTAGGACATGTGACAACAGATACATAAAATATGACACGCATCATCCTGAAGCATAGCCAAAATGTGATAAGTCAAACTATAATAATTTTCTGTTTCTTGATTAGGATTACGTCATTAATATGCAGGTTTTCAAAGTCACAAAAAGTACTAACTTGAATTATATCTTCCTCCATGACATCCTTTCCGCTTGTTCTATTGTCCATTATTTCTGGAAATCAAGAGGGTGAGTTGCAACTTAAGCAAAGCGAAAACAACAAAAGTTCAGAATTTCAGAAATACATAATCCTTTTGTCTACATGGGTAGAAGGTGCAGATAACTACTTGAAAGCAAACACAATAATAGTGCATAAAATAGCAGTAAATGTAACAATAATTTGTTGCTCACACAAAAATCTAACCTCAAATGGCAGGTTGAAGTAGCTACAGCTACATAGTGAATATAATTCCATGGTATTATTATAATGGATAAAGCATTTTAAAACAGTAACCAAGATGCAAAACTTTTATCACTACCAAAGGAGTACATGACAGTAAACCTTCTAATTGCCTGTCTTGTCAAAAGTCATCGACCAAGGTCACAGTAATCATCACTGTACATAGAACATGTTTTGAATTTTACATATCAATAACAGCTGAACACAGATTTAAACCTTATCATTTTGCCATAATCCATTAATCTGGTCATAAACACTCAATATGGAAGGATTGCCCGTTTTAACAAATGTCTAGTAATAATTAGGAACATCAGTTTATAAAGGACTGAATCACTGAATAAATGAGGTAATGTGAAGAAACATACGTCGAACCAAGCTATTGACCTCCCTCTGATACTCCTGCTGATCAACAATTAAATCAGGCTCATTTCCTACTGAAACCGGCCACCACTTTGGCAAATTGGTTTTGTTCCGGGAATGATACCTTCTCCAATCATCATTCCTCAGACCTGACCCGAGAAGATCCGGGGACCACAGAGGATTATCCCAGATCGGGAAGTAACCATTTTCCTTACTTATCTTCTTCTTGTTCTTCTTATTCATCATCATCACATCTTCACCGTCACTCTCTCTCCTCGCTACAACAACCTCTCTCCCTCCAAGACTGCGGTCTCTACGAACAACGACACCACCATTCCCCTTCCCAAACCCTAACCTACGCCTAAACTCTACCCCTAAAAACACCACGAACCTAACCGCCGAAACCAACACAAACCCAGACAGCAATACAAACCCCGTGAACTGGATAGTGGACTTACGGCAGGAGAAAACAATCCGGCGGTTTTCATCGAAACTAATCAGCGTGGTCAAGTCATGATAGGCGTCGAAGGCGGAGGAACGTAGGCGGTGGAATTTGGAGGAGGCTAAAGAAGATATTTGGTCAACGTCGAGGACTAATTGGAGGCTTTGACTACTAGTGGCGGCGGCGTCAGAGTCCGGTGAGGACTTGCCGGGACTGTAACTGAGCTTCCTTCTCTTGGGAAAGTCGTGAGGGCGGCGTGAGGAGCGGCGGCGGCGGACGGAGAAGGAGCTTTGGGGGCATTTACATATAGTGAAGAGTTGAGGAGAAGAAGCGAAAAAGGGAAGTAAGGAGTTCATATCAATTGTTTATTCATTAATCATGTGTTTTGTTGGTTCCTTAGACAGATATAAATAGTACTGAAGTGTCGTCATCATCGTGTCTGATCCTATTTGCTCCAGAAATGGTGGGAGTGGGAGTATTTCAAGTACATGCCTGATATTGTGATCAGATCATACATTACAAGTTTCGATGACGATGAACTTGGGCCCTTTTAATCCCTACAACAAGACTCCTGTCCTGTGACTTATGCCCCCAGTCCCTTTGCTCGCAAGCAAGCACTCGCTAAACCAAAAGTGTGTTCCAAACTCTTTTAGGTTCTATATATATAAGCTTCTAACTTGTGTCAGTTATTAGTTTCTTCGGACAAACTGATAATGGGAGATTTACTGTAATGTCAGCCTACAAATTAATCGAAGAACACACCACAGATCGTCGTGATAGTCTCTGAGCCTTAATCCGGAAATAGGTAGGGCCCAAGTAGATTAGAGCTTTCCTCTTATTGATGACCAAAAAATGCTCCTTACCAACCAACAATGAGTGGCGAGACACATTACAATGGATAGCAGCTGCTACATATGCAGCCAGGAAGAGTCCAT
>JANIHZ010000005.1:12588227-12602021 GCA_027478365.1 Erythroxylum rufum
TAATGAAAATATAACTAAATTGGCACTAACCACCAGAAATAGATACTAAAAATAGAAAATAAAAACTAAAAAATAGAATAGAAAAATAGAATTGGAACAAAATGACTCCTAGGCATAGAAAAATTTTGTAATAATAATTCAAAAGATTTTTTAGAATCTACAAAAAGAAATAAAAAAGAAAAATTAGTCAACATAAGCCTTAATTTGGTGAGAGGATATGAATTGAGTTGATAATAAAGATAACAAAGAATAAAATTTAGATTATGTTAGTATTCCTTATAGATATTTAGATATAAATATCTATATTCAACCTTTCAATGATAATAGATCCTAGATCCTGACTTTTTTTTTTTAAACTTGAGTTTTCAGTTAGAAGGTTGAAATTATACCTTATGAGTGATTCCTGGATTTAAGAGTAATTCTTGAGTTTTAAGAGTAGTTCTTATACCTTATGAGTGATTCCTGGATTTAAGAGTAATTCTTGAGTTTTAAGGATAATTCTTATACCTTATGAGTGATTCCTAGATTTTTATCCTCTATTGTTTGTGTTCCTCCCTACTTTCTAATAATTCTAACATAAAGTTCTAGTGATACTTAATTTCAGCAACATTAAACTTTAAAAATCCTAGCCTAAAATTTCCAACAAACAAACCCTAAAAATCTAGTTATATTAAATCTGAAATTTCAACTTTCCCAATGAAATTTAGACCTAGATATTTCAACAACCTCTTATTAGCCATATGTTCCTAATTTTATGAGTTTTCCCCACTAGTTAATACTTCTACTTGTCCTACATAAATTTGATATCAAAGCTCTGGTTTACAATGGTGAAATATAGCGAAGTGACGTATAGAAGAACATTCAACGACCAAGAGGAAGATGACATACTTTTAAGAGTTAAAGAAAGATTGAACCTTAACGACACTCGACCACAAGGTGCTATAAGAACTAGTCTAGAAATAACATCGAACAACAAACTACACTGGGTGTTGAGGGTAGAGTAAGTGAAACCCAAGATGAAGACGCTAGAACTAATCAATAGGGAATGAGGTTAGGAAATTAAGGCCTACCGAAAAGACAATGAAATCAACTAGCAGAACATGGAAAGCGCATGCAAAACTTTAGAGACCACAATAAAGTTGAAACACACAACATATTCAATGACATTACTAAGAAAGTTCATGTTGAAGCCCTTGATTTTGCAGGAAAGATGAATCCACGCTTGTTCTTAGATTGGACAATAGTAATGGAAGATTTATTTAACTGGTATCACATCTTAAAAGATCAAAAAGTTTAATATGCAAAGATAAAGCTATTTGGATGTGCTAAAATCTAGCAGAGATCGATAGAGGATAGACTTCCTAAAAGAAGTCAGCTTCTAATTGTTGATTGGAAAGAGACGAAGCTGAAGTTATTGAACAAAAATACTTGCCATTTCACTATTACGAAGATCTTTATAATCAAATCATAAACTTTAGACAAGGGATTATGTCCGTAACTAAGTATATAGAAATATTCGATAAACTTTTTATTTGATATGAGGGAATAGAGTTAGAATGATAACTTATATCTCAATATAAAAATGGCTTAAGTGTAGAAATTCACAAGCAGCTGATGATACGAAGGATTTACAACTTGGAAGATACATATCACTTAGCTTTAAGAGTAGGACAATAAGTAACTATTCAAAGTTAAGCTGAGGAGTTCAACATGAAAAGAACTACGACAGTACAAAATTTTAGGCTAGCACCTAATACATCAAGATTTGCACCATATAACAACTACAACACTTCTCATGGAGTTGAAATGATAGGCAAAGTCATAGTTGAGACTAGGACAAAAGCGGGAAGCACTGATAAGAAGTGCTTTTAATGTAATGAGAGGGGTTACTTCGCTTATGAATATACTAATAGAGGCTTGCATATGATGGGAGAAGAAGAAGAGGAAGAATTTGACGAGTATGTGTGTGAGTACAAAGTTGGAGAGGAGTTGAAAGGAGACTTTAGTGATGAACTAGCTAGTCTTACAAATCCTAATATAGTGAGACGTATAGTTACGACCCCTAAGGTGGAAGAATAATAAGAATGACTTTGTACTATTATTTTCTTTACTCAAGTTAGATGTGGAGATAAAGTATGCAAGCCTATCATTGATGAAGGAAGTAGTATGAATATGGTATCGAAGAAGATAGTGAGGCTGTTGAATTTACTTATGAAGAAACATCCACATTCCTACAAATTTGTTTGGGTGGATGATAGTACAATACCGATTGCTCATAGGTGCTTGGCGTCTTTCAAATTAAAAATATATAAGGATTGTATTTAGTGTATTATTATTCCTATGAAAATATCTCACATTTCATTTAGTCAGCCATGGCTTTACCATCGTGATGTGCAACATTTTGGAAAAGTTAACATATATCAGTTTATATTTTATGGAAAGAAGATAATTTTGAAGCTCATTAACTTAGACAAGGTAGAAAAGTAAAGAGGAAGTAACAAAACAGCTCTAAATGTCAAAAAAAAAAGTAGCAAAGAGAAGGGAATTGTTTTGTAATGATAATGAGGGAAGTAATAGAAACAACACTTAAAACATCCCTTACCTTACTAAAGCAGTGGGTAAATTACTAGTTGATTTTTTAAACCTTACACCAAATGATTTACTAGATGAATTACCTCCTTTAAGAGATATTCAACATACTATTGAAATGATACGTAGATCTACTCTAGTGCATCTTCCAACCTATCACTTAAATTCTATTGAGAATGAAGAGTTGAGGAGACAAGTAGAGGAGTTGTTGAAAAAAGGATTTATTAAAGAAAGTCTTAGTCCTTGTTCAGTTCCAGCACTATTAACTTACCAAATGCGTATTAATTGTTGGCCAATAAATTATATCACAAAAGGTACATATTTCTTATGCTTTGCCTTGATGACATGATATACATGTTGACTGGAGCTACTATCTTTATCAAGATAGAGTTGCAAAGTGGGTACCATCAAATTAGAATAAGACATGAAGATGAATGAAAATTGATTTTAAGACTAAAGAGGAAATTTTTGAATAGTTGGTGGTGTCATTTGGACTCTCTAATGCACCTAGAACTTTGATAAGAGTGATGAATCAAAAGTTTCGATCATTTATGAGCAGAGTCTTAGTGGTATATTTTGATAATATATTAATATACAACAAGAATAAAAAAGGACCACTTATTACATCTATAATAAATCTTGAGAGTTTTGAGGCAACAGAAACATTATATCAACTTAAAGAAGTGTTCTTTCATGTAATCAAGTATTGTATTTTTGGTTCTATTATACCTTACCATATAATGGAGATGGATCCCAAGAAAGCTAAAGTCATCTTTGATTGGCCGATTCTAAAAGATATGCATAAGACACGGAGTTTCCATGACTTAACAACATTATATAGGCTATTTATTTGTAATTTCAGCACTATAATGACACCCATTAGTAATTGTATAAAGAAAGGACAATTTACTTGATTTCAGGTAGCAACAAAAGATTTTGAAGAAATTAAGAAAAAGATGACTGAATCTCCTTTTCTCATACAAGGATTTTATTCTATATTCGAATCATGAATCTCTTAAACACTTCAAGTCCCGTGGCCATAAGAATTTGAACAAAAGACTCACCTTAGGAAGTGAATTTTTAGAGCAATTTAACTTTGTTATTAAACATCAAATGAGACTTGAGAATAAAGAAGTACATACAATGAGTAGAAAGAGCCTTTTGCTTAACATGTTGGCTGTAAAAGCTGTAGATTTCAACAAAATAAAAAGAGAATAAGTATCATAATGAGATTTTAGAATAAACTACTTAAAAATTACAGCCAGATAAAGAGTCCTTCACTTTCCCTTTATGATCCACGATGACTACCTTTTTAATTAAAATCAACTGTACCTATCCAATACTTCTATAAAGGAGTATGTGATTTGTGAATTACATGGAAGAGAGGTAATTAGAAGAGATAAAACCATAATAATGAATGAATATCACTTTTATTAGCCCTATTTAAAGTGAGATGTATCTAAGGTCATACAACAATGTCAAACATATCAATTAGCTAAAGGAAAGGAACAAAATTTTGGATTATACACACCACTGCTCATGCCTCATGAATCATGAAAGAACATAAGTATGAATTTTTTCCTAAGAATTCCTAAACTATAAGTGGTTATGATTATATTTTTGTGGTGGTGGAAATGTTTTCCAAGATGAGTCATCTCATTCCATGTTCTAAGACTTATGTTGTTCTTATTGCTAAAGTCTTCTTCAAAGAGGTTGTATGTCTCTATATATTACTTTTAACTATTGTCTTTCATTGTGACGTGAAGTTTATGAGTTATTTTTGGAGAGCATTATGAAAAACATTGAATACTAAACTTTAATTTTTAAGTTATTTCCATCTCCAAATTGATGGAAGAATAAAAAATTAGGGGACTTATTAAGATTTTTAGTTGGAGATAATATGAAAATTGGGACCTAATTCTTCCTATGGACAAATTTGCACATAATAATTATATAAATAAGTTAACTAGTAAGATTCCTTTTAACATAGTCTTAGGAGTTTAACCAAGAAATCCTATTGATTTGGTTCTTTTACCATAAATAACACGAGATAGTGTTGAAGCTGGAGGTTTGCGTAACACATAAGGGACATTTTTGATAAGGCACGATGAAATTTAATAACCAGCTACTTGTCTTATAAAGAACATATTGATCAACCTCATAAATTGATGGAATTTAATGATGGGATGTAGTGATGGTTAGGATTCATCTAGAGCATTTTTTGAAAGAAAAAAATAAGAAGCTTCATTCATAAAGTGTTGGACATTATAAGATCATCAAGAAGATAAGTGCTAATGTTTATATTTTGAAATTTCCAAATGACATATGAATTAGTCCTATCTTTGATATTGCAGACTTATTATGGATATAACGATACACAATCTCCTATTATAGCTGTGAGAATTCTAATCGTTTCTCATCCTAAAGAGGAGATAGATGATATTCTTGATAGATCAATTGTAATAAAAAGAAATGAAGGACACCAATAATTTCTTGTCAAATGGAAAGAAAGATTAATTTATGATAATCCTTACATTTTAGAATATGAATTTCAAAAATTATATCCAAACTTATATGATCAGTATTTATCACATTCCACATTGATGACGACTTTAGACAAGCTACGGAGAATTAATGCAAAAGAGCTTAAAATATACACAAAAATAAAAATAAAAAATATTCACCTCAAGCCTTAATTTGGTGAGGTGGAGGATGAGAATTGAGTTAATAGCAAAGACAACAAAGGTTAAATTTTAGATTATGTAAGGATTCTTTATTAAATAGGAGGTAGTAAGTAAGATAACTATATTATTCTAGATTTAAATATATTGTCCTAGTTGTTTAGAACTTAAACTTATATAATTTTTATTTGAATAAGATCTAAATTTGTTAGAAACATTTTCCTACTAGAATAAGGGTTGTAAGAACTTCTTTGTAACTATGTGTATTCAATCTTTCAATAATAATAGATCCTAAATGGCTAAAGGCGTGATTTGTACCTCAACATTTCACAAAAAGTCTAAATATGTTCCTCACATTATATATGATAGGTAGCACTTTGGAACCTAACATTGTTAAAATAGTACTCATGGCATCTTAACTTTACTTAAATAGTACTTAGTGCACCTTCCATTTACTAAAATAGTACTTATTGCACCTAAAAGTGATGATAGAGATAATGATAAGGGCTTATTTAGATCTTTTGTGAAATATTAAGCTAAAAATTACACCTTTAGTTATTGTTTAAAGAAATCATTTTTAAGATCATGTCAATGTTTGGTAGGTTTAAATTGTCTAATTGTGACATGAAATAGACTAAATTTATAATATAACTCAGTTAGGATTTAAGGTGTTACCAATGCTATTTTGAAAATGTTAAGGTGCTACCGGTACCATTTTAAAAATGTTAAGGTGTAATGTCATATCCTTGATAACGGTAAGGACTAACTTAAACCTTTTAGAAAACGATAAGGAGCACTTTATACCTTTTGCCATCCTAAATTTGTCTACAAATTTGAGTTTTTAATTAGAAAGGTATGATGCGTTCTTTTAAAAGTGATTCTTAAGCCTTATGAATGATTTTTAGATTTCTATCTTCTATTGTTTGTATTTTTCCCTAAATTCTAACAATCAAAGCCCTAAATTCTAGCCATATTAAACCCTAAAAATCTTAGCCTAAAATTTTCAGCAAAAAAACCTAAAAATCCAACATTATCAAATCTAGAATTTCAACATATCAACCATGTTTTCTAATTTAGTGAATCATTCGCTATTGGTTAACACTTCTTCCATTTGTCCTTCATTAAATACACTCCTAAATTTTTTTCTACTATATAACATAAAAATCATTAATTTTAACATTAATTTTCCTGTAAATAATTATTATTTTATATCCAACTTTTCTCATATTAATGACTTTTTATGAGAACTTCGAAGGAAAACTCTATACCAACCTTACATTTAAATATAGGTTACTATATAGCCAAGTTGGAAGTAGATGATGTTCCAAAAAGAAAACCTTGAATCCATTTAAATATTTATGCTACTTGTTTCAAAAAGAGATGTTCTTGTTTGTTAAACTGTAATCTCGTATAAACTTCTAGTTAATATAAACACGACATTATACGCGAAAACAAAATTCAAGTTTGAGGGACAAAATCATGTTGCTGGATCTAACATATAAAAGAATACAAATGTAACAACGACCCATCGGTTTTCTGAGACTCAAGAGTGCAGCATGTGTGCTGTGCGATCAGCAGCTTAGCATTACCAGCTAGTTTTTGAACAAAAGACGCATGAAATGTATTTCAATTTGTGTAATATAGACTACTTTTCCAAATTGCATTTTATTTTTGTGATTTCCTTATCACCAGTAATGGTCCAGCCAAAGAATTCCTTCTAAGAAAAATCCTGCAAGAAAATCCAATATGTTTCAAGTCTGAGCAGATCAAAAAACTAGAAAATCTTCATTTTTGTTGTTTAAAACCAAAAAATGAACCTTTCGTTCTTCCGAACCTAACCTTT
This sequence comes from Erythroxylum rufum, assembly GCA_027478365.1. NCBI lineage: Eukaryota > Viridiplantae > Streptophyta > Magnoliopsida > Malpighiales > Erythroxylaceae > Erythroxylum > Erythroxylum rufum. The sequence continues at coordinate 12,595,341 of JANIHZ010000005.1, forward strand.
CTTGTGTATCATACTCTACAAAACTCTACTTGGGAAGTAAAGGCTCTTTATCATCATGTCCTAAACGATGACTGGTCTGTAGTCATGGAAAGGCTATGGTTACTACAATTAGTATATTCAAAAACCAAGGAGAAAACAAGAAAACTAATAATTCCCACCTCTTCGTTAGCTCCAGCAGCCATATTTACGAATGAATCTGTTGACCTGAACAACGAATTTCATGCACTTTAATATTGGTACGGAGGAGATAAACTTCCAAGTGTAAGAATGGAGCCTCCATTTGAAGTGAAGTGCCTACAATGCATCATACCTGTGGCCTTCCTGAACATCCCGTAGTTCCATAATACCATTCTGCTCTTCCTCTTTGACTTTGGAGAGTGGTGAGAAAAACTGAAATGACAAATGAAGCAGAAGAAAAGAGAACCATCATGTTTCCCTCTCTCTCTTTTTCCCTGATTTCATCCATCAAAAAGTTACTAAAAATAACTCCGTAATACCTGATGCATTGAGATGAACACAATTGAAATTCCTAACATAAAGTTTATGGTCAAAGTATGACCAAACATTGCAGCAGATGCAATGCCTGTAAAGATTGTAGCAATTGTGGAAGAGTACTTCTTCAAAATTGTATCTGTTCACAGTATATGTTGCCACCAACACGTAGATGTTAGTAGGAAGTATTATGGCCTTGTTCATGAAACTGTATCCATATGTTTAACTAGATAAGATAACAAAAGTGTTTGACGCCAACTACCAAGGAGATTACAGAATAAATTCACATCACCGCACCGGCATATTTAAAGAAAAAGGAGGACAAGATTCCTTGAGCTGCATTGTTAAATATCAGAAGCATTGTAGCTTTCGAATGTCCTCGCAAGATGTCAAAGCTACTGGGATCTGCAACATTTAATTTAGAAATGAAGATGCAAGGAAGAAAATTGCCAGTTTAATGTCAGCAGAAAAAAGAAGCCACACAAATTTTGTAGTTTTAAATGTCAATTACTTGAATTCTACTAGAATGATAATTTAAACACTCTTCACAAGGTTAAGCCACTTGAGAGTTTCATGATCATGTCCAAGTAAATACAAAATTCCAATTTCCTCTCAGCATCTACTCTTACAAAAAAATTGACCAGGCTAAATTCTTGGAAAATGTATACATTAAAACAAACTTCTAATTTAATAAGAAATGCAACCAACACTACATTTATCACACGATCTATACACATGTTATCAAGACATGCAATATAAAACCCCCAGTAAGGCAAAGGTTCTGCAAAAGTTATGAACAGTAATATCAAATCTTCATTGGCAACCAAAGTGAAGGCATCCTAAACTCGTTTGCTGATAAAAGGGGAAAATATAGAGACAAGCATGCTGACACCAATCGGTGAACTATAAAGCTAATTATCAATACACGAACTAACTAGGTGAAAAGCAAAACAAGTTTGATGTCACAGAAAAGAGTATATACGAGGATTAATATATATGCACTCGTCATAAAGAAAAGGGTTTTTTAAAATTTTACCAGCACCAACATTTCATATCAGAAAGGAAATTAGACATCAATTTCGACCAGAAAGTTTGCTATAGAAAGCCTATAACTACACAATTTAAGGCTTTGCTCTAATATAATCATAGCTTTCTTATAAAAATCAATATCCATACCTTTGAAAATGCCAGTTCCCAGTATGGCTAGAAAATTGAAAATAGCGCCATAGCCATATAAAAACAAATTCTGGAAAACAGAGGACATCAGATTAGGACAAATAGCTGAAATATTTCTCTTAAATGCATCAACCTTCTTTCTTTTTTCTACATGCAGGATTCAGTCAACGCAGGTTATAGCCAAATTAAAAACAGCCCCATACCATACTTCAACTCCTATCAAGAATGTGTTGCTTGACAGCCATACAGAATTACAAAGGTTCCAAATCTGTTAGGCAGACTGAATATTTATTTTGTCAAGTTTAGGAGATCACTTCCTTGATCCAAAAAGAAACCAAGGTTCTTAACCTCAGCATATTACCTGGAGATATATGCTTGTCTCATATTGGCTCTTCAGAGCATATTCATTATAGACAGAAGCCAGAGAGGGCACAGTTACCTGAAAAACTCCTGAAATAAGTGTCCAGCATTTATGTCTAAACAGCTTTCATAGCATCCTCCTAAGGTGCAAAACAAAGTACAGATTCAAAATTGCCAGGAAGTTTTCAGTCACTTACAAAGATAAAAGTGTAGATATATGCACCCGTTGCCACTGGAAGGCCCATAGCAGTAGTACCTTCAGGTAAAGAACGCAGCTGATTTACACTAATGCCAATAAGCAATAATGCAAGAGCTTCCCACTGTCAACAAAATCACAATCAATTGATATTTTCTCAGATGGCATTAAAAGATTCACACTCAAAATTAGCAGACAAGAGTGGAAATTGAGCTCATCTCTAAGCAATGGTTACAGTATCAATAAGAATATTGAACTTACCTGAATAACAGAAAATCGACGCCTCATTATTATTTTTAGCAAAACAGCAATTACCAAAACCTGCATGTTTAATTCAGATACAAGCTTCAGACGAGTAGAGAACAAAATTGCATTTCTATGAATCCAATCTGCGTCTTGAAAAATAGGATAGATGTAATAGAATAAGATGGTAGCTATTTAGATGTGTTTTTGAGGTGACCTTCTAACTCTCATCCTAGAGCAAGAAAGTACCTTCAGATTGCTCAGCATCTTTACAGTTGCTGGGTTGAAGTACAACTGCCAAAACACAGTTAGCTTTAATAATTTCAAGCAAACATTTAAATTCCCATTTGTTGCAGCAAATCACCAATGGAGGAAACATGAAAAATTAACAATGAACAAACAGCAGCCACAGGTAAGGAAAATGAATGGCGTGTCCGGCATTTTTTGGGAAACCAAAAACTAACTCGGTCTTAAGTCCGAATCAATCTTGAAAGACAAATTGGATATCCACATGCTCTCAACATGTAAGAATTATGTAAGTTCTAAATCAAATAATACCATCTAGGCAACATGTTTTGGTCTTTAAAATCCCCAGGTTCATGATCCTACCTAGAGATCGAATTCGAAATAATTAGTTAAATGTTTGCTCAATGTGCTAAAACATTGATGCAGGTTCATTTAAAAGTAATTTTTCTTATTATAACCAGTCCCTCAACATACTTCCTATGTTGCTTAATTCCCCAGAAATTCAATTAGCATCCCATTTCATCATTGAATTTATAGCAACTCCTGTCAGCCAAAAACATATTTCCCTATCTTTATGCAACTTCGATCCCCAACCTTTTTATCCAACCACTTGCCTAGGTCCAAAAGTTCCCTTTTGTAGTGCCTATGTGCAATCGGAAAGAATCTACAAAAAAAAAAAAAGATATAGCACTATACTGGATAAAGAGAAAGAGGAAGATCCTTCAAAACATTATTACCTGCATGACAAACTTCAGATAGTTATTGATAGCATATAGAAAAGCTGGAACAGCAAGAAGAACATTATTACGAGCTGCCTGCAAAGAAGTAAAAAATTAGTAGAATTAGAAGCCATCAAGCATCAGCTACCCATATTTTCCATGTGCTAGCTCAGCAATCATGATTTACAGCTATAATCTAGGTATTTAAGAAAATATATTGAGATTCCAGATAACGTCTGCAAAGCATAAAATGACGAATTAAAAATCATGATATAAGGCCGCACAAAATATTCAACAGGACATCACAATTACAAATCGAAATCATATACTAGAGATTGAAATTAAGAGAGATCAAGAAAATTCAGATAAGTTGCTAAGGTGAATATTTTCATCAAAGGAACAATTAATTATGTAACTAGTAAACATATACCATAATAACACCAAGAATACATAGCCGGTCAAATACTTGTACCTGTACAAATGTAGAAATAGATAGAAGGGGCTTTTCTCCAACTTTCTGATGCCTTGCCTGAAGAATCATAAGACAGAATCATAAGACAGAATCTTCTTCAGGACAGGATTCTTTGTCCTACACAGAGAAAACATCTACCGCTTTCTAATGATCAGCCCCCATAGACCTTCTCTCTCATTCTCACACACAAACAAGCGCTAAAATGAGTATATTATTAGTCAAAAGTATCTTAAGTGACTACATTTTTACCATGATAGGAAAATCACAAAACAAGCTGCCATTTAAGAACCAGTCATTTGTTTCCAGAAAAAGATAAAGAAAGAAACTGTAGTTGCACTCCCAATACGGAAATCAATGCAAATGTGATTAACTAATTACAACTCCATTGGAGAAGAAATATTGAAGAGAAAATTGAGAAACAGCATAAAATGTATGATCTCAATGCTTAAGCTAGCTCTAACCAGTTGCAATTATTAAAAGCCCATACCCATGTGAAAAATGGAATGAATAATATGTTATGACGGATAGCATTACGAGCACAGAAAATACTATCAACTATACCTGGCACAACAGCATGAAAATAGCAAATAGCACTTTTGCCAACTCTGTCAAAAAGTTAACGCTGATTGGACTAAACTTGAATCCGCCATCCACCTTGGACATATAAACCAAAACAGGCTGGCAGAAAAATCAAATTGGTCATGTTAAGAAGTCTAAGAACGAATAAAATTGTCAAAACTGACTTCCTGTGTGCCTTCAGCATAAAAGCTAGACTGAAGACCATGAGACGTGAGAATGTCAAAATGACAAGAAAAATATGCACAGATTATTGAAAGAATCTTAGTCAATTGTCAAAGGATATAATTTAGATATCAAACAAGAGGATTCTTAAGGTTAACTTTAAGAGGTACATGTTGACCTTTTTAATCTGTTCTAAATGCAGAGTTAAAGTGTTAATGTGATGTCTGTCGCAAGTGATTACATGCGTTACAAATCTTGAATGTACGGAAACATTAGTCATTGAACTGTCAAATATAGGTCCATGTGTTGACTGTACAAGGAAGGATCCTAAAAAATAATAGATCCAAACGAACTTGATCCTAGACAAACTTTGCACGAAACAAGTGTCATGCATAAAGCATCATTGAAAGAGAGACCTTATACTTAATTGGAATAAACCAGCTCTACATCCACTAAAATAAACGTGAAAAAAATGTATCAATAATAAAATATCATACACAATACAGCCAGAGAGGATCTTTCATGAACATATGTCAACTTGTACGACATAGAATGATAGTGAATCCCATATTTCTTAGAATGCCTTTAAACAAGATGCAATCTACACAAGAATAGTACTGATGACAAACAATCACCTGTAAACCAACTAAAATACAATCACCAACAACCAATAAAGTATTGAGGGCACGTTGCTTTGATGATATCCTGGTTTTATGTTGGTCATACGCCCTGGAAATAGTTCTGGAAGATGGGGAAACTAACTTTGAGTGACATACACTGCACTCAATGATGCCGTTTTTCATTTTCTGTCTCGACACAATCCACCCTTCCCAAAACTCTGTGAAAAAAACAAAGAACAAATTGATTAACTTAAGAGCATTGCCTTACAAACGCGCAGAAAACAAAACTCTTAAACTAAAATATCCAATAAAACCACAGCAGCTTAACTTTGATTTAACAAATATTTTTATTCGGAATACCATTGCTCACAGTTCCATTTCCCAGCCACCAGCTAATTTAACCAATTTCCACACGCTGACGAAGTTCAAATCAGATTTCCACCTCACAACCACAAAACTAAACCTACAAGTAAGGATCTGAAAAGCACAATCACATGGCAGCGGGATCAGATCTTGCACTTCCAAGTCCATACCATCCTCAACAAACATAAACCGGAACAAAAAGTGGACGGAGCACACAAACAAAATCCAACAAAAGATAATAAAATCTAGGTGGATCAAATGCAAGGCATTGTTAAACTCACGTTATATTAGAATACAGCAACAGCACGACAATTCTCACCGACGCATTTTCCAAACAAGACTATCCTCGCCGGAGTGCCGCCAACTCACAGATCAGATCCCCAGCTCCGGCCACGGGACTCCACCAATCTCCGCTCACTGAAATTCGAGAATCAGAAACTGAAAGAGCTGTCTTTTAATGAGAGAGAGATGCGAAGAATATGCACTTTCTCTCTCTAACTTCACTTGCTTTGCATTTACATTACGGTTTTTATAAGTGTATATGGTAGTTTATTATTCCCAGTCTAAATATTAATAAAATCTAAAAATATTATAGTTTCCAGATAACGGGGTGGGCTCCTGTGAAATTGACGAGCCAATCAGGTATGAAAATAAGATGACGTGGCCAATCAAAGCAGAGGGTGGGAGTGGTGATGGAAACATAAGAGCGGGTGATGGTGACTTTACCGCGTGCTTAATTAAATGAGAGGTTTTATTTGAATTATTTATTGCAGCTCGGCTGTTTCTTTCGATTGAATTGGTTGGCGCCCGAGGGAGTTATGAGTTTTCAAGCAAAAGCGGTTGTACACGTGTGTATTGCCGATTAAAACATATACCTAGCAGTACGGCGATTTAATTATAAAAATGTTAAATTATTTAGTTTAATTTTTAATTTTTTTATTATATTAATGATTAAAATATATTTCTGATTTGGCTGGTTTATTTATAAAAATTTAAATTATTCAATTTTTTGTTTAATTTTTAACTTTTCGTTTAATTTAGTTAAATAATTCT
>JANIHZ010000005.1:12713173-12726631 GCA_027478365.1 Erythroxylum rufum
ATTTTAAGAGTAATTAATCCCCTTTTCCCAAAGATGAATTAATTTATCCACTCTAGACGTCTCTTAGTAATCCCTTAGTTAAGTTCTTCATAGAGTTTCTTAAGTCCCAAACCTTCAATTTTCACCTCCTAAGTTTCTTGGGTCTCCCAACTCACAAGAAAATTCTAGTCGAAATTTTTTTCAATCTTCTAGCAAAAACTTCCTTTTTTCAAAGGAAAATTTATACCAAGGTAATTTCCAATAATCCAAAGGAAGAACAATTAAACCTAAGGAAAAATCAACAAGTATATGAATATTGAATCATGGATTCAGCAAAATTTAATATTAAAGCATCAACAAAAATATCAAATCCTTAAAAGAAATTAAGGTTTTAGCCACAAATCATCATGTCAAGTAGTTCACAAGCATACAACCCAGATAAACTCATAACGGAATCAATTAAAAACAAAAAACATAGTTCCAAACTACAACAAAATTATGTGTTCTCCCCTCTCCTTGTGTGGAGTGCTTGCATGAAGAGGCCACGTTGTTGCTGCTGGTGAATGGCGTGGAGTGATGTGAGGCTAGTTGTGTTGAAGTTGCTGGCTGCGTTGGTGGAGAATTGAACCTGTCTTTTTACGTGAATCAAAGGAGAGCTGCTACTTTGGTGAGTAAAACATGGAGCGTTGTTGCATGTGTGAAGGCTAGTGGATGGCGTGGAGGCTGGTTCAATGGATGCTGTGTGTTGGTGGGTGATGAATGAAAGGTATTGCATGAATGGTGTCTGCCAACAGGTGCGTGAGTGTTGGAACTTGGATGAGGCTTTTATAAGTGATGCATGGAGTGAATGGAGAGTGAGTTGTTTTGGTGTAGGAGTAGAGAATGGAGAATGAGTGAAAATCTGAAGGAAGCTATGGTGTTTTTATGTGGAGGCGTGAAGTGTGGTAGATAATGGCTAGACTACGTGTGGAGTTACATGAGTTTTTCGATGGAGTGGAGTTACGTGAAAGCTTATCTTTGTGTCCATGGAGGCTGTGCGTTAATGTAGAGGCTGGCTGTTGATGTGGTGAACTGGAGCTGATGTGAGTGGAGGTTGCTTTGTCTTGTAGTGAGGGCTGTCTTTTATTGGTGTTGGAGGCTGCTGCATTGGCGTGATTGGAGGCATGAAAAGGCAGTGTTGGAGTGAAATGAAGGTAGGAATCAAGTGAGGCAACGTTTTCTTGCCTGAGTGGAGGGAGCTGGTCAATAAAGGTTGTGATGTCTCTTGTGTGTGAACGTGAATAAGGGCTGCTGCATGTGGTGTGTGTGGCATTCTTATTGGATTTGAGTGAATAAAGGTAGACAGTGTGATTGGAATCTTCAAAGCTACTGCATGTGTGGGTAGTAGGTGCTGCATGTGTGAGTGTTGTCTACGGGCTTGAATCCAGTGGAGCCGTGAAGTGGGGGCGTGAATAAAATGGTAGCTCTTCTTTTTGTTTCTGTCTCCCCCATTTGACAATGCTGCACTGCACAACGCTTTTATCTGCTGTTGTCTTCTTTTCTTCATAACAACTCCTACATTTAAATAAAATATAAAAAAAATAATTTAGCAAATATCTACCTTAAAGCATTACACAACTGACCCAAATTAATGCATCAAATAATTGCCTATTAGTATCTCTATCAAATACCCCCACACTTGAATTATTGCTTATCTTCAAGCAATTTAAACACAATAAATAAAAAAATTCATCAATTCGTTTTCAAAGAAAATCAAGTGTGTGCTTTCATTCAAACTTCAGCAACTTAAGCTTTGAGCTACTACACATATCATAATTTTTTTTTCAATGCACATAAACAAGGTCAAAAGCAGACACCATTGATCAAAGGCACATATAAAATTCAGATGGATTTTTCTCACATTTTCGCTCGAATCACTCAAGTGTTTAAGGTCAGTGTTTCACTCAAGACTCCCTCTAAAAGACTACGCTACCATAGGCTTACATATGCACCAATTCTCTACCACATCAAATGCACACCAACATGGATCAAAAGGACTTTTATTTAGAGTTGTAATGGGGTTTGGGTTTGGGTAGGATAAAAAGGTCACGGTTTAATTCACAAGCATTAATAAAGTACTAAGTGAAAGGGACAACTAAATACAAAGTCTGAGATATGCAAATGAATACATGGGACTACTACTACTCGTCACTAACTAATGCTACTATGTTTGCTTTTTTTGTGTCTTTCTTTCTTCTTTTTTTAATTAGTTTTCTTCTTCTTCTTTTTCTTTTTTTTATAACTAAAAATAAGAGAAAACAATCAATAAAATATGAGTAGGAGTACCTCTATTAACATCTCAAAATAACAAGTAAGCTCAAAAGTCCTAAACTATAGACTCACTTAGCACTTCATTATACTGTGATCAGGCAAGGCTAGTGGAGTTTTGGGGTTTTAAGTGTTTATTTTGCAATAAAAAAGAGTAAAGGTTCAAAAGGAGTTGTAAGGGATAATGCATAAGGTGGGTCATTTAAGCTAATGGGTTTAAAACAAAGAATGCCTTCATCATTTCCATAAAGCATTCATCTTGTAATTTCAAACCGGTTCAATGCAAGTTCTAGAGGTAATCTTCCTAGGGGAGTATCTCACATAACAAAAAACAATGAAATGAATATAAAATGCATTCATATAGGCTCAAAACCTCACAAATGTTTATGTGAAAATCCATCAAAATTTAATATATGGCCTAATCACTCAAGCATCAAATTTTTGACTGAGTTTATGCAACTAACTACTTCAATCAATCCATATGATTCACCTTCCAATCAAGTTGCCTAAGTCAAATTCAAGCACACGACTCAATCCTCAGTCAAACTACTATGACAAAATAACATGGTTCAACCTTCATCACAGCTCAAATGAAAAATTGAAAAAATTTTAAAATTGGTCTTACCCCCACACTTAAATGAGACATTGTCCCCAATGTCAAAAATAAGGAAATGAGAACATAAGGACTCCCTGTATTATAGAAGGCTCAACGACTTGAAATTAGAATTCACAGCTCTAATCTTGCATTCCTAAAAAAACAGATAAAGAAAACACAAATGAGATACTCAAATGAAAGCAATAAAAAGAAACTAAAATAACAAAGAACTAAAATAAAAGGATAAGATTGGGATGCTCCCAACAGGTGCTATGTTTAACGTCAATAACTTGAAGTAGCCATTTGATCACGGGTCCTAGAGTGAAACGCTTGCAATGTTTCTCAACTCTTGACCATAATAATGCTTTAATCTTTGCTCATACTTTGAAAGTTCTTCCATCACTACCCTCAACTTCAATCGCTTCAAAAGGGGTAACATGTTTCACAACAAAGGGCCCCGACCATCTAGAGCACAATTTACTTGGAAAAAGATTCAATCTCGAGTTGAAAAGTAAAACTTTCTCTCCTAGAGAAAATTCTTTACTCATGATGTGTTGGTCACGCCATTTCTTAGTTTTCTCCTAGTAGATTTTGGAGTTCTTATACACTTTATTTTGAAATTCTTCTAATTCACAAAACTGAAGAGACTGATTTTCAACTAATTTTTGCCAATCAAGATTTAACTTCCTAACTGCCCAATAAGCATTGTATTTCAACTCCACCGGAAGATGACAAGCTTTTCCAAAAACCAAACGATATGGAGATATGCCAATTGGAGTCTTGAAAGCCATCCTATATGCCCAAAGCGCATCATCAAGCTTGAGAGCCCAATCTTTCTGGTTAGGGTTCACCGTCTTCTCAAGAATTTCCTTGATCTCTCGATTTGATATTTCAGCTTAGCCATTTGACTTTGGGTGGTAGGGTAAAGCAACCTTACGTCGAACTCCATAATTGGTTAAAAGATTACCCAAAAGCTTGTTGCAAAAGTGGGTACCTTCGTCATTAATAATGGCCCTTAGAGTGCCAAATCTTATGAAAATGTTTTTCTTGAGAAATCTGAGAACAACCTTGGCATCATTTGTTGGTGAAGCTATGGCTTCAACCCATTTAGATACACAGTACACTGCCAAAAGGATATAGGATTGTCCACAAGATTTGGGAAATGGTCCCATGAAGTCGATACCCAACAAATCGAAGAGTTCTACCTAAAAAATGTTGGTCAAAGGAAGTTCATGAAGTCGTGAGATATTACCCATTTATTGACATCGGACACACGTCTTAGCAAAAGCATAGTTGTCCTCATGGAGCATAGGCCAATAGAAACCGGATTGGAGAAATTTTGTTGCTATTCTTATTGGGCCAAAGTGACCTCCATATGGTGATGAATGACAATTCTCCAAAATTGCTAAGACTTCATCATCCGGGATACATCTTCAAATCACTTAATCAGGACCTCTCTTGAACAGTAAAGGCTCATCCCATAGATAACTTTTCACATCAAATAGGAACTTTTTCTTTTGAGATGGACTTAAATCCGGAGGAATCAAACCTGTAGCTAAATAGTTCACCATATCGGCAAATCATGGAAGCCTTTCATTGACTCTGAATAACTGCTCATTTGCGAAAGTCTCTTGAATAGGTATTGGTGACTTTGATTGCTCAAGCTCTAATTGAGATAAATGGTTGGCAACTGCATTTTCTATCCCTTTGTTGTCCTGATCTCCACATCAAACTCTTACAAAAGCAACACCCATCGATTGAGTCGCGGCTTGGCATCTTTCTTTGCAATCAAATATCGAATTGCCGCATGATCTATGAAAACCATAACCTTGGACCCAATAATATATGACTGAAACTTGTCCAAAGCAAACACAACCTCTAACATTTCCTTCTCTATAGTAGTGTAATTTTGCTGGGCATCATCCAAATTCCAGCTAGAGTAGTAGATAACCTTGAACACTTTCTCTCGCCTTTGGCCTAAAGTTGCTCCCATGGCGAAGTCATTCACATCACATATAATTTCAAACGGTTGTTGCCAATCAGGTGTGATCATCAAAGGAGCTGAAATCAATTTTTCTTGATCAACTCAAAAGCCTGCAAGCATTTCTCATTGAACTCGAATTTCACATCCTTTTCCAAGAGATTGCAAAGGAGTTTAGTGATCTTGGAGAAGTCTTTGATGAATCTTCGGTAAAATCCTGCATGTCTAAGGAAACTGTGGATACCCTTTACATTTGTCGGTGGAGGAAGCTTTTCAATAGTTGCTATTTTGGCTCGGTCAACTTCAATGCCATGGGCAGACACTTTATGACCCAACACAATTCCTTCCCTCACCATAAAATGACATTTCTCCCAATTGACCACCAAGTCGAAATTTTTTTCAATCTTCTAGGAAAAATTTCCTTTTTCCAAAGGCAAATTTCTACCAAGGTAATTTCCAATAATCCAAAGGAAGAACAATTAAACCCAAGGAAAAATCAACAAGTATATGAATATTGAATCATGGATTCAGTAAAATTTAATATTAAAGAATCAACAAAAATATCAAATCCTTAAGAGAAATTAAGGTTTTAGCCACAAATCATCATGTCAAGTAGTTCACAAGCATACAGCCTAGATAAACTCATGATGAAATCAATTAAAAATAAAAAGCATAGTTTCAAACTATAATAGAATAATGTACTCTCCCCTCTCCTTACGTGGAGTGCTTGCGTGAAGAGGCCACGTTGTTGTTGCTGGTGAATGGCGTGGAGTGATGTGAGGCTAGCTGTGTTGAAGTTGTTGATTGTGTTGGTAGAGAATTAAAGTTGTCTTCTTATGTGAATCAAAGGAGAGCTGCTGCATTAATGAGTAAAACATGGAGCATTGTTGCGTGTGTGAAGGCTAGTGGATGGCGTGGAGGCTGATTCAATGGATACCGTGTGTTGGTGGGTGATGAATGAAAGGTGTTGGGTGAATGGTGTCTCCCAACAGGTGCCTGAGTGTTGGAACTTGGAAGAGGCTTTTGTGAGTGATGCGTGGAGTGAATGGAGAGTGAGTTGTTTCGGTGGAGGAGTAGAGAATGGAGAATGAGTGAAAATCTGAAGGAAGCTATGGTGTTTTTGTGTGGAGGTGTGAAGTGTGGTAGATAATGGCTAGACTATGTGTGGAGTTACATGAGTTTTTCGATGGAGTGGAGTTGCGTGAAAGCTTATCTTTGTGTGCATGGAGGCTGTGCATTAATGTGGAGGCTGGCTGTTAACGTGGTGAACTGGAGGCTGGAGCTGATGTGAGTGGAGGTTGTTTTGTCTTGTATTGAGGGTTGTCTTCTATTGGTGTTGGAGGCTGCTGCATTGGCGTGATTGGAGGCATGAAAAGGCAGTGTTAGAGTGAAATAAAGGTAGGAACCAAGTGAGGCAGCGTTTTCTTGCCTGAGTAGAGGGAGTTGGTCAATAAAGGCTTTGTTGTCTCCTGTGTGTGAGCGTGAATAAGGGCTACTGCATGTGCTATGTGTGGTGTTCTTGTTGGATTTACGTGAATAAAGGTAGGCAGTGTGATTGGAGTCTTCAAAGCTACTACATGTGTGGGTAGTAGGTGCTGCAGGCATGAGTGTTGTCTACTGGCGTGAATCTAGTGTAGGCGTGAAGTGGGGGCTTGAATAAAATGGTAGCTCTTCTTTTTGTTTCTGTCTCCCCCATATGACAACGCTGCACTACGCAGTGCTTTTATCTGTTGCTGTCTTCTTTTCTTCATAACAACTCCTACATTCAAATAAAATATAAAAATAATATTTTAGCAAATATCTACCCTAAAGCACTACACAATTGACCTAAATTAACGCATCAAATAATTTTCTGTTAGTATCTCTATCACTTTCCTCCCATGCTATTTAACTTAACTCTTGTTACATGAGTCTGTAGTTCAGAAGGTCTGACTGTTTTACAACGAAACCCTTTTATAGCTGCATAGTCCTCGACTGGTCATCTAAGTTCTGAAGCACTTTACCACTCTTGAAGCTATTCATAGTGGTTGGGTATGGTTAAGCATGGATGGGTAAGTTTCATGAATGTCTCATTGATTGTGCTGTGGAACTTACTCTGTTGTTATAAACAACTTACTTACGAGTCACTTTAGGTTGAAAAATTACATGCAAAAATAATTAAAAAAATGGTAGTTTGAGGGTTGCATGAGTTTAGTCGTGAGATATCTGACAAAATTTATATTCACTCCTAATGTTAGCAAAGGCTAAGGCTAATGCTTTTGTAGATTTTTAGGTTTCTATTTAGAGAGAATCGCAACCAAAGATGAGATATGTGTAAGCAATCATAAATAATAGCAGAAGAGCCAGGGACCTTGGCTAAAAAAATTATGAGATACAATGTTCCTACAAAGAAATTTGCATTCCTCTCTATACTTGGTTGACAGAACTCTATGCTTATCCAGTGAATTGAAAGTCTTGCACGGGCTTCCATCATCAAATATAACAATGTTCTAGCAAATTAATTCCGACCATATGAAACAACGTGATATTATTAATGAATTTCCATACACTCCGTCATTTACGTTGGAGCACTGTCCAACGTTCACACCAACATATGTTCATGTAGTTAACCAAAACAATTCTCCTTCATTTTTCCAGCACCCATAAATAATTTCAGCTTTGTTCATGTTGTCAAAGTTGTATAATATTGGTGTGTACCGAAGGGAGAACTATTTTCTTTATAGATCAGTGGGACTTCTGACTTGAACCAAAGATAAGAAATGATGATGCTCATTGATGGCCTGAGCTTACTAGTAAATTACCACCGCGTCAACTTCACCCTTGGTAGCTAATAAACCTTCTTTCCTTTTTGAGATATATGTGGAACTAAATCTAACACCAAGCTTGCATATTTGCTCTTTGTGTCAAATCCTAGTTTGACAAGGAAAAAGGTTGAATCTTCTTCACTTTGTGATGTTAGTACATAACCAGAGTCACAGGTAAAGGCAACACTCAAGAATTTGGTCCAGTTTTGAAATCTATTTCCAACAACAAGCATGTTCTTACCTATTGTTACTGATGGCATTGTTGAAATTGGTGCTGTGAGTGAACCAAGTGGCAACTAAAAGCATTCTCGAGCTAAGAAGATTCTTTATCTCATTGTTTTGCTGCAATACAATGAGACGAAAGCGTAGAAGCTTCATCAAAAAGGAATTAGTGTTACAGTGGTGCTCATCTATTGCACTTGTATACGAAAAGGCAGAGCATTCTAATTTAGTGAAACTTGATTAATAATTTCAAATAATGAGGACGAAATAGTTGCAATCTTAGAAAGAAGTGATCATATAACCCACAAACCAAAAGTACTCAACCTTCTCGGTTTCTTATTAAGATTATGAAGAAACTCTAGCTCCTGGCTTGCACACTCCTTTTCTTTGTTCCTTCCATTAAAATCATTGTATCAGACAAAGGCAATGGCGGCTAGTGCATTATGTCAAACTTCATCACTTTGGTTAGTATAATGGTAATGATCACATAGGAACTACCATAACTCCTAGGAATAAAATCATTTATGTCCTTTCCCTCCCACTTCTCTCTCTTTATTTCTAGATTGTTAATTGTAAAAAGATATAGCATGTTACGGAACAACTCTCTTTTAACTCTCTTGAATGCCTCAAATTCTTGCTCTTCAAAGCTTCGAATTCTCCTCTTTCCTTCTCAACCTTAGTTGAGTGGTGATATATTTAGTATGTTTTGCCTGAAAAATCGAACTTCACCGTAACATACATGACCATTTTGTATCTCTAGGACCCACCTTAGTTAAACACATAAAGTATTGAAAAAATGCAACGTTAAAGCTATATGTGGGACCCACCTCCATTAAACAAAGTCCATGTCAACTTCTGGTGGGTCCCTCAATTAAAAACATTTTTAAAAATCTACCTCATTAAAATTTTGTGTCACGTCAGCAGATAATTGATGATACCTTAATGTTGTCAATACTTAGGGTTTAATGAACGTTTTCCAAGCGTTAAGGATTATTTTGATTGTTTTATAAAGGTTCGAGTTCAATTTAAACAAAGTGAAACTGTAAGGGCTATTTTGTATATCCGTTCAAATGTCAGCGACAAATTAACTCTTTTGACCAAATTGTAGTTTATACTATTAAGTATGATTTGAAAATTTTGAAAGTTCTTAAAAAAACGAAAGATTCAAAGCATTCTTTATAAATAAAACTAGTTCTTTTTGTTTCTTATTGAATCTTGAAATTTTTTTTTCATGAAATCAATCATCTTTTACAAAGAAAGATATTCGAGATGGACTAATTAATAGCATAAAACAAGAAAATTCTTTACCTTCAAAATCTCTAATCCAACCATTTAAAATTGTAATGTTTGTGTTATTTTATGAGTTGTTGAGATAAATTATTTTTCACTTTAATATTTTAAAGTCTTTACATAGTTTGAATTTTGGAAAACCAAATGTTTATAAATTATTTGTGATTGACATTTAATTCTTGATAGAGTTAAGAAGAGTTGATTGTGATATAGTGAAACTTATTAGTCAAATATACAATAAATAAATAAATAAATTTTGACATTTTAAAAATGAATTTTGATGTGATTATTAAATTGAGGTGATTCAATAAGTTATGAAAATTTAACAGAAATTTAATTTTATCAGAATACATTGGTAGTTGATATTAAACTCAAATAGAAGAATTTAACGAAAGAATGTAATAGGTTTATTTTTTTATCATAAATAAACGTCGTTCTCTATGATCATATCAAATCAAAGTGATTGAAGAGATTAACAAAAGTTGAGGAAATTTTATGTAACTATCAAGAAGACACCACAAGTTGATATCAGCTAGTTGAACCCCTTACCATTGGTTAGCCAATATCCACTATTCATTATTTTATAAACAGTTTGTGATAACTTCAATCATCATTTTTCACAAAAAGAGAAAGTAATGAGAAAAAGCGAGAGACATAAGATTTTAAGCTAGATATTGATGACTGTAGGAAAAATTCAAACAATAGATAACATAATTTTACAACATGAATGAATCCATAAAAACACTTTATATTATAATAGGTAGTATATTCCAATTAGGGTTTCTAAGTTTCTTATACGTAGGATTATATGTTTTAGATATTTGTATGTATGTATTATTATTTGTATGGTCCATTTCTTTGATTTGGGGAGAATTACCAAAACAATCCTAATTATGGATAATGGGAAACTAGTCATTTTTTATTAAATTGATCCAATTGACTCTCATATTTGATGTGTGTTTAATTAAGCGATTGGTGACATATCATTATTCTAGTAAGTGTAAAGTGTATACTTAAGTATACCTTGATTGTTGTGTGTGATTGCATTTATAATGTCAGTGCCTTATAAGTGTGGTTACCGTATGTTGTGATTGATATGTGCTATTTAACATACTTTGAGGTCTTGTGGGGGTGATGTTGTTAGGTTGTGATGTGAGATGTGTGTGGTATAATGGTTGTATGAGAGTTATGTCTGTATTAAATGGGGCTGATACCCTTTAGTTAGTTGGGACTAATATTTGATGCCATAATGGAATAAATACCAAAAGCATATTTGATCCTTACCTTTGGTAGATATAAGGCCTTGTTTGTGATAATAACAACTTTTCCGTTGTATTTAATTATGATACATTATGAAATAGTCATGTAACTTGTTATTCTTTTGATATGTATTATAAAGATAGGTCTATAGTCATATAAGCACGGTTGGTAAGGATTTGTGCATATGAAGTTAGTGAGATAGGATTTTAATTTTATTTATTTATTAGGAGGTATATACTACTATGTTATATATTATTACAGGTGAAGAGTTCACAACAGAAGTATAGAGACCTACACAGGTCGTAAATGCAATTATTGCATAATGAGATCTAAGAGAGTTACTAAATAGAGCAAGATATTTATAACATTTATGGTTGTTTAAGAATTATTAAGAAAATTATTTTAGTAGGTATATTAGCCTTAGCCTGATGGTGAGTGTCGAGTGCGTAGGCCTTTCCATTAAATTGTAATGTGTTACAGACTCAACAAAGTTAACTTAGACTCGAGGCATGATAAAGCTATATTAAAGCTAGCTTTAAGGTTGGATAAGATCCTAAGATGGAGTAAAATGACTAGGGTAAAATGATTAAGTTATTCAACTATTTGATTTAGTTAAATGAGGGGAAAGAAAAGACTAGTAATAACCTTCCTAACTAGCTATTTTTAACCCTAAGGCCTTAAGGTTCTTTTAAGCTCAAATTGGAGTTCTTTATTAGGGCTAATTTGAACTTGAGGTGTTATGCACACACAACACCCAAGTCATCAAAGTTATCTCCTCCATAGCCAAAAACACAATTAGTATGCACATTAGAATTAGCTATTTTAATAATCACACAATTTTACATTTAATACACATGCTTAAGTCCCTAAAACTCAATAATTTAATAAAATCCTAAAACCACCACAAGCCTTAGATTGAGTTTTTGTACTTTTAACCTAATTCTAATAAATTTAGGCATATAAAAGTTATTAATCAGACACTAGAGCCTTCAAACTATACAAATAATAAAATAGTTAATATGGAAAGCCTTAATTAATATATACTACCAAAATTATAAAGCAAATAATTGTCTAGGCACTATCTGAAATTTACTGAAGCTAAGAAAATTTACAAGAAGTGTCACAATATATTCTAAAATTGTTTGCTTTCACATTCTTATAAATCCTTATTTTTCTCTATTTCTCATGACATAAAACTAAAAAAATATTGATAAAAATCAATAGTTTATATTTTTAAAAATCGAAATTTGTAAGTTTGGTCGGTTGAGACTAGTTAATAATATTCATGCTAGCGGATGCTAACGGTCTAGATGACAAGTATCAAGCTCAAAGTATATTCTTAAAAGTTGTAGATAATTTGTTATTTCTGAAAATAAATGCACTATAACATCTTAAGAAACGAATACCTTTTTGGAATTGTTTTCTAATCATTATTTAAAGCAAAACAACAATTTTTAAGTGGTCATCTGACTACAGTAGAGTTGTTAGGCAAATATGAAACTTATGGACTAGACTTCATCAATGAAGTAGCTACTATTTGTAGGATTCAACACATCAACATTATAAAACTTATTGGCTTTTATATAGCGAGCTTTAGGTTATAATTTCATGCCCATGGTTCTCTAGATAGTCACACATCTCCTAGAAAGGAATCAACTAACCTGAGTTGGGAAATTTTGTACAAGATTTCTCTTGGCATGGCTAGACGGATTGAAAACCTACCTCAAGGTTGTGACATGCAAATCCTGTATTTTGACATCAACCCTCGTAACATTCTTCTAGATAAGAATTTTGTACCCTAGATTTCAGATTCTGGGTTCACCAAATTGTATTATAGAAATGACAATATTATCGCCCTAACAACTGTAAGAGGAACTATAGGATACATAGCTCCAAAGTTGTTCTATAGAAACATTAGCAGCGTCTCTTATAAAGCTAACATTAATAGCCATGGATGTTACTGCTAGAAATGACAAGTAAGAGGAAGCAACAGAATGCAACAACTAAAAAATCTACCCAGTGTTTCACAACTTGGGTTTATCAGGAAATATGTAATGCGAAGCACATTAGGAATAACTGAGAAGTTGGTGATTTTATGGCTATAGTGTATACAAATTAAACCAAATGATTGTCCTTCGATGAACAAAAGTAGTGGACATGATTAAAGCAAATATAGAGAGCTTGCCATTGCAGCCAAACCCTATTCTACATCCATTAGAAATGTTAGTAATCAGCAATAGAGCAGGATCATTGTCTATATCAATTTATACATCAATAACTAATATATTTGTTAAACAACGATATTTTCGTAAAACCTGTAATACATTCTTCTCTCATATGGAGCAATATATAGAGATACAATTACATTTTGGATAGAATTTTATTCTAAGAAAAACTCTAACAAACTCCTACGTTTTTCTGATCTAAGAGATGATATTTATCCTTGTATATTTATCCAATATAACAGATGATATTTATCCTTATATATTTATTCGGTCTAACAGATGATGATTATCCTTTTATATTTATCCAATCTAACATATGATAATTATCCTTGTATATTATCCAAATCAATGTCCACACTCCCTCTCAGTCAAGAGGTCTCAGTCATTTACATAGGCGTTTCAGTTGGTTTGCAAGCAAGCACTCTAGTTTCAGTCAAGAGGTCAAGAACATATTTTCTTTGTGAAAGAGAAATTCCTTGATCTATCCTTACTACTTTGATACCTACGAAGTATATAAGTTGTCCTAAGTCCTTCATTTCAAATTCAGTGGCTAAGTGTTCTTGTAAAAACTTCATCTCTTCACAATCATCTCCTGTTAACACCATATCAACATCATACACAATTAAAATTGTTATTTTATCTCCTTAGTGTTTTATAAACAAAGTATGATCTACTGTTGGACCCCGAACTTTTGATGAAAATTAGAAATATTAAAATGAAATAAAATGAGAAAGAAATTGGTGAGACAATTTATGAATTTAAGAAAATTTGATGAAATTAAGAAAAATTTATGAG
>JANIHZ010000005.1:12930120-12947479 GCA_027478365.1 Erythroxylum rufum
TTTTTTAAATTAAAAGAAATATATTACCAAAGTTGAAAGTTAGAATATACAACCCTATTACAAAGATAATTACAAAAATACTACAACCACAACTATACTGTTACAAACATTCCACCCAAACCACATAAATCATCTAAATAATCCAGATCATTATAAGTTCTTATCTAATGATGTCCTACTTCTCGTTTACTATGATTAACTCTCTAATTAAGTTATCTATACTAGCAGCGAGCTCATACTTGTGTTATTTCACTTCGTTAAATAAGCGTCTATTCCTCTCCCTGCGTATGTGATATATCCATCGTCTGAAACGAGGTCTTGATAATGAGATCATCTCGCTTCCCAGGTTTAGAATACCGTATAATATCATTCAATACCTCATTCTATTCATAGGAAAAATTTGGAATCCTTATCATATGCAAAATTCTGTTCCACATCATTTTGGTATATTCACATTCAAAAAACAAGTAATTTCTACTCTCATTGACATGTTTACACAACACACTAAGGGGATCATAGCTACCAAACCATCGGTGCTTATTTCTCAATCTATTTTTATCCGTTACTATCTTTATCATGTGAACTTTGATTTATAACCTTCTCTTCTGCCTCTTTCGACACTTCTCGCTAAATTCAAAACAGGAATTGTACGTGTCATAAACTTCCTTATCCAAAATTTAAAGTGAAGAGTATCTCAAGTTTCTGATGTTATTGTAGCTCTTTCTTGTCCAAAGTTCCATAACTAACAACTATAAACTATTTAGAAAATGCCTAAACAAAACCTGAGAGACAACATCAAGCCTACATTAATATCTCCTACCAAACCTGTCATGTCCCATTAGAATCACAAGCTGTACCATACCATACACAAACAAACCTCAGTGTTGAAAATTTTCATTTTCCCATTTCATTCTCCACCTATAAATGAACATTCTATTGCGTAAATACTCCTCAATTTCATAATTCTACTACAGAAAATGTATACCCCAACCATTATACTCTCATTTTACATATTCCATCTTACATTCTAGAAACTCAAATGAACCACTGAACTGAATGACTTCAGCTGTTTTTAAACTTTGGAGCAACATCTTCAAAGTGAATACTACTGACATCCTTTTATTGTGTCTAGTTTACCGTCGGGGAAAATCATATAGTAGAGTAGAGAGAAGAAAAAAGGCAGAGTAGAAGCTCATATATAGTCGGAGAAGCAATGAACACTACTCGAGATTCAGCTATATCCCACTTCTTAAAGTTGAGCTCCCCAGGTCATTATCAATGTTGGTATTCGTTCCTGAGGTGCTTTTCAAAGTTGGAATTCGTTTGATAAGATGGAAATGGCTAATAATGAACCATAGTTCCTATCAATCCAAAAGTAGATTTCTTTCAACTCCAAGAGGAGGTCCTTTTGCTACTATACTGATCAAATGATGATTATATATGGACTTAACGAAAAAGGGTTAACAAGGAATACTTTAATAGAGTGAGATTTACTCCTTGTAATGAACTTTCTTAGACCCCATATTCCTTTCAAAAATCACATTAACTTTAAAAACTAGCCTTCAACTGATAGTTGCCTCCGCCAACTTTCTTTGTTCCCGAGAAATAAGGTTGTCATAATCCTGCATCAACGAACATATTATGCTTCAAGACTTACAGTTTTTCTTATTGCCAACCTTTTGCACTGATTATAATATAATGATTCGCAAAATTTCAGATACAAGCTATGTAATGTTGTTAATTCCCTAGTTACTGGCATAACGGACAGATAATTAAGTGCAGACAGCAAATACCTGTATAATTGCTTGTGCACATAACTTTCCCGATAACACAGCACCTTCCATTGAAGCCAAGTACTTTTGTTTTGTATAATCACCGGCTAAGTAGAAGCCCTGTACAGGAGATCTTTGAACAGGACGGCACGGTTCACAATTTGGAACTGTCTTGTAAACGGATCTGATACATTTGTTGGAGGTTAGGACAACCACAAAACAAAGAAGCAGACAAAGTTAACGTTATAATTAATGAGAAAATATAAAACGTAAATTGACATTTTACTATCTGAAACTATTCTATTTTCAAGTCATATGTCAAGTTATAGGTAGGTCTTTACCTTCCAAATTATTCTACCATTTAAACAAATCTACTGACACACATTTCACAATTCTTTAATTCATAAACAAATCAATTAGTACCTCCTTTTCTCCAAGTAACATACTTCACAAGCTAAAAGGTTACTTTTCTCGTATGTGTATGTGTAAGTGATAGACGGAGAGAGACACTTGAATAAGGTTCTTAGGTGTCCATTCAAGCTCAAGTATTCTAAACCAATAGTTTCTAAGTGGATCGTTTTTAGACTGACCTTGGTGTCTTAACAACATGGTACTTGAGAATTTTTGCTTTGCTCTGATCTGCAGCTATTTCATCAGGAAAGAGCTTTGCCAATTCCTTCATTGTAGCATCAATAATCTCTGCATCACTGCATGAGATCCATTCTTCTGCAGGAGCAAAAACTAATTCCAACATAGACTGGTTTGGATTATAATATTCCTGCATTATACAGAGATGAGTGAGCTAGGGATTCCGTAAATCTTTCCATGGACGGACATTAGATCTCCACAATTATGAATGTGTAAGGATCCCAATTTCAAATGTAAAACACAACGTCCTACCTGGAAATCATGGCAGCAAATACAATAAAATGTGTTGTTGTATTTTACATGATAATAAATCAACAGTTGTATCATCAAAAAAGCTGAAGGATGACCTCATATAATCCCTAACAAAATCTGTTCAACCTATCATGTGGATAATTAATTTAAATGAACTTCAGAATCCTATATATCAAGGGAATATCTAGATGGTGACAACCAACATGAAGCATGATCTCTGAAGGACAGGAACTAAATGAGCATAATGTGTATGTTTACAGTAAAGTCATGATTGAATTGGAAATTACCTTACATGTTACAGACATGTCAGCGTACACGCTAAGAAGAGGACTTCTGCACATCATAAAAACAGAACATTACAATATCATAAGATGAAGCAACTACAGTACATGGAGATGAAAATTTTCAGCTAGACCAAGAAAAGATGAGGAAAACAAAGATTTGTAACTCCATGTCCAAAGAATCCTTTGATAACAATTTCCAGAGAGGACTTCCATTTCATTTTTACAGAGTAATCCATTATTAGAGGTGAGAAAGTCCACCTAAGCAAAACACAATTGTACACTTCATTCTGTGGTCATAACTGCAAGTTGTTAGCAACTGGAACAATCAGTTTTTCCAATCTGCTAGTCTTTTCCTACAGTCAATCATCTCATTACCATGGACCTAAAAGCTAAATACAAACTCAATTTTTTACCAGTACTGAATGAAGGATAACTTCCTTTGGAAATCTCAGGTTAATTATTCCACATGAAATCACAAAAGTAA
Organism: Erythroxylum rufum; assembly: GCA_027478365.1. Taxonomy (NCBI): domain Eukaryota; kingdom Viridiplantae; phylum Streptophyta; class Magnoliopsida; order Malpighiales; family Erythroxylaceae; genus Erythroxylum; species Erythroxylum rufum. The sequence continues at coordinate 12,933,561 of JANIHZ010000005.1, forward strand.
CTTAGAAAATGATAACTTGTTGGTCCTAAATAGGTAAGGAAACAAAAAATGTTGGATCGTTTTGGAAATTTAAAAAGCAATGATTACGGAAGCAACACCTGCTAAAAAGTAGATGATCATATGCATTCTTCAGCTTCCTATCAAACCTGTTATAAGGATGAATTGCATCAGTAGGCACTCAAAAAACATTAAACTCTCAGTGGAAGTTACATAATATCAGATGACTACAAAATCCAAATTAAAGTTAATGCAAATCATGGTTAGATTTGAAAGTGCAGAGAAACTGATTAAACTAGATTGATGGAAATACAACATAAATGCTTTAAATTTTTAGCAAAACCGTTCTGTGGAGTGCAATAAATTCCTAGCAATAATGTTGACAAACAAATCTTCCAAATCAACGTGGTTATTGTTATGGAGAGATAGAGAAAGAGAGAGGAAAGGAGGCCTTTTTTTTTTAATAACTAATGATGAAAGAATCCATAACTAACCATATATGAACATTAATAACAGGAACTCCAACCAATTTCTCCAATTTGTTGAAGTAGGGAATCTCTTTCCAGTCATCAGGCAAAAGAAGCTTCAGGATATCAACTGATTGAAGCATGTAAAATCAACAATAAAAGAGAAAGGGTGATCACAAAATAGCAAAGACAATGAACTGAAAACTATTAGATATACCTGGAGTGGCAAACACATATACATCTCCTTCAATACTATCACCACTACTTAATGCAAAACTCCTAACTGTTCCATCATTATTAAGCTCTATTTTCGTTATACGTGAATTAAGCCGGACTTCACCACCCAGTGACTGAATATGATCAACGATTGGCATGCAGAGCCTCTCTGGCGGATTGCCATCCAAAAATGCCATTTTTGAACCATGTTTTTCCTGTTGATGACCCATTCTTATCCAGTTATTTCAAGTCATGATAAACATGGTCTAGACAATCCTATGTGAAGCAATTAGAGATATATATTTAATCCAACCAAATGTAGCTACTAGTTATAATTTTGAGAGCAATTTGATATGAAAAATGTGTGCATCCAAATTGACCTGAGTAGCACACGATAGTAAATAACAATACTCATGTTTAACTACAATTCATTTACATTTGTTGACACCATTACAAACAGTAAATATCGTAATTCTAAGTTGACATACAAGAAATACAAGAAAAATGATGCATGCTTCCTGTCAGCTCAAAACAAGTAATCTGGTAAAAAAGCACAGAGAAAAGAAACATTTATACAAACGAGTGGAAAAATATCTAGTACATATAAATGAATTATAGATAAAAATGGTACACACCATAACCAGATGATTCTGTTAGTAGAAAGGCATAAACAGCTTAGAATGACAAACAACTTGAAATTTTGATTTATTGCTTACATATGCAGGATACTTTTGAGGTTGACATAAAACCAGAATTAGATTGATAGCTGCGCAGATACATTTTATAGCACATATGCAACTAACATAAAACCAAAATATGAAAAAGGGGACAAATAGACTCTGAAACACTAACAGAAAGTCTAGCAACAATGAGTTTAAGCAAGCAACATGATTCCTGGCAGCTCAATTCTCTGAAATTTTTTCATGTGATTATTCAAATGTATAAAGAGGTCAGAAATCAAGTCTGCTTGAGTGTAATAAAAACTCTAAATAACTCCATTACTAAACTGTATTCCTATAGATGAATGAAGTTTTCATATATAAACAGTGGGTAAGTTTAGGGAAAGACAATTATGTTACCTGAAGAAATCTGTTCAAAGCTATCAATATGCACTGCATAGAGAGTTCATCAGGATTAATGAAATTGAGTGCCTTTGACATGGCAATGAACACCTCAGTAGTCACTCGATCGGGTACACCCTAACAAATAGAAAGGGAAAAGCTTAAGTAGCCAACTTTAACAGGATTGAATATCCATGGTCAACACGATTAAAATAGAGAACAAAAAGCCAGAGAATGGGACATTGTTTGTTCCGGTGGATATAATAAAAAATCTTTGAGAATCTTAAAGTTAATTTTATATGGAGAGTAGGTTTTAGTTTCATTTTCAAGTCTCAATAATCCTCGTCTAATTTGATTGCCCAGCAAGATCATCTCTCAAGTAAACTCAGAAAACAGTCACAAATTAGATAACATGCTATGCCTAGCAGCTAACTTGTTTATTTTAGTGTCAATTTCAATGTTAATGTTATTGATTTTTTGCTGTTAAAAATCACCTGCTTTCTCATCCAATCCTGGACGCTTAATCCATCTTGGGCCTCAACATATGCTTGCCCACCAACCATCGCTGGCAGGAGCCCAATTGCAAATTTTACTTTCTCTGGCCAAGTGAGCATTTCGTTGTTCTTTAAAATGGCCCATATCCCTGTTGATCCCGTTTGCAGCATAGTAAATCAGGAAAATGTTAACACAGTAGAAGAATTCAACACGCAAACATACACAGAAATATGGATACGTTGGAGAGAATATTAGAAAATATGATCGCAAAATACTTCACCCACAATAGCTCAATCAAAGCTTACACAAAAAACATCCACTAGGCACTACCACTAACAAATATATCAAAGCAAGAGCACAAAAGAGTAAGAATAAAACGTATTTTTTAATCATATTTTAAGAACACTTCTAGGAAACAATCCCAACAGTGAGCAAATATTTTCATGAAGAACTTAGAATACCATCCAGATTTTATTTAAGCTCGTTGAATTTGGAAAACATTCACTACATATGCACATGGATGTTTAAAAGCCTATTGTAAAACCTTTTCCAAAATGGAGTGCATCTGATTCTAAGCTGAGATAATTTTGTACAGCTGGCATACAAGAGTTTGTACCCTCATTAGGTCTTATTCATGGCTTCAGGAACATTGGAAGGTATGAGCATTCACGATACAAAAAGGCAGCTTCTACATTTGTACTAGATAATTCAAGTAACAGGCATGAGGAATTACACTTCCTTTTATACATATTATCATAGCATCTGTGACACAGACAACAACATCAAGTAGACAGGATGGTTTTATTAACTATAGCAATCCTTTTGATGATAGAGAAGCATGTACATCAAAATGAAAAGGTGAATGAATATTATTGTTTATGCTTAGACACATTTTACATTCATAGACAGCCTCTGGGTAAAGCAAAAAAATTGCAAAAAGAGACCATCAAATTCAAAAAACCAAAAAAAAAAAACGAACATGGAATAAAGGAGGGTGATAATCCTCAGATTTCATTCCATAGTAACATGTGAAATAACTCAACTCCAAAATGCTATTGACCTGAGATTCCTGAAACATAAGTTATTACAATTTCTGGCATTGTTAAAAGCATGCCAATTCTTCGTAGTTTCTTATATGCCACCGGCCAATTATAGAATTCTATTTGAGTCTTCCTTCCTTCCTTATAACTGTATGTTGCCACAAAATCAAATTTAAAATGCTCGTACACATAATGAAACTAGTAGCTTACCATTTAATGGTGCAGGGAGAGCATCAAGAAAATCAAATCGGCTGAATTCCCCAGGCTTGTTTGGCATTGCAAATATCATAGAGTGCTCTTTCCACTGCAACCTGTCATTTATACCAAGTTCTCCAAACAGGTTTTGCACATTTGGATAGGCGCCAACTGGTTTTTAAAAAAAAAGGAAAACTTCAATCAGATAACGAAGTTAAAAAAGGAAATGCCATATAAAAAATATCCATCTAACATATTACACCAAGTAACATGGATTACTATAGCCAAACGAGGAACATCAAAAACTTACAACATTGACAAGTTACTCAAAATTTCACACAAGCATATTCATAGCTGATCAAGAAACAAAAATAGAAAATCCCAAAAAAAACAACTGTTAATACAGAAAGAGTGTGGAGCATAAATCATGAGCAATAATATGGAATAAACAAACTAACAATGTAATAATTTCACCACCTAAGACAAAAAGGAACAAGAGCTAAAAGAAAAAGGAGCATCAAAGCTTACAGAAGATATGCAAGCCTGTCTCATACCAATCTCCATCATCATCTTTCCACGCAGCCACCTACGAGAACCACATTATTGTTAAATTGAAGAAAGACAATCACATAGCACGACAAACAAGCGATAGCACAAGTAACTGATCTTGCACATGTCGTTAAGTGAAATCAATAGTTTGTCAGTCAAGCAAAATGAAATTTCACCATGACAGGTTAAGGTCTAAAGCAGACTTATTACTTCAGAATATCAGCTAAAGACCATAGGCTTTCATAGTTAACAAATTACAAAGAGCTAATTAGGAGTAGATCTTCACCTTTCCTCCTAGAACATCTCTAGCTTCTAGGAGTACTGGCTTGTGACCAGCATCTGCCAAATACTTTGCAGTAGACAAACCAGCCAAACCTGCAATAATTTGTAAATTTTAATTACTACAAACAATCCTGCATTCACAACGTTGATGTGACGAGCCATCTCAAGCACAATTCAACAAATTCAAGAATTTGGGAACCAGAAAGCAAAATGAGATGATAGAATGACATATCATTATGAAAGATATAAATTTTGATTACCTGCACCAGCGATTACAATCTTCAATGGCTTTGCTGGACGAGGAGAAGTACGAAATGATGATGATAAGTATGCAGCTTCCAAAAAATTCACTGTGGTATCAAGGTCAGGCCTTGGGTAATCAACACAAAGAACCTGAATCATCAACAACAACTAATGTACTTTCAGAAACCAAATCAGAGTGAAAAGGCAAGGAAAAAAGAAAACATTAAGATTTCAGGGAAAGGGAACCTGCAAAGGACGGACGTCAGTTCTTGGTCTTGCTCTAGTTGCATTTCCAAATGGTATTCTCAAAGAATGGCCCAATGATTCACTACTTGAAAAGGCCAGTGCATCGTTTTGCACTGAACAATTAGGATAGCGACAGCCAGAAGTAGCTTGTGAATTCCTAACACCCAATACTCTGCTATGCCAGCTTAAATTCAGTGCAGAAACATTCACGTAACAAGTCATCTCCCCAAAAATCCAAAGTTCGTCTTTATGTCACAAATCAACGGAAATTAGATAAGTATCCTGCAAAATTTTTTTGATGGTGAAACTTTCATGCATATGGTACCTGCGACAAGTAAGAGCAAAGATGAAAATCCAATGCATGGTATATGAGTATAGCATCAAAGTAATTGAGCTCACGCTTATAAGGATCAGTTTTTTAGGAATATATCGTCAAATATTCAATATGATTCCACAAGTCAGAGCACCAAGTATTTAAGAGCTTAAAAGCTTGCATAAAGAACTGATGGAATCCAAAAAATTCCTACAAAACAAAAGAAATAGAATCTTGATGCATTTGACAATCGAATTCCAAACTTGTGCTTTTCACTTGGTTGGAGAAACTGAAAACTAAAAGAAATGAAGCAACTCAAAAGCCCTTCACTTTTTTCCAAAACCAAAGACTAATTGCTTTCCAAAGCCAAGAAGTGCTGAAAACGCTTATTCAGCTCCAAACCACATATCAGAACTACCAATTCACCTTGCGTCTTCCAACCCCGACCAAGATAATGTAGAAAGCAAGAAAGAAAGGACGAAGAACCAATCCCAATTCCTGTAAAAAGAAGCCCAAAGAAAAACTCCCAGATAAGAGAGAATTCCATTACCTTAAACAGAACCGGTTTCAACAGAAGAACAGACAGAACGAGTGCACGAAGCACCGGGAGAGTGGTAGCAAAAGGTGACAAATAGTTGGGTTTAGTTCAAGTGACACGCGATAACGATGACACAGGCATCTACCACATGGTCGTCCTTGACCAAAAGGGTGAGTGGTCTAAATGGGGTTGAAATGGCTTTTGACATGCTTCTTCAAAATGGCAATCCCATTGAAATGGGTTCGGTACACGGACACTCAAAAACAGTTGAACAAGTAACAGCTAAGATTGAGAATATTCGACGGTGAATGAGAGGTGGCGGTTGGGACACAACAATCCAACAAGGGTCCGAAGTCATTGTCAGTTTCCTACAATTGTGTAAGACCGTGTTTGGATGTTGGATTGGAATCTGTTCATTCATTAGAATAATTCCCACTATCATAATTTTTATGTAATAATCATATTATGAAGATTTAAAAATATTTAAAGCGAGTTTATTACTCATTAGTATTTTCATTTATTTTCCAACCAAGAATTTATCATTAACATGTGAATAAATATGTAGACTTTCTTTATCTTTACTAAATCAACATAGACTATCTTTAATTAATTCCATCAGCTATTCGTGATTCCACTTGAACGCTTCTCCCAATAGCGTCCAACATTGCCACCACGAGTATCACTTCCACGGGATACTCTAGCTTCCCCAACCCCCATCCTCTCTTAAATTTCGTACCATATTTGCTGGTGACGTAGTCTGTGTCTTTTGCCTTCACAACCTTCTCTGTATCTCTTGTATTCTCCAATCACTGAGTAGCCAAAGAAATGTCCTCTTCTCTTCTTCTCTCAAGCCACTTATCTGCCATTCGTCCCAGTTACAGGAAACGACCTCCCAAGGGCGGGGTTGTCAATGTTTTCGCCTTCACTATCCCAGGACCTAGGAAAGGCTCAAACTTTAAGTCCCTGAAACCGACCCATGTTTTGTCCAGGAAAGTTTTGACTCGCACAGCCATCAAAGATGCTGACTCCACTAACTCCAGCTCTGACGAGCAGTTTGTGGGAGAGGACTCGGCGGTGTTTGACTTGGGCAATCAGAAGTTGTCTTCTTGGATATATTTTAGTGTGATTTTGGGGGTTGTTTTGTTTGTACTTAACGTGGTTTGGATTGACAACTCTACTGGTTATGGGAAGGAATTTATCCAAGCCGTTTCAGCTCTTTCAGACAGCCCCGAGGTGAGGTTTTGTTATGCAGTCTCTTTTGTTATTTTATCTTAGGGGGAACAAATTAACTATATATGTAAAATTCTCATAATCCGCCATAAAGATTCTAACTTTTATTGTAATTGGCTGTGTTTTATCTTGACTAATATCGTTACTGTAGAACAAGGCATCCTTAAATGTATCGACGTAAGCTGAACAACCTAGAATTGATGTTAACATTCTTATCCAGGCATGATGCTGTCTATACATTAGTCATTTTGTTTAATCTGGTCTATGGGCTTAATTTTGTCCTTCAATCCTCCCTTCCCAGTTCTTTTTGAAAAGATGTAATTGATGATTTAGCATGTCTGTAGTTAAGTTATCAATTGATGGATGATAAATTGGAACATATCTTTTCTTCCCGGGTCACCATATTACTGCAGACTGAAAATTTTACACAACAACAAGATTGCCGGTTACAGAACCTACAGTCGGCAGCCCTTGGGGAGAGATTGCTCATTTTGTGCTACACTGAATTTACTTGAACGGATATTTTACTTTATTTGTTGCTCAAGATGTTTTATTGTCTTTAGTATTTTGTATAAGATGGAAATTAGGTAATTAAAGAAGAAGATATGAGTGTTGTGTACATGAAAATTGAGTTCCCGAGTATTTCTTAAGTTGAAAAAGTTTACTAAAATGTGAGGAAAGATCAGGCTGTGACAAGAAAAAATTTGTTTTGCGCATGAAAATCAAGTTTGGGATTATTTCTTAAGTTAAACAAAGTTCACACAAATAGGAAAGATCAGGCGGTGAACATTTGAATTGGTGTTTGTCAAAGACAACCATAGTAATGTTTGTTACTCTCTTCTTATTGGTCAGTCTATCTTGGAAGCTATACGTCACAACGCATACATGTATCAAGGGTTGCTCACAAAAGCCTGATCTTTCAAGGTTTGCAGGTTGTAATGTTGATCTTGATTCTCATTTTCGCCACCGTCCACAGCGGGTTGGCCAGTCTCAGAGATGTGGGTGAAAAATTCATTGGAGAACGTGCATTCCGTGTGCTGTTTGCCGGGGTCTCTCTTCCACTGGCTGTTAGCACTGTTGTGAGTTTCTAATCCATATGTTTATACTATAGCCACTTCAACTGTCAGTTAGCATTGTCTTGATGCGTGAATAAAGGGTAGATTATTACATTTTGTCTTACTGACTTTTAAAATGACTTCATTCAGGTGTACTTCATTAATCATAGATATGATGGGGTGCAGTTATGGCAGCTTCAAGGTGTTCCTGCATTACATGAACTACTGTGGATCTCAAATTTCATTTCCTTCTTTTTCCTCTACCCTTCAACCTTCAATCTATTAGAAGTGGCGGCTGTGGACAAGCCTAAAATGCATCTTTGGGAAACAGGAATTATGAGAATTACTAGGCATCCACAGGTAAGAAGTCAGCTAATAGGCTTTTGTCTTTTACCTTCTTGCTTGCCTTTCCTGTTGTGTTAGTTGATTTTCATGCGAAACAGTGGGAATCACCATGCACCCAAAAGTACATAACATGTTGCAATTGAAGGGAATTTGTTACTTAATCCATGAAAAATAGAATATGCTTGAACTAGTTTTTTAGGGATTTCTTTAGAATTAATCTCATATTTGATTCTAACCTAGCATCTAAGGTCATTCAGAAGTGTCATTCAATACTGTGCTACGTATTAGTTTGATAAGTTAAAATACTTATACATTTTATCAAAATAAGAATTGGATGGCCATGTGTTACTGAAGAAATCTCATTTCAGTCTTGAGAATATCTGCAAATGTGGTCTTAACTTGCATTACTTCAATACCTTTGGAAATAGGCTTGTTTTAAGCACTGTCTAAAAGAGATATCATGTTACTTCTTGGTTTAATCAAGCTCAGACTTTTCTCCTACCTTTTCGTTTATCATCCCATTTCTCCTCTGTTAATTTCTTACACGCACATACCGTGAAAGTGAAATTTTCTTTTCAGATGGTTGGGCAGGTGATTTGGTGCTTAGCTCATACACTTTGGATTGGGAATTCTGTAGCTGTTGCAGCATCTGTCGGCCTGATTGGACACCATTTATTTGGTGTATGGAATGGAGACCGAAGATTAGAGGCGCGATATGGAGAAGCTTTTGAAGCCGTAAAAGAGCGAACGAGTATAGTCCCTTTCGCAGCTATCTTGGATGGTCGTCAAAAATTACCCAAAGATTACTATAAAGAGTTTATACGGCTGCCATATTTATCTATTACTGCACTAACACTTGGGGCATACTTTGCTCACCCACTTATGCAGGCTGCTAGTTCCCGGCTTCATTGGTAGGGTATGTTCTTCTTGTATCAAAATTATTTTCATTCAGAATTGCATGTAATGAATGTGCCCTATAGATATAATTCTAAGTTCACTTGGATATACACAAATCATTGTTCATCTTAATTTCTGATGCAAGATAGGATATTGACCAACCTATTGCTGTACTCTCAGGATTCAATCTTATCCAAATTGCAGTCATTTGCAGTTTAAAAATTTTGAAAAGCATAAGGTCAAACAAAAGAGTCGTTTGCTATTTAGGCAGAAAAGATCTTAAAGGGAATGACACTGTTTGCTAGAATCTTGTTAATCCAAGACACTTAATGATCAGTTTATAGTTCTATTTTTTTGATGTTATGCGAGTTAAAATGTTGTGTCAAATGGGAAGTTACCTGCCTTCCAGCACCAAGATTTTTCTTTCATTTTGGATTTTATTCTGTTTTCTGTCATTAGCTTTTGAAATTTTAGGGATGACAATGAGTGGAAATGTGATCAAGCTGGAAAGAAAAGGGCCAGTGATATAAGCCCAAAGCACTACCCGATTAGGCTCGAGCTGGCTTGACTTGTTTTAATATTTTTATATTTTTTGTATTGGAAATTTTTACTAGACCTTTAGTTAATTAAAATTTATTAAAGTTATCAGTTCAACTAATTGAGGTTACAAATTTCAATTGATTAATAGAAATTAAGATTTTATAATGAAGAAATATATACAATGTACATATATTAATCAAATGAATAAGATAAAATTAAATTCATTAATGAAAGAGTATAAGATTATAGGAAATGAAACAAAAAATTATAATTAAAGTGATCAATTAATTAATTCAAGTTACATGAATTTGAATTGATTAATAAAAATTTGTGATTTTATAATGAATAAATATATAAAACGTATACATATTAATCAAATGAAGAAGATAAAATTAAATTCATTAACGAAGGGAGATAGGATTATAAGAAATGAACAAAAAAGGTTATAATTAAAGTGGTCAATTCAAAATTAAGAATTTCAACTTAGTAATAAAATTTGAAAATTTATAACCAATGAATATATAAAACATATATTTTGATCAAATGAATGAAATCAAATCAAATTCATTAATGAAGAGGGATAGGATTATAGAAAATTAAAAAAAAAGATTATAATTAAAGTGATCGATTCAATTAATTAAAGTTACAAATTTCAATTGATTAATAAAAATTAAGATTTTATAATAACTAAATATATAAAGTGCACATATGTTGGTCAAATGAATAAGATGAAACTAAATTCTTTAATGAAGGAAGATATGATATAGAAAATAAAAGAAAAAGATTATAATTAAAGTGATTAATTTAATTAATTGAAATTAAATAAAATTTATTAATTGATGACATAATTTACAAAAATGATTATCCAAACTTTGTAAATGATGTAAAGATAAAATCATTTAATAATGTCCTCGATTATGAGTTTGGGCCTTTGAGCTGAGAGTGGAGTTTGGAGAGAGTGGAGACTAGAGAGACTGAGGGAGTAGTTAATTCTTGTAGTCAAGATCTTCAATAGTTTGCGTCACTTCTTCTGTTTTTAGAAATATTATATTTAGTATTATAATATTAAAATTAAAGAAATATTAAGAATATGGTAATAATTAATAAATAATTAAATTTACCTTTATCATCAAATATTTTATCAAAATAATGTCCACTTGATTGATGAATACGAGTATGTGTACATCTAGTCATCTCCGCATCAGCATCTGTGGTTGTATTAATATACAAATTAAAAAATAATATAAGTAAGATAATATAAAAATAGACAAAATTGATACATTAAAAAGATAAGAATTTACTCTCAATATCTTCATCATCAAACTAAATTTAGGCACACATAAGAGCTTTCATAATACGAGAATGAAGTTGAGCACTATCAGAACTAATAACCCGACCACCAATACTAAAAGCATACTCTTAACAAACAATAGATGATGGAATTGCTAATAGGTCTCATGCAATTACTTGCAAAATTAAATAATTATTTTTACAACTCTTCTTCCATAATAATACAATCGAACTGTACACCTTTAGCTTCGGTCAAACAATCTTCTGTCAAATATTTATCTAACTCACAACCTTTTTTCTTTTATAAATTTTGTAAGTGAAAGTAACAAATTATTCTTAGAAGATGAGCTCGAACCTGAAACTGAGGCCAGAATTAAACAACCTGAACTACTGTAATCTTCATCCTGAATTTTGTCCATTTTAAGTTGATGATCATTTAACAAATCATACCAGAATTGTTTGATGATATCTACATGCTCTTGAGCTTGATCACCACACAATACATTATATACTGTTGGACCAATGGTGGTTGACAAATTAAATTCCTTAATGTTTTGATAATAATAAAATGTATAGAATTGGTAAGAAATTTATTGCAGGTGTTTTGGATTGAAAGAAATCTAGAAGACATTATAAATCATTGAGGAATCAAGAAGGAAACAATCTTCAACATGATTGAGTCATTAAAAATGAAGATTATGGGAGATTTGATTAAATGTATCCGTTGGAGATCAACAAGTCGACTTACACTTATACACAAGTCGACTTATAATGCTCAAGTCGAGTTATCAAAGAGCGGAGATGAAAAACGTTGTTTACAAGTCGACTTACACTGAACAAGTCGACTTATGGAGACTTACATGTACACACAAGTCGACTTACACTGCACAAGTCGACTTATCTAAGAGCGGAGAAGTTTTTACGAAAAACGTTGATACAAGTCGACTTACACTTCACAAGTCGACTTATGAAGATTGACAAGTCGACTTATACACTCGACAAGTCGACTTATGAGAGTTTAGAAATCAAAGGCAATGACATTATGGTAGGAGACTTCAAATCCATAACACATCCTAATAAGGCAAAAGGCTATTATTCTAGCAAGCCACTTTGTGATGATCTCAAAAATTATTCTAACAATATAGAGGTAACTGACTTACTTAGTGGAGGTAATTTCTATACTTGTAATAACAAGCACAAGGGCAACTCTTTCTTGAGAAAGAAATTAGACGGAGGCCTCTCCAACCTCTTATACCTACTACAATTTCCTTACTCAAGTGTTTCCTTTCCTAATCTTAGAATGTCTAATTATTCTCCAATGATCATCCATTTTGACTCTTTACAGTCTCAGATTTGACATATGTTTCAGTTTAACAACTTCCTTATAGAATTTCTACGTTTTAAGGAAGTAATTACGAGAGGGCTTAGCTCTAACTTCAAAGGCACTAAGCAATTTCAATGCTAACAAAAAAAATTATTCGTATTTATGATGAACTTAAGGCTTTCCATAAAGCCAACGATGGAAACCTCCATTATCTCCTGAACATTGTAAAATTAAACCTTGAGAAAGCTCAAACTAACTTATAACTCAACCCTAACAACTCCTCTTTCCAAAAAGTAGAAAAAAAATCTTTGAGCAACTTCATCCACACTGCTAACTTTGATTACTCATTCTGGAAGCGAAGATTTAGGATCAAATGGTTACAAAGTGGAAATAAAAATATTTTATTCTTTCACAGATTTGTGTTACCTAAAAAGGCCTCTAATAGAATAGTCACCCTGGCATCAAATGGATCAATTCTTCACATTTAATTTGAATTTATATTTGAGGTTCAAAGCTATTTCACTCAATTGCTTCATATTTCCTCCACTACTTCTTCATCTTTAAGATCAATAGAGTAGATTATTCAGCAAAAGCTAAATGCTAATGTTAAGGAGAACCTTTCTTTGTCTTTGTAACAACTAAAATTGAAAATGCCTTAAATCTTTGTGTTAGCCCCGAATTTTTTTTATGATTAATTAAGCATGATTAGATTAAATTAAGTTAGCATGAATCAAGTATGATAGCATTAATGAAGTTAAGTAGCATTAATTAGCATATAGTATTAATTAGTTTGGTAGCATGAATTAAATGTGTTAGATGAAGTTTGATATGTTAGATGGGCTTTGGGCCTAAAGGAAATAAAAGAAGAAGAATGAATGAAGTGGGCTTAAGTTGTAGGAGGAAGTTATAAGAAGGAGGAGGAATAAGTTGACTATTGGGCTTGGGCTTAAGTAAATTAGTAGGAGTATAAAAGAAGAGTTAAATGAGTGAGTTAGTAGGAGAAGAAGAGAGGGAAACGAAAATTAGAGAGGAGAGAAGGGTGAGATGTCGTGAATGGAGAAAGGAGGGAGAAAAGAAGAAGCTTGTTAGGGTTTTGTGATTTCCAAGAGATTAAGGAGGATTTGGAAGAAAGTTCAAGAAGAAAAAGTGTAGAGGAAGAGCTAAGCTTCACTTTGAGCCAAGAATCCACATGTTTAGTTGAAGATCTAAGGTAAGTCTTCATTTCAAGGTTGAGTTTTGGTTGGGTTTTGGTTGAGAAAGATGAGAAAGTAGATGGGTTTAGTGATTCCCAAGTTAATTTCATGAAAGAAGTTATGTAGTTTTTCAATTGAAGTTATGTTGAAATGGGTTTTTGTTTCTCTTGAAGTAGAGCAAGAGAGAGGAGAAGAGCAAGGAGAAGAGCACTCCTAAGCAAGGATTTAGCAAAGTATAAGGTAGGTTTCATGTTTATCTTTATGTTAGTAAGAGATGAATGCAAACTAATTAATGACATTTATGATTTTTAACTACTTTGAAAATGAGCATTGATTGTGTATTGATTGCTTAACATTGCTTGAAAATGAGCATTGAGTGATCCATGATTGCCATTATGTGAGA
>JANIHZ010000005.1:12951787-12970164 GCA_027478365.1 Erythroxylum rufum
ACAATATACAAAGTACAATATATTATATTTACGGTTATCTTAGTAATGGATTCATCACATCTTTCTAACGAAAAGTTAACAGAGTTATACTTGAGGGTACAATTTATACCATTTTGATGATGTTAAATGATGATTTAGTATCAAAAATAATGGTAAAAATTAGTTTAGACATTTAGTAAAATGTTATAATCTAAAATGTACCTTTTGCAACAAATCCAAGTATATAGAGTAACGAAATTTTGATTTTTAGCTTTTAGGATTCGCAACCTCATTTTAAAGCTTAACATTAAGATCGATTTGACTTAAAATTAAGAGGTTGAATTTGATTTGATCAATCTTTAAATTGAGTTCAAAATTTAGAGGATCAATCTAAACATTTTCATCAAAACTATATCATTTTAGTTTACCATTATCAGGTTTGTCAAATCCAATACAATATCTTTATTAACATGCAAGAATCTCAACAAATAGCACATATACGTTCCTGGAGTTTTCTCCAAGGTTAGCCCAGATTTTGTTTTCAGATTAGACTAATCAAAATTGGACCCTGACAAAACAATAGAGAGAGAGAGAGAGAGAGGGGTGGAGTCCAGGTTAAATATGCAACTGGGTCAGAAATCAAGTTGGGCTAATCTGATTCATAGCTAACGACATTCCAAATCCAAGCTTGCCAATATTGGACCAATCCAGTCTATTAGCTTCCTTACAAATACGAGTAATTCACCTGATACTGTTCAAGTTTGTTTTTTGGTTTACAAAAGGAAAATTACAACACTAAATTAATGCTTTGTAAATTAACATTACGGGGAACATAGCGCCTTGCGCATCTTGGCGGAGGAGCTCTTGGACTCTAAAAGGGGGTCTTGAAGGATATAAAGTCCTAGGCTGTAAACACCAGTGAGGCGAGCGAAGCTGTCCACGCACTGATTTCCTTTCCTGAAAACGTGTTGGATCTGAGCTGTCCATTCCTGTTACAACAACTGTTAGATACCTGTCACCAAAACAGAAACTTCTGTCAGTACCACGAGAGGAGCAGAAAGAATATTAATAACTTCTAGGGAGTCGACTTTGACCACAACTTAACGATAATCCAATGCCTAGGCCAGAGTAAGACCCGAGCGTATCCCCCATAACTCTGCCGCTAACGACGACCCCCTGGCGATGTTCTGTTGGAACCCGCCTCGTCACTCCCCATTCCAATCCCAAATCAGATCCCCTGAAGAAATCATCTTGGAAGTGGGGTTGATAGCTCCATCTGAATTGACTTTCACTCACCCCGCATGAGGCATGTAATATGTCGAAGAAAAATGGGTTACAAGAATTTGGTGATATTCACTGTTTAATCTGTCGTGCAAGTTTAGTTTTCAAATACTTCATACTTAATTGAGTGTATATGCTAAGATAGCGAACATTAAACTGAAAACGATGGACGATATGTAATGGACAACATAATATTGACATATGGGGTACGCTAATGTTGACGCAAGGGACAAAGGCAAGTTGGAAAGCAAAGTGCACCTTTACTTTGAGGAGCTCCACTTTCCACTTTTGATTCCTTCTTCTGTCCTGCTTGTTTATTAAAATCTCTTATCAGTCAAAGTTAATGGGAGATTTGTGGGTAGTAAGTCATTTACACTTATAATAATACAACTAAGTTAATTAACTATTAGTTGTCTCATCATCATCTTGTCTTCTAACCACCGAGGAATATTCCCATGCAAAAAGCACCGTTCTTTTCGTTAGTTGATGCAATTTTCTGTGTTTTATATTCAAAGTTACACAGCAAATCAATCCTATTAACATACACCACCAAGTCCAAAGTTAAAAGCAGTTGGTTCCTAAAAGTCGCACGCTTACTATCCAAGAAGAAAAAGAAAATTGAGAAAGGACGAACAGAACAATAAGATACAGCAAATGCATCGTAATTATAATTTTACGTATATACTTTGATTAAAAAAATTATATATACACATAAATTTACATATTTTTCAACCAATATTAGGGAAGGGGAATGCCTATTACGTAATTCCAGTTCATGCCAATGTTGGTTAGATGATGCAGAAAGCAACCTTGTTGGTAATCATGGAAATCTTTAATTTCTTTTTCTAAGAAAATTAACTTCATGATATCAATTGAAGATGAAGTTTCAAAACCTTTGTCCACAGTTCACTCCACAAAAGCTTAGTATCTTCTATTTCACTTAACTCAATATTGTTACCTTTATATTCACCAATTTTAACAACGAGAAAAGATAACATTTCTTTTTCATTTCAATATCAAATCAAAACTAACCTATTCGATATATAAGATTTCTTATTTTACAAAAGTTTAAGGAGAGTTAAAATGTATACGATTTTTTTTTTTGCTTCAACGTAATTAATTGAAAGATTAATCATTTTTCTTTTAACCCAAGTAGATTTAAATATGATATAAGATGCTTAATTTAATAATTCAAAGTTCAAATTCAATCTAAATTGAAAAGGAATTGTTAGTGAAAATATAAAATCAATTAAGTTGGTCTCACAAATTAGCTTAAATTATTGTGGTAAAATGGTCACTTAATATGATATCATAATTTTTGTGACCAAATGGTCGTGAGTTCAAATTCTACCATCTACCTATTATTTAGCACAAGATAGAGTGAGCTTGTGTAAATTTCAAGCTCAAAAAGCTCACTTGAGAGAGTATGTTAGTGAATATATAAATATTTACTACAAGGTTAAGTGAGTCTGTACAAATTTCAAGCTCAAAGGGCTTTCACTTGAAGAAGTATGTTAGTGAATATATAAAATTAATTAAGTTGACCTTACACAACAGTTTAAACTATTGTGATGAAACGGTCACTCTTAACATGAGTTAGCATGATCTCCTTAGTTTCCATTTTTATTGATTATAATAGTAAATGATAAAAAAAAACTGACAAAACCTACTCCATGATAAAAGAGAAACCGAAAACCCAAAGCCAGATCATTAAAAAAACAACTTCTTCCCTGCAATCATATACGATTTCATTATTAAAAGCTTTGATTGGAAGAGTTTTTATCTGATTTCTCATTTCTGACTATATTTGATATTCTAATAATAAACAATAGAAAATGTTATTAAAAATAGTTTACCTCGTAATCTGGACCCTGACCAATAGCTAAGTGAGACGTGTCACGACTCACGAAGAAGCAATAAAATTAGGGTAAAAGCCGGAAGTTGCATAGGAAGCGTGAATCAATGATTGAGAGTCACGTTAGTTGACGCCAAAGTATGGTTTATTTTATAATCGTTCGTTTATTTGTTTAAGAAGCACCTTCGAAGTGTGGTAAACCCTAATATTTAAATTTTAATGACACGAGAAAAGGAAATTTTCACGTCTTTTCTTTAGTCAAAACAATAATAATTATTGATATTGCTGGTCTAAATTAAAAATAAAGAAAATTTAAGCAATAAGAGTAGGTTAAGAAAACCAATGGTTTTGTTTGAAACTGAACCTTCTGTCTAATATTATGGTGTCTTATTTTGTCCCATAAATCTCGACCATTTATTTATGTGAGTTTCGTGTCGGTCCCACATAAATGAACACAGGATCTACATAAATAAATGACTAATATTCGTGGAACAGAATAAGACACTATAATATTAGACAAAAGATTCCGTTTCATTTTGTTTAGGGTTTATATGATTAGGCTGTGAGACAAATTAAACTTTGAGTTATTAGTGATTAATGAAATCACACTTTTAAGTGCAATACTAATTTACTAAAATAAAGATGACTTCAAAAACAAAAAAAAGAGTAGTTTTCATACCATTGAGAATTTAGTACATTTTTATGATATAGACTATATTTTAATAATAAAGCCAATTAAGTGTTAAGTAAAAGATGAATTGAATTAAGAGATAATTAAGGAGATTTAAATCATTAATCACATTTCATTAATTTCAATTTGAGAGCAACTGATCTTAGTCAAGAAGAGATCTGTTGTGCCACTTACCTAATTTTAACTCTGTATTAATAGATCGCATCCGTTTATTTTTATTAACTAACGGATGAGATTTGCTGGTACAAATATGGGTATTTACATGTACATTATTTTCTTCCACCGAAAGCCAAATACTTTCAAAGATCTATGATAAAGATTTGGACAAGCAAGGAAAAGAGCTGTTGGCTATTTCGTGCGTAGATGGGCATAAATCTTACTAGTAAATGTGTAGAAGGTGGGCGGCGGCATAAAAAAAGTGGAAGTTGGTGTCTTTGACCATGTTTAAGAAGCAGCAGAAACTTAGTGCTTACCAATAATAAAATCCAAGTTCATGCATGCATATATAATGTAAACACACACAAACACGTTCAGAGAAGAGAGAGCAGTAACAAATGTCAATTCAATTTCACAGGCCTAACCGAAAAATGACTTTAGAATCAATGGCAACCCCAGCCTCTAAAACGATCATTTGGGCCAATGATGTACTTAGAGGGTTTGGAGTAGAAATTTGGGCTGAGAAAGGTGTGTGGCCTTGGAAGTAAAAACTAAAAACCTTTAGCCTCCTTTTCTACTGCTTTCACTTTTCCAGCAATCAATGATCCCACCTAAAATACAGTGAGCTCGTGTTTAGTTATGAGATGAAAACGACCTAACAACTAATTTGCTCCACCACACATAAAACTCATTATGATTTGGAATGAAGAAACAGACAATCCATCAGCCAAAATGTAATTGAGCTCAAACATTGGAAAGATACAATTTTTAATATCTGAGGCCAGTAGAATTTTGTCAAGTAAGTATTTTTTTGGCTTCTTTGTTCTTGTCTTCATTGGGAAATAAATTATATAAAAGGACAACAAATTATATATATTATTTCTGGATCTATAGAGAGTGTAGTGTAGACACAACGACTCTTTAACCACTACAAAGCAAATATCAAACTTATTGGGTGTACTAACCATAGTTAATAATGCAGTACTTGTTTAACCCTTTTTTCTTCTGTGCATTAATCATTGATGATTAGTTAAAAGCTTAAGCACCATATGACAAAGAAGAAGTCAGAAGTGTCAGTGTTTTGTGCCAACAGAAGCAACAAGAAGCCACCTTCTTCTTCTTCTTTTTCTGCTTCTCTCCACCATAATCACTCTGCTTTTTAACCCCCTCTTGTTCCTTAGAATAAAGCCCAATCCACAGCTATAAAGCAACAACAACTATATACATACATAAGAGAGAAAAACAAGCAGCACATTTAATAAAAAAATCCGAACTTGGTGGGAGAAGAGAAGTCAGTACTGAAGAGGGACAAGAGCTAAGCTGGTTTGACGTATATGGCCCGGCATTAGGAGTTAAGCCATTGTCACCAAAACTTCACCGTCTTTTTACGCAGTTTTAGGCAGAGATTACTGTCAATAATAATATACATTCAAAGATTTAATATAAGAAAGGCCAACTAAAGTAAAGTCAAATAGACATTTCTTTTTTTCTTTCTCGCTTCCTCTTCACTTTCCCATTTATATTCTCTCTCTTTCTTTATGCTTTTCTAGCTTGCACAGTGCACACTCTTTCTTCTCACCTCCATTTTTTTTCCCATCTTGGTTCTATTCCCGAATTGAGTGACATACAAGAAGTCTATCATCATTATTTGTCCTTTCCCTTCGGTAAACTTTTACCTTTGCTTTCTTTCCCTGTCCTAGAACAACAGGCTGCCTATTTAAGACAAAATTTTCCTGGCAAACTTTCACAGGATTAAGTCTCTGGTAGTCTTTATTGGTTTATGGGGTTTGACTTTTATTCTTCATCTGGGTCCTCAGCTTTTCTCTGAATCACTTCAGTTCTTGCCCTGTTAGTAGTAGCAGATTTTACTTACTTCTGGTTCCTATCCATGGAAAAGGAGAAAATTTTCATGAATGCAACAGCAAACAGTGCGACGTCCTTGTGGAATTCTTCCACTTATGGGATTGAAATGCAATCAAATGACCTGAATTCTTGCTTTTTCAATGCCAACTGGGAGAACTCAGTGGATCAGAGCGATCCCTTTGAGTCTGCTCTGAGCTCCATCGTCTCATCTCCTGTAGCATCAAGTGCTAATGCCATTTCTTCTCATCGTGGCAGTGGTGAAACTGTTATGATCAGAGAACTTATTGGAAGACTAGGAAGTATCTGCAACTCGGGCGAGATTTCGCCGGAATCTTATGTTAACAATGCCAATAACAACATCAATAATAACAGTAGTTCTAACAATTCATGTTACAGTACCCCATTGAATTCTCCTCCAAAATTGAATCTTTCAATGAAGGATTCGCAAATCAGAGGCAGTTTTCCAATTCTCGGGAACAGTTTAGCCAACTATCCAAATTTGGCTCCATTTCCTACTGATCCTGGATTTGCAGAGAGGGCTGCAAGATATTCATGTTTTGGAAACAGGAATCTTGGAGGCTTAAGTGGGCAATTAGGATTGAATCAAGCTGAATTGCCTCACGGTTTGATGCCCAGAGTTGAACCTGGTAACATCTCCAGAGTCCAGAGTAGCAATTCTATGAAGGTCGCTGGATCTCAAGCGATCGTTCAGGAAAGCAATAAAAGCTCGCCACAAGATGGGAATCCAAATTGCAGCAAGAAAGAGAATGCAGATTTTGGAGATTTAAAGGAGGAGTCTTCAGTTTCTGAGCAGATCCCAGGTGGAGAAATGAGCATGAAAGGCCAGAACGAACTGAATTCCAGGAAAAGGAAATCAGTTCCTAGAGGAAAGACTAAAGAAACTCCATCTCCATCTCCTTGTTCTTCTGATGCTAAGGTAACACATAACTTCAGTTCAAGTTTGGTGCTTTTTGGGTTTTTGGAGAACCAACGGAGATTTCAATTTTCACTGCAGGTACTGGCGGAGAATAACGATGAATCCAGTGGAAAAAGGAGTAAATCAGATGAAGCCAATGAACGACAGAAGGATTCAGGAAAAGCCAAAGAAGAACAACAAAATGGAAATCAGAAACAGAACAAAGACAGCTCCAAGCCAGCGGATCCACCAAAGGACTACATTCATGTCAGAGCAAGAAGGGGTCAGGCTACAGATAGCCACAGCCTTGCTGAAAGAGTAGGAATCAAGACAACTTCCTGTTGTCCATATTTTATGATGCCACAAGATTTTTGCATTGAACTCTCATTCTATCTTGGTCAGGTACGGAGAGAGAAAATCAGTGAAAGGATGAAGTTTCTTCAAGATCTTGTTCCGGGATGCAATAAGGTGTAATACCATACTGTCATTTTCTGGCTTTTCTGTTTTCTTTTCCTGATACCCACCTAAAAGAAGAAATGAAATCCTCTAAATGGGCTTGAAATTTCAACTGCAGGTGACCGGAAAAGCTGTTATGCTTGATGAGATTATAAACTATGTGCAGTCATTGCAACGCCAAGTTGAGGTAAATTCTAAGCTTTGCTTAGGTTTCTCCCTCAAAAGTATAAATGGCGTACTTGATTTGATATTGGGCTGTCCGTTGATAACATTTGCAGTTCCTCTCCATGAAGTTGGCATCTGTGAATCCTAGGATGGACTTCAACATGGAAGCCCTTTTGTCTAAGGATGTAAGTCAGACATTTATTGCTTATTCCTGTCACAGAAGTCTTAAAAATTGGCAACATTTTTATGTGAAGGAATGTTCAATTTCTTCCATGTTTCAGATCTTTCAATCTCGTGGATCCGTATCGAACAATCTTTACCCATTAGATTCATCGACACAAGCATTTCCTTATGGCTACCAGTCACAGCAAGGATTACCCCTGCAGAGTGGTCTATCCACTAATGCAGGATATCAGTTTTCAACGAACCCTTTGACTGCTGCATCAAAGCGAAATCCAAGTATGCAGTTGCCTCCCCTTGACGGCTTTGGCGATAACTCTCGTCAGGTATTTTGAACAGAACAACAGATAACTAGTCTTATGCATTTTGATTGGCCTTTATTTAATGAAACCGTCTTTGTTTCTTTATTTGCATTTCAGGTTCCATCATTCTGGGAGGATGAGCTCCATAGTATTGTGCAGATGGGGTATGGCCAGAATCAGCAGCAAAGCTTTCAAGGTAAGACAAAAAGTCCCGGAAAAATTCTGATGTTCAATGAAATGTTGATGGCTTTCAGTTCAGAACTTAGGTCCATGTTTCTTGTTGCAGACTCTTTACCCGCTGCTCAGATGAAAATTGAGTTGTGATGCTAAAACAACCGATTACTCCATTGATGTTTCTCGAAATTACAGTCAAGTTCATAGACAAGTGCCTTTGGTCACAGAGAGTCCTGTGTAAATACAGCCAAGTTCCAGTTTGTATCAGTCTTTAGCTGGAAGAAAGAGTAAATTTTCTTACTTTCGTTTCCTCATTATTTGTCAGTGATTGAAGCAATTGATTCTTTGAAGAATAGTGAAAAAGGAATCCGCATTGTAAAATCTAGCACTAATTGTTACTGGTGGTGGAAATCAGTTCTACAGAGGACCTCATTTACTTCTGTAACATTTAAGGGAAGGAGTTGGAAACTCCAGAGACAAGTGTTTCACTTTCTGTAATTTTTTTAAAAGATGAATGATATCTGTAATCTTTGTTTCTCCAACCTTTGTATCTTACCTTAACATTAATAGAAACATCTTATCACGAGTTCTTGGGGGCACTGCAATTTAAATTTACTCTTTACTGCTCCTTGTTATATTTACTATTCATGAAGTGCTCCCGCTTCAGAATACTGAGTTGGCATACGCAAAACTCCAAGCCTCCTAACGTATTGTACTCTGAGAGGCTTAACAAGCAAACAAAAGGGTCAAAGTTAGAAACAGTTACCATGAAAACGATACCCTCCAGATATTGCTATCAAATTTAGCTGGAATACATTGAAGGTAGGGCCTCCAGTGGGATGATATTGTGTAACCTCAGGGAAAATCGCGTGTCTTGTGGGGAAAATTGATTCTTAATCGTTACCAGCTGTTAGTGGGGACAAATGTATATCTCTTAAATCTGACTTATGATTAACAATGATTTTTTAGGCTATTTTTCGTCTGGAGTCCACTACTCTGATCTTCTTTTTTCCATTTTTATCTTTTCCATCTCAGTCAGTAACTGGTGAGTTGAGCTCTGTGTTATTTGTTCATCACTGGTAAGTGATGACTAGCTATAACTAATAGTCCTAAAATACTGAGATCATGTGTTACAATTTATGGTAAAAGTTGTCCCAAATGGGAGCCTAAAGAACACAAGTTTAAAAATGACTCCTTTAATTTGGTGCCATTACTTCCAATTTTCTTTCTTGAGTTGAAAATCTGTGAGGGCATCAAAAGAACAGGTTGGCAATGGTGAGGTTATGACTTGGCTGAGGAATCAAAGCAGAGAGCTTTACAATCTCGTAGACTTTAACAGAAATAATAAAAATATATGCATATCTGTATATACAATTACACAGTGGAAAGGGGAGGATATGATATCTGTGTGTGGATAAGTTGGAAGAATAAAGTAGTGGAGTTCAGATGTGCGTAGATACTCTTTTTGAAGAGAAGACAGCCTCTTTCTTGAACAGCTGTCAACAAAATCAAATATTTCCAAGCCTCAGCGGAAAGAAATCTGCTGTTATCACCTTTTTTCTTATTAAAAGATCTGACATCTGGTGTCCACAGTAGAAAGTGTTGAAGGTTAGAGACTAACAAGTAACAGTAAGGCAGAGGTGCATTCAACCCTAAAATGTAATCAGTACATTGAACAGTAATGAACCTTCTCTGCAAACAAGAATGAGACAGAAGCAATGAGCACATACTTTATCTTCAGTTGTATTAAGACATTTTGTTGGGTGACAAAGCAAATTCAGTTGATGTGAGATAGCACAACGTGCAGTACATACATGTTTGGCTTTTTTGATTGTGATGGTTCACAGCTACTTGTGGGGATAACTTAGCAGTCACTTAAAACTGGATTTGGAGCAGATTGTGACTAAATTTAGGAGTTTTTGCAATTTAACAACGCTTAAAGTGCAGGCCTACTTGTTGAATATAATAAAAGTTTATCAAAAGTACTCTGAAGAACGGCATTAACTCTTTACAGTTCATCAAATTATAAGATAAGAGCTTTTTTCAGAGAATACTGGAAATGCAATGAAAAGACTAATCTGGAAAGAATATTTTTGTTGATAAGTCAGATGTACTATATACAGCTCTTAAGAATGTAATTATTAGGACAATAACGTTCTCTGGCAACCAATAAGATAGGATCTTTAATTAGTTGCTACCAAAAAAGCAGTTGGATCTGCCTGATTTTAGGTTTCACATCACAGCAGTTGTCTGTGGAAATTATGCAATAAAATCTGATATAACATCAACAACGAATCAAATTATTATAAATTCAAATTGATGCAATATTTTCCTGCCCTCTGAGTCAAAATCACATCAATATTCTTATCACACATAGTCATTAATTGACCACCACCTTGGACCAGACAATTAGGAATTCTAGTTTGAAATACTGAGGTGCCTAATTCAATAAAACCCTTCAATTACAGTTGCCTAGACAAATAAGGAACAAGCATCCTAACATTAACCCTGGTGTTAGGCATTACTATTCGTATAATAAAAAGTGCTTATGTTGAAATTTTACGGTTAAAACCATTTAGGAAGTTATGATTTGGGGTTTCCTGAACTTATCATAAATCTCAAATTAAGGATATTGATGCTGCAAGTGATGGTAAATCCAAGGCGTTAGGTGAAGTTAATTGCATCATTAGATTCCCTCTATGCTGTGTAGCTCAGGCTGACATGTAAAAGAGTGTTGTAAG
The DNA here is from genome assembly GCA_027478365.1 of Erythroxylum rufum. Lineage (NCBI taxonomy): Eukaryota > Viridiplantae > Streptophyta > Magnoliopsida > Malpighiales > Erythroxylaceae > Erythroxylum > Erythroxylum rufum. The sequence goes on from JANIHZ010000005.1 coordinate 12,962,547, forward strand.
CCAATTTGACTGGTAATCAAGGCAGGCTGAGGTTAGTGTTTTGCTTTAACAAAAGAAGAAACATGACTGTGGCGCAGAAAGTATGTGCGTCTTTATTGCATTCTAGAACAACTTGAGATGAAGTTCCACAAGTAACTCCGGTAATGACGATAAAATGGACCCCAGGTCCATGGGGAAGAAGTATGATTAGGGGAGAGACTGAGAGGGAGAGATTATAACTAATTGTCATTAGACTTGGTGTGGTCCATTCACCTTACCAGGCTGTCACTCTTTTGTGTCTCTTTCGTCCACTCCAAGTCCAAGCAGCATTGGTAAAGCTTCGGTCTTGTTGATTGGAGGTAGAAACAAAAGCCATCAAGCACTATCATTTTGTTTCACCAAACAAAATATCATTTTTCCTTTCAGTACAACAATTCTTCTTCGTGCATTTCCATTCTCCCAAGTGACCAAGTTTGTCTTCCAAAACTAGGATTGCCTTTTTTTTTACTTGTATTCCAAATTCAATGATCTGTGTACATCTAAATGTCACATTCAAACCTATTTCCCCACATTCTGCCTTTTGCCCATTTTCTCTCTTTTAGAGAACAAACAATTAAATGTTACAGAGTCGTGGCTAGGGTTTGAAAAGCCCCAGTTGTTCTCAAATCCACTACCTGCTGTTCCTGCCTCAGTAATTGTTTTATGTTTTTCTTTTAAGAAAGTGGTCCACAAATATGGATAGATGTGGCTGTCAGAGAAGACAAGGCCACAAGCTTTTCGTTTCACGGTCTCCAAGAGATAAAATAGACAGGACGCTGCCGAACCATGTACTTGTGGACTGTCTGCTTTTGCTTCCCATGTAACGCTAAGAGGGCCACGGTATGGGAATGCACTTCTGTGAAGGGTTGATCCACTTCAAGATTGCCCCTACCTTCCCGACACCAAAACCGAAGAACTAAATGATCTAAAGGTCCATTGTATCTCTTTTGCAGCATGGGTCCACAGATATATCCATAAACATTCTGGACAACGCCAAAATTGAACACAGCGTCCGTGACGTATTTGGTTGCTAAGACCATGGCCGAAAGGGAAGAAGAAGAAATGCTGCAACTAGGTTTGGACTTGAAAATATACCCAATAATTCATACATTCATTCAACTCTTGTGAATCTCAGCGATAAGAATACAAAGTTTGATTTGATCCTCAAGAAATGGCATGGACCAAAAATAAATGGAAAACAAGAATAAATATTTAAATGCTACAGCACATTAAAAGTTGGGAAGTAGCACACGTACATTGTTTTGATGGTAAGCGTCCCTTTCTATATGTTACAGCGGTCATTGCCAGAGAACTGAGAACCATGATGATGGCTCTGCAGGTTTTGATAAGTCACCATCTTCACCGTTATAGAAGGGCGCAAACTCTTCTTTCCATTGCTGGTCAGCATCAGTCAGAGGCTCCCCTACGTCATATTTAGCCACTACACTATCACTATAAGCAGAGATCAGTTCCGAATTTCTGTTCCAGTGCCCAGAACCTTTTCAGCCTATCATTGCAATAAATTAGTGACTAAAAGGCTTTAAGTACCGAGGAACAAGGATTTGGGACAGAAAGAGAATAGTTCTTCTATGTTCGAATCTCTATTTCTCTTTTGTCTTCTGTTTTCAAGAAGAGGATCAGATCTCGAATATCTGTTTTTCTGGGTGCCTAAAGTCTTCTCAGTCATCCATTTTTAGGCACAGAAGAATAGGGATTCGATAAATGACTGAAAAGTGAAAAGACTTTGAGCACTTAAAAAACAGGGATTCAATAACCGAAGTCCTTTGGTAGACGAGACTCTTGCAAGGAGCTCATTTAAAGCACTAAGCTCATTCCCAAGTTCTCTTTAGCTTCTCAATCTTTTTTGTCTGCCTTCGCAGCTTCTTTTTCATCCCACTTCTGCACAAATTATTAATAGAAACAGCAATCCAGAAACAATAAGTGTTTCGATCGTAGTACCCCACGGCAATCAGTAACTGCTAGATTCTGGGCTCAACAGAAAACTATAATGTATTACTCTACAAGTCTAAATCCATTACCACTTCACAGCAACTCGAGGTATAATATTATCTGGCAAAGCATAAAGCAGTATTTTCCTGGGAAACGCTTGTCCAAATATGTATAACTCTCCAAGCAGACGACTACACGGGATAAAGTGAATTGGGACTATGATCCACGTTAAAAGAACAAAATGGAGACATGCAGAGCTACTGGAAAACTTTAATAATGACGGATTAACTTCAGAAACAGCTGATATTGTAGTTGAATCGAGTGATACAAAGTTTAGGGGCAGATTACCGGAGGTAACAACTTCATGTTCTCTTAGGAATGCAAAATAATCAGTTTGGGATGCCGAGGTCAAAAAGAAGATCACAAACTTAAAAATTTGGAAGTTCTTGATAAATATGACAGCTATGATTCAACCAAATTGTATCTTAGCTGCAAATAATATCGTGATTGTAAATAGGGAATAGCTGCTTAAAAATAAGAGAATTATTTTCTTCTTCATGCTATCAGAGTTTCAAGCCTTTTATCTCTTAAAATTCTCATTCTTTTTTCTGATAATTATTTGTCCTTCATTGGCAAGAGGAAAAAACTCTTTCCAACAGAAATCAAAAGCTTTAATATGTTGTCGTCCTCTGAAATTTCTGCTTCTACATAGTTCTATAGTCCAGACTCCTGCCTAATAGTGATCTACAGAACCTGTTCTCCTCTTATCTACTAAACGGTAACGATTACTTCCAATGGTCATAGGTTGTTAAGACTTTTCTCAAAGGTGGAGGAAAGCTTAATCATCTATTAGGAAATGTTCCAGTTGTTGATGATCCCAAGTTTGTTTCTTGGGACGAAAAAGACTCCATGATCATGTCTTGCCTTTGGAACTCAATGGAGTCAGACATTACAGGAATATACATGTTCCTATCAACTGCCAAGAAAATCTGGGATGTCGTATCTCAGTCATATTCTAAGGTAAATTATGCGTCTCTGATTTATGAGATTAAGACTAGAACATCGTCCACCAAGCAAGGTACATATTCTCTTAATGAGTATTATAATCTGATGAAGGGTTTTTGGCTTGAATTGGACCATTATTAGAATATTAATATGAAACAAAGTGATAACAGTCTGAGACTTCAGAAATATGTAGAAAGGGAAAGAAAATTTGAGTTTTTGGCTAGACTCAAATGTTGATTTTTACCAGATTCAAATTCAAGTACTTAGCAAAGAAACCTTACTAGGACAGGAGTTATAATACTCATATAGAATATGTACCTTGCTCCTAGTGCCTCATTCGCTCCTCCTAATAGTTCTTGGGTAGTAGATTCAAGAGCTATAGATCATATGACTACTTCCCATCAAATCTTTGATCTCTTACAACTTTTGTCCTAGTAACCAGAAAGTTAAAGTCGCAGAAGGATCACTTACTGTTGTTACAAGTTAAGGAGTCATTCCTTTATTTACTTTCCTCCTTTTGGAAAATGTGCTATCTGTTTCGAGATTGTCTGCTAATCTCTTGTCTATTAAAATGATTATAAAAAATTAAACTGTCTTACAAAATTTGACTCCACTTCATGTGTATTTCATGATCGGGTTATAAAGAAGATGATTGGGCTTTCTAAGGAAAGAGATGGACTCTACATTTTGGAAACTAAAATTCGAGCCGAACAGCGAACGGCCTTCCTTGTCTTCCATGACCTAAAATACAAATTCTGCTATAACATTACTTGGCTTCATCATTATCTTATAACCACTGCATTTTTCAAAGATAGTGATATAAAGAACTTACATTATGATGTTTATGAGTTTGCAAAACGTTGACAATCTTCTTTTCATTTGAGTAACAATAAATCTTTATTACCTTTCACTTCGATTCATTATGATATATGAGGATCATAAAAGATAGCTAATGTATTAGGACTAAGTGGTTTGTCACCTTTATTGATAATTGCACAAGGGTAATATAGGCCTTTCTAGTAAAAAATAAATATAAAGTCAATCAAATATTCCCTAATATTATTAGATGAAAAAAGATCAGTTTAGGATGTGTAGAAAAGAGGTAAGGAGCGAGAATGTTATGGAATACTTCAATTAGACCTTATCTTCACTCTTTCAAAAGGAAATAATTGTTTATTAATCATTTTATGTTGAAACCCAAAATAAAATACAACACTTGAATGTAAGAATTGACATTACTTGAAGTGATTAGAACCTTATTGTATCAAATGAATGTTCCTAAAGCCTATTAAGGGGAACTGTTTTAACCAGAACTCATTTAATAAACATATTACCTTCTAGACCTTTGGGGTTCAAAAGACTAGTGGAAGTTCTTCCTAGCTTCTTTCTCATCTTAAACATAAACAATAACTTAGCTCCAAAAGTGTCTATGTATGTCATTTTTGTTCATATTCATGCTCACAATAAGGAAAAAGTTGATTCATTGGCCTTAAAGTGCATCTTTATATGCTATTCTTATAAGTGTTATCATCCTTCCTCATATAAAGTTTTCATTTCTAGGGGTGTGTCCTTTGATGATAATAAGCCTTTCTATAGTACTACTTATCTTCAAGATGATAGAGGCCATAACAGGGGTGTGCTAAGCTTGATTTCTCTTTCTTAGAAACTATGAAAAAACTTCCTCAGACTAAGCCAGGCATTACCTAGCCTAATACTTCTAAAAATCGTATTTCTTCTATGGAACATCCTGCCTAAATTGAGTCAAACACTACCTACCCTAACACCTTAGAAGAGTATGTTTCTCTTAAACCAACATCTACCATTGATAAGCCACTTTTATTCTACTCACGAAGGAATGCAGTCTATACCAAAGCATGCTTAAGAATCTAATCTAGAATAAGATACTGAAATCCAAAAACTTCAATATGATTATTTGAGTATTCTTATAATTATTAGGAAGGAAACATGAACATGCACTAAAGACTCAATTTTTGCATTTTACTTCCTTTTAGAAATTCTCCCTAACCTATAAATGCTTTGTTACTAAAATAAATTCAATTTCCATATCACAAACACTTGATGAGGCACTTATAGGAATAAGAATTGGAAAAATGTCATGGATGATAAAATGAATACACTATTTCAGAATCAGACATGAGAAATAGTGGATTCATTAAAAGACAAGATAGGATGTAATTGATTGTTCACAGTTAAATAGAAAGCAAATGGCCCGTAAGAAAGATATAACATGAGGCTTGTAGCTAAGGAATAACGCTAACTGATGGGGTGGATTATCATGAAACCTTTTCTCTGATAACATAAATGAATACTATATGCATATTAACTTTGATTGGTCTTTGCAGCAATTTGCTGTGAAAATACGTTTTTACATGGTAATTTGAATGAAGAGATTTATATGGCATCTCCACTTAGATTCGAAGACAAGTTTGGGAATTGAGTTTGTAGGTTTAAAAAGGCTTTATATGACCTTAAGCAATCTCTTTGGGCATGGTAGGAGAGATTTACAATGGTGATGTGGGGAATGAAGTTCAAGCATAGGCTACTATCACATTTTATTTGTTAAATTTTCTACAAAATGACAGCCATTATTATTTATATAAATAACATCATAGTCATGGGTAATGATCTTGAAGAGATAAAACACCTAAACCTTAAACTTGCATAGAAGTTTGAAATTAAAGATTTAAAGAAGTTAAAATACTTCTTGGGCATAGAAAAAGGCCAGTTAAAGAATGGGATTTTCCTATATCAATATAAGGATGTTTTGGATATTCTAAAAGAAAATAAAATGATAGGGAGCAAACCAACTGATACACCTATTGAGCCAAACCATAGACTAAGGGAAGCACATGTGACGAGTCTGTTGACAATGGGAGGTATCAAAAGGCTGATGGGAAGACTAATTTGTTTTTCATATACTGGGCCAGACATAGTATATGCAATACATGTAATTAGCAATTTATATATGATCCTAAAGATTTCCATCTTCAAACTATGTATAGTGCATTGAGTTATCTTAAAGCTACCCCCTAAAAGAGGAATCATGTTTAGGAAGAATGAGAGCAAGATAGTTAAAGCTTATACAAATACAGATTGGGTAGACTCGATTATAGATAAAAGGTCAACTAAGTACTGTGCTATATTCTTAGGTAACTTAATCACTTGGAGAAGCAAGAAGCGATACACAATTGCTAAATCAAGTGCTAAACACGTTAGAGTAATGAATCATGGTATATGTGAGCTTTTATGTATATGTATCATCTTGTATGACCTTAAAGTTCAATGATAAGGACTTATGAGACTCTATTGTGATAACAAGTCAACTATTAGAATTGCTTATAACCTAGTACAATATGATATAACTAAACACATTGAAATTGGCTGGCACTTCATAAATGAAAATTTAGAAAGTGAACTTAATTTTACTCTATATGTTACAACTAGCAAACAAATGGTAGATTTGTTAACTAATGGGTTAGCAAATGCACAAGATGTTATAGGAATTCAGGAATGGAAGACATCTATGCACTTACTAGCTTGAGTTGTAGTGATAGAAAATCAAGACTATAATTTAGCTAAATTGCATCTTAACTATAAATAGAAGATAATATCTTAATTGAATGAAGATAATATCTTGGCTATAAATAGAGAATATTTCAAGATCATTTGTCCTTAAAACTTGTAATTTTGATAAAGTACTTATATTTGGTTGTATTAAACGTATAAAAATAAGAGAAAAATTATTCCTTTTTCCAATTCTCTTTGTAATACAAACAATTTGTTATAGTAAATGTAAACATTAATTTATATTTTAAATAGTAAATATACTAAAAAATTAGACCTAAAAGCAACAAAAGACTTTTTTACCAGGTCAATATGCAAAACAATAATCTAAATGAAGAGGCACAGGAAAACAAATATACAACCTCAGGTCCAACTTAATCTAAAAATTGGACCTTCTTTATGCGTTAATTAAACTTCTCTTTATTTGAGGCTATATTATGGAGCAGAAGAAGTAATACCTTAACATAAGAAATGTCCCCAGTTACATCTTTTTGCGTCAAAAAAGTAGAATGGTTCTAGAACTTTCTTAAGATCCCTCAATAAACCCACCCACCTATATGGATGTATTGAACCCTTTATCGTCCAAGTAAGAGCTTTCCCTTAAATATTTTATTAGAAGAGAACCGTCATGCAATAAAAGGTAGAGCAAAATGATCATAGTATTGTTATGGAGCATTTGGTGTCTACATACATTTTACAAATAGGCAAATTCTAAATAGAAAAAGTTCTAACATCCTTCAGCTACATAAAACTACTATAAAGCTTTTCAAGGGTTGAGATAAGACAAACATATTGGAACTTATAGGAATCTGAAGTCTAATAAATATTCTTAAAACCTGATTAACATGACATTTTGAAACAAAAAAATTTTAGCATTAGAAACTTAATGTACAATAAACTGTTGAAAAGGATGCTACTCAGTAAATTCAACACAGACTCAAATTGGATGTCAGTACTAGAGTCTAAGTAACATCGGCAATGAAAAGTACAATTATTAATGTAACACCCAAATACCCCCTGGGAGGATACATGGATGCCACCCAAGACAGAACAAATAAAA
>JANIHZ010000005.1:12991271-13031569 GCA_027478365.1 Erythroxylum rufum
AGCTTCTTAAAAAGTTATATTTTATCTGCCAAAAAAGCCACATCTATTAAAAAAATACTTTTTTATTTTACAGTCAAATACTCATTTTTCCTTAAAAAAAGCATTTACGGTGAAAAAAGTGTTTATCCACCCTTTAAAAGCTCAACCAAACAGGCACTAAGGATGACGATGAGTTGAGTCCGCGAAACTTAAGTCATTTATGTGTCACACCCAACCCAAACAAATTGTTTGAAACTCATTTAATATTATTCTATCGAAACGATATCATTTTAATATTTAATTAAATCAATTATGTCTAAATAGATTATCTTAATTTTAAATTTAATTTAAAAGTTGCTTAACTCGTATTTAGATTGATTCGATTCCGAATTAACTTACCATTTCTAACCATGGTGTATTTATTCATCATTTGATGAATATTCCTTTTTAGAGGATACCATTCTTAGTAAAATTAGCTTTAATAATTAAGAACCCCTTTTGTTTTTTTTGGGTGATTGCATAACTCTTTAGCTTAAACACCATTTGTTTTTCTTACATTCAAATTGCACAATGATTTCAAAGATGTGGAAATAGTAACCTAATTATTTTTTAATGAAAAGCAAATAATGAACAATCTCAACTTATAAATTTTTATGGCATTATGTAAAAATGATTTACGACAACAACAATTCAATAAATTTTTTTGCTAAAATGTGAGATTTGGAAAAGTTCTGTAGTTCGCAGCCTTACTTTTAACTAATAAAAAGGCTGTTTAAAATGACCCACTAAAAATGATATTAACATTGTTGATCTTAAATATTTAATAAGTTTCTTTTACTTAAAATTCATAAATATAATAATTACATAGCCAACTTATCTTTACTAACTAAAAGTCAAATATGCTAATATGGACGAAGAGAATATAATGAAGAAAAATAAATAATCGGTTGACTTAAAAAGACAATATGGAAATTTAAGGAGAAAAAAAGGAAAAATTAAAAAAAAGGGTTTCTGCCATAGTCCAAAATTCGGCCGCCACCAAACCCAAAAGCCCACCGACCAAGCCAAACCAAACCGCCCATTCCTATACGTGCAAAGATGACAGCTTTGTCTTTTTCTTTATCTTTGACGTTGATCATGACATGACCTATTTCCTTTTTATATTTATTAATTATATACCAAATCTTTTTTAAGGTATAATTTGTATTTTAACGATTTATAAAAAAATTAATTTAACTACATCATTATTTTTGTCAGGGATGATAATTGGGCCAATTTGGCCAAAGTCAATGGGCTAGGTCGGATTGACCTGACCAAATTATTGGTCGGGGTTGTCCTAACCTGACCCATTGTTATTTCTAATTTTTATACCATTTTTCAAATTAATGTTATTAAAATGACATTCATTCTACACCAAAATATTTTTATTAAAGATGACAATTGGGACCGGCTTGACCCAAAGTCAATGGGCTAAGCCCATATTGATCCGGCTTGTGGTCGGGACTTCTCAGCCCAACCAGGACATTGGCCAGGTTTTCCAAAACCAACCGAAAGAGACAAGTCAATTTTGATTTATAAAAAAAGCAAACTGAACTCAGCCCAACTCATTGTCATCTCTAATTTTTATACAAAATTTTAAATTAATGTTATTAAAATGATATTACGGTACCAAATTATTACTCATTACATCATATAAAAGTGGCAAAAGAGATCATTATAAAAGTTTATTTAATTTTTTGTTATAAAATATTAAAAAAAAAACATTTTAAACAATGTTTAAATATTTAAAGAAATCATTTCTTAGATCGAATTAGCATTTAATAGATTCAAATTGTGACATGAAATCAACTAAATTTATGACTTATAAATTAAAAATTGTCAAGAACTTAACTCAATTAATTGTATAAATTTATATTTATACAATTATTTATTTTTGAATTTGACTATTATTTTTCTTTCAATTATTTTCAAACATTTTTTTACGGGTCTATCATAACCAATATTTATATTAATTAGGAATAAAACTACTTACTTCTAGATTTCATCATATCCTACATTTCAACGAGATTCTCGCTGGAATAATGTTGTTGTTGTTTGCAGTCAATTAATTTGATAGATTCAACACATTCTAAATTGAATCAACAAAACAAAAATTCTTCATGTTAGTCTAAGTAGAGAAGACGAAGATAGAACTCTAATTTGTTCTTTTTAGTCGAAGAAAGGGATGAATGGAATGGGCCTAACGTAGTTCTAACAACTTGATGATGGACAATGGTCAACATTTTGAAGACAATTCTTTGGTTCTTATGTATTTTCAATTAAAGTTTATTGCTATATTCTAAGTAAGGATCTTAATTATGAATGTCAATGTCAACGTCAACATCTAGAAAGCATTATCCTGAGCCACAAATTTTAGCTCCTTATCTATTCTATACTCCATTTCCATGGCTGTCTTTACCAATCAGAACTAGCAGAAAGTGTTAAAGGATCATTCATGGACCCTGGAATGCAAGTGGCGCTTCCCATACTTGGAATTGTAGCTGCTGCTGCTGTTACTTTCTATGCTGTTAGCTTCTCTGAACTTAGAGAGGTATTACCATCTTTAATGTCTCTTATCTATCTTGTGTTTGTGTTCTTTTAGTGTAATTTTTTGATTCTTTGGTCGAGTGTGTGTAGAAATCTTTTAGGGACTTGGACGAATCAGAATATGATGATGAAGATGGAAGCTTCAAATCATCTTTTAGGTCCAGGGAAAGGAGAGCAAGAAGAAAGGCCAAAAAAGAGGCCAGAAATTGATATCAAAATTCATACTCATGCCTGGTTAAACTTTGGTTTCTTTTGAATTCACTCAAAAATGGAACCTGTTTTTATTTTTAAGACAGTCGCTGGATGTTGTATCAGAAAGAAACTGTTTCCAGTTTCATCAGGAATGAATCACTGGAGTTTCACATTTCCATGATCATTACAGAAATACCATGTTTTTGGCAACCCTCTTGTATGATACATTTGTTCGATCATTAAAACATGAGGTGATATGGAATATAAAGCAGCTAATGGAAGCTGCTTGTTACCCATTTTCATGGCTCATCCAAAGTGGATTACATGGTCATTATTTAAACAATTATTTGGTAACTGAGATCAAGGTCATTAATGGCGGATTGTGGCTATGAAAGATCACAAAAAACATCATGGGCTGGAAGATCTGCAAATGCTTTATTCAAGTGTCAGGATGACAAAATACTCAATGCATCAGCTTTACATCAAAGATTTAAGAGAATTTTCTTCATTGTATTCTCTGCAGCTGTTTTGAGTTTCACTTCTTCTGGGATTTTAGCTCTGCAACCCTCTCTTCAGTAGCCTTGAGAGCGTTCCCATAAATGCTAATTAACTGCAAAAAGATAAGTAGTTACTTGAATGCATTATGCTCTGCTCAAGTCCATGGCTCTGAAGTTTTAAATTCAGGTTATGAAGTAAAACTATCCTCCTCAGTCATCTATTCCCTGATCATCTCTCAACATCAAATTTACACCGAAAACGAGTAAAAGATATCATCTTTTTATCAGCCGTGACAAAAGCAGTATTAATGAGAAGTACCTCGTCAACTTCCTCGGGTTTGAATATGAATGGAGGAGACATCATTATGTTATCTCCAGCAACACGTACTAAGAGGCCATTCTCCTGACATTTTTGTCCAAAATATGCGCCTACTCCTACAATATATATGGTTAACAAGGTTTATTAACAGGGGGAGATAATTCTTGAGAAAACAGAAGCACTTTAAGAACTCCATTTTGGTCTGTTGGCTTCTGATGGGATAACTAAAAATGGATGAATGTTCTATGGAAAAACCATAATAAGAAAGCAAAATTGAAAACTTGCCCCATTCTGCAGGAAATGGATCCTCAGGTGACTTGTTGTTTGCAAACTCGGTTCCAAGAATCAAGCCAGTTCCTCTAATCTGCGACATAGGGAAGTATTAACAGCTAAGTGTTTAGCATCTTATCTTCTCCTATCGACAACTTCATCGAAAAGTATAAACGAAGCTTTTACCTCTCCGATAATAGGACTGTCAGAAAAGGCCTTCACACCATCTTGAAACTTGGGTGCTATGCTATTTACGTGATCCAAAATATTTCTTTCCCTATAAACAAGAAGTTAGTTTACTCAGTTCTAATGAAACATGAATTCCAATCACACTGCAGCTGTAGTTTTAGCCCCCAGATTTTAAGAAAAGAGTTAGCATACTTGTATATCTTGAGTGTTTCAATTGCAACTGCACAGGCTACCGGGTGGCCGGAGTAAGTGAAGCCATGAGAAAAAGAACCTGAAAGAGAGCACTACACGTTAAAGAGTTCTACAGACTGTTAACATCCAAAATCTACCAATTATTGGAAATTATCATTTTGGTAACTTGTATTATATCACTTTGGTACTATCAACTCACCAAGTTTGTTGCTTTGGGAGTAAATCACATCTGCAATTTCAGGGCTTACCATAACAGCTCCAATCGGCAAATATCCAGAGGAAAGAGCCTAGTAAAATCAACTCATTCAGAAATATAGAAATATGTTCTCACAGAAAGCGATGCTATAGTCGCATTTCTTCAACAGTACCTTAGCTACAGAAACAAGGTCTGGTTTGATGTTGTACTTCTCACACCCAAACATTGTTCCAAGCCTACCAAATGCACATATCACCTAAAACAAAAGAGAATAACAATGAAATCCCTAGCTTAGACCTTGCATATTACTGATAACATTTGTAGAATGAACGAATCTGTTAAGTACCTCATCAGCAATAAAAAGAATGTCATACTTTTTCACTACAGCTTGAACCTGTAACAGAAAGAAAACCAGTAATGATGAAGTGCATTCAGGCCACAGTTTAAGCTCTCCTGTGTTAAATATGAAAGAAGATAGCAGAACAACGAGCCAGTATAAGACATTAACAGCCAATATAACAGTACTTAACCACCAACAAGCCTCACGAGTTATAACAAAGAACAACTTAACTTCACTTTGACATAAACATTAGAGTTAAAAAGGTAAATTAAATATCCATTAACTAGTAGTTTAATAACAATGAGAATAAAACATATCTAGCCCTCTTTGATACATGAAGGTACACGGCATTTGGAGAATGCGCTTTGCCAATTCAAGTATGACAAGCTACTAAGTCTCACCTTATCAAAATATGTCGCTGGTGGAGGAATTACACCTCCTGCCCCCATAACAGGTTCAGCTATAAATGCAGCAATCTGAAATCAACAATCAGGTGCTAATTAAATGTTGTGCTTTCTAAGTACAATAAGAGTATGCATTCAAAACAGTAAAGAAAAAATGACTTCAATGGGAAAATGGAAAAGGGTACAAACTTAATTACCGTCTCTGGTCCCTCCTTCAAGATTAGATTTTCCAAATTTTCTGCCAAGCGAGTTGAGAATTGCTCCTCTGTCTCACCTGGAGCATGCATGCCACGACTTTCCATAACATGAATCTTATCACATATAAATATTCCAGGAATGCTAACAAAATTCCAACCTGGAAGATGATACCGCCAGTAATGAGGACAGTCGGTATGTAACACAAAAGGAGCTGGTAAGTCAAATTTTTGGTGCAAAGCTGGAAGGCTGTGATATAAGAAATGCCAGTCAGTTTTAAGTGAATTGTCAAGTGTGTTTAGCATTTAACTCCTGAAGGAAATACAACTCTAGAATTTACCCAGAGAGACTGGCTGCTATCAAAGTTGAACCATGGTACCTGACAAAATGCAAAAGATTGTTGTAGGAAAAATCACAACAGGGAATGGAAAGTTAATCTCAGGAATTGTAGCATCAACTTACGATTTTGATCGAGCTATAAACTTTTTCTTCTTAGGTCTACCAAGAGCATTATTATAGTACCATACCAGCTTCACCTGAAATTGAAATATGTAATATAGGTAATACAGATTTATCAGCACTGCCACAGCAGTTACTTTCCTTAGATGTGAACTTAGAAAGGAGTGGTGTATGTCAAGGTAGAAATTCCTATCCGTAGGGGTGTGCTTAATCGAACTGAACTTAGTTCCAAATCAGTTGAACATTGGCAGATTGAAAATTGAATTATATTAACCCAATAGAGCATAATCACCCACCAACATCCCATACTATCAGATTTTCTGGGTTGGGCAGTTCTATTATGATTTGGGTACTGCAAAAATATTGCATAGAAATGACAAGACAAAATGAAAACTTAAGCAATAATTCAGGAGCTTATAGCAAACAAGCAAACCTGAGTATCATTGGCTTCTGATCCACTGTTTGTAAAAAATACTTTAGCCATTTTTCGAGCTGTAAAAGTTTCTAAAAGGTCCCTTGCGAGATCCTGTTCAATATAAAAGGCTCTCATGTGAGACAATTGTTAGACAATATTTAATCAGATATTTGTAAAAGAAGAGGAAGTGACTCCAGAGGTAGCAGAAAAAGGAAGATATGACTGAATCATGCAAATCTTGTGGCATTTGAGGAAGAACTCTACAAATAGAAGCAGGCATTGCTCGTGAGATAATGCGATTGTTATTTATTTCAATATGGAATGCCAGTATAAAATTTTGGTACCAATGAAGGTTTTGTTGTACGATTCCAGAAGGAGTGGTAAAATGGCAGGGTATTCAATTGGGCAGTTGCAGCCGCTACAAGCCGTGGTTCATTTCCTCCTGTAGATTTCCAAATATTCTATCAGGAATAGTTTCCAATTCTTTCCACCAAGGACACATACTCAAGATATGGCATCACAGGGACCTGTCAACTATAAATTTCAAAGGAAAAGAGTAGCTGCAATCTACATAATCTCTCAGTCATGCTGCTACTAGATTTTTGCCATACTTGCACTTAGGCTACACAGTGCAGGTATCCTAATCTTGATACCAGTACTGAGTAACTTCAGATAAGTACGGTACTGATAGGATCTACCGGGGATAGAGTGATTTATTCCAGAAGGAAGAACAGTGGGCCAGGGGGAAGTTAATTATCAGTTGATGTGGCAAATTAGTTAGGCATAACATAATGCACCCGGAGAGGGGGTTTATAAAGGGAGAGAGAGAAGGGAGGAAGGTAGGAGAAAAGTTAGAGAAGTTTGTGACCGAAGGATATTCATACCTTCTGAGGAGCAACTCTGCTCTGGTTAGGGAGAAACACTATATTTCTATACTTTAGTGATATATATACAATACGGTTATATTGCAATAATACAGTAAAACTCTAGCATTCTAAGACTAGAGCTCTATCATTGGTCCGACTTGCCGGATATTCTCAATACCGGGGGAAGAATCAGTTAACTTGCAGAACATTTAGAGAAACAAACGTCGATGCCACCCAAGATGTCTGATAGAGTAGAATTATTGGAATCCCGAATGGCGAACTTGGAGGCTGGAGTAGAGGATATTCAGTCTTCTATGAGAATGGCAATGGGGGAGATGCAGCGAGCATTGCTGCTGGAAATGAGCAAGATGATGGGCAAGAGACCAGAAGAGGGACAGGGGAGTGAAACCATGGGAAGGGGGCCAACGTTGGTGGGTGAAAGAAATACACAACCTCCTCGGCAATCAACTTCGATGGAGCATTCCTACGACATAATGGAGGAATACCGGATGTCAGTACGTAAAGTAGAATTACCAATGTTCAACGGGACTGATCCTGTGGGATGGATTACTAGGGCAGAAGTTTACTTTGAGGTTCATAATACCTCTGAACCGGTGAAAGTTAAACTAGCACTTTTAAGTATGGAAGGATCAACCATACATTGGTTCAACCTTCTGAAGGAGACAGCGGAAGAGCTGGACTGGGAAAAATTTAAGAAAGCTATAGCAGATCGTTATGGAGGAAGACGATTTGATAACCCGTTTGAGGAGTTGTCGGATCTGCGACAAACGGACACTGTTGAAGAATATATTGAAGCCTTCGAGTTCATCTCGTCGTAGGTGGGTTGACTACCGAAGGAGCAGTATATGGGGTACTTCATGAGTGGCTTGCGAGCTGATATTCGAAGGAGAGTACGTACGTTTGGACCTGTGAACAGGTACCAACTGATGAAGATAGTGCGAGCGGTGGAAGATGAGGTAAATGGTGAGTACGGTGGTGTCGAAGGTTTGGGCTCTCGAATGCATGTATGGACTCCACACAGAGAGAGTCCTTTTAGGGGCAATTTTTGGGTCAACCCGACCCATAGGGAGACGGAGCCTCCAAACCCGACGGGTTGTGGGAGGTATGTGGGCGGCGTTGGGGCAGGAAGAACCCGGGAACTAGTCGGGTCTCAACCCAAACCCCATGCGCAGCCCCGAATGGTCACTCCACCCATGGCGACACCCACCAGGCAATCGAAAGGTGATAGGAGGGGACGGATGGAGAGGAATAGGGGATTGCGTCATCTCTCGTACCAAGAGCTCATGGATTGAAAGGCGAAAGGTCTATGTTTCAGGTGTGGGGAGAAGTTTCATCCTCTTCATCAGTGTGCGAAAAAACAATTGAGATTACTGATTTTGGACGACAACGAAACCTTGAATGAGAATGGAGAAATTATCGCATTGGAAGCAGACACTGAGGAGGAGGGTGATATAGCTCTGGAATGCCAAACCATGGGGGTAATTGGAGAGAATGGAGCACGGATACCTGAGATAAAACTATGCGGATGGCAGGGAAGCTACAAGGAGTTCCGATTGTGATTCTAGTGGATAGCGAGGCCAGCCATAACTTCATTTCTTCTGAGCTGGTCAGTGGTTTGGGGTTGACAGTGGGGTCAAGCAAAGCATTAGGAACTAGATTGGGAGATCGCCATAGGGTGAATACTCGAGGGAAGTGTTTGGAAATTCCTATTCTGGTGGGAAAAAAGGATTGGAAGAATGATGCTTATGTCCTAGATTTAGAAGGAATGGATGTGATTTTAGGGGTTGCTTGGTTACAAACATTAGGAAGGGCCATGGTGGATTGGAAGGAGATGACCATGCAATTCCAACATGAGGGACAAAAGGTACAACTTTGTGGCAATGCAGGACTTCAAATCACACCAAGGAGAGGCAGTGGGTACCACGAAGATTCAGTGTGTTGGCAGGGTCTCCTTGATATCTTGGGTGGGAGTCTCCTATCGGCTAAAGGAATAGCTATAAGGGAGGAGCAACAGATTCAGCTTACTAGAAAAGAGGAAGGGGAGTGAACCAGGTGTTGAAAATAATAGTCTATGGGGGAAGTGGGGCAGGCTTTTAGATTGGAAATAATTCTCGGAAGATTTCTTGAGATTATAAGGGGGTTTTCACTTGTGAAGAAGGTTCTTCGTTCTTGTTTCGAAATAATACTGAGCTATTGCTCTCTACATAGTGCTATTTAACACACGGGCACATTAAGTTGAATTGTTACCTAACAATTTGGTCCGACTTTCCGGATCGATGGAGGCATGGGTAGGAAAGTTGGAAGACTTTGTTGCCAAAATCGAGAGAACCATGGGGGAGCAAGTCGCAGACTTGACGGAAGTCAAGAACGGCAAGGGTCGTTTGGAAGCCATCTTGACTCACTTGATGCAACGACAAGGGTCGAGCGACAAAGCATCCTCGGAGGCCAGCGAAGAGGAGGACGTTGAAGGCGAGAAGGGTCACGGGAGTCGCTGAACTGCCCATTTTCGACAGAACAGATCCGTTGGGTTAGGTGGCTCGAGCGGATAAATTTTTTGAGGTCCAGCGCGTCAAGGAAGAAGAAAAGATGCGACTAACCTTCATCAGCATGGAGGCGGCTGCGGTGCATTGATTTCGCTTCCTGCACAACAAGGGTTCAATGTTAACATGGAACACGCTAATTCCCACTCTGTTGTAGCGTTTTGGAGAAGGCTGTCAATGTTTATGAAAGACTAACTTCCATGCAACAAGTTGGTTCGGTGGAGGAATATTTGTGAGCGTTCGAAATGTTGGTGGCACAAATACCTGAGACATCAGAGGAGTAGTTGTTAGGATATTTTTTGGGTGGCCTCAAACCAAAAGTGAGGTGTCGGGTCCGATCAATGCGACCCACTACAGTCTTACGAGCAATGGAAATTGCTCGCGATATTGAGGATGAATTGTAGGTGATTTATGGAAGAAATTCTTCCATTACTGGTAATTTTACAAATCGCGTACAAACACGCGGTAGTATAGTTTCCAAAGTTCAAGGAATAACGACCATTGGAGGGTCTGTTGGCGGGATAGCGAGTAATGATCCGGGCAAGGTCACTGGAGGAATGGAGCGGAAAACCTACAACCCTAACTGTAGTGGGTCATCTGTGGGGTCTAATTCTCAGAATGGGACTTGCGTGAACACAGGGTCATGCAACAATCGCGGGACCAGGCAGCTCCCCTACCCAGAATTTTTAAAAAGGAAGGAGGAAGGGAGGTGTTTTCATTGTGGATTGCCATTTGGTCCAGGACATAAATGTTCGGAGAAAAGTTTAAAAGTGACCCTTTTAGGAGAAGATGAAGATGTGTTTCAGAGGTAGAAGAAGGTCTGGACACACACGAAATGTCAAGGGAGGTTGCTGAAGAAGCTCAGTGCGACTGGATGGAACTTTCACAATTTTCTGCCGATGGATGGATACAACCCCAAACCATAAAGCTTTGGCAAAAGACTGATGGAACACCTGCTTTGGTGTTGATTGACAATGGGGCGATTCAAAACTTCATATCCAAAGAGGTGGCCTTGAAACAAGGCTGGAAAGTGCAGACCACTGCGAGCTTCGGAGTGAGGATGGAAAACGGTCAGAAACAAGACTCTCAAGGTTGTCGCGAAGGTTTAAATTTGGAAATGTAAGGTTATGTTTATTCAGGAGATTTTTTTCTCTTTGAGTTAGGAGGAGTGGATATTATTTTGGGGATGACTTGTTTGGTTTCGTTAGGTGAGGTGAAACACAATTGGAAAGATCTTTCCATGAATTTTTCACACTTGGGGTCAACAGTCACTGTTAAAGGGGATTTTAATCTTTCGAGATCTTTAATTTACACCAAGGCATTAAAGAAGACTACTGAAATTGAGGTTGTGGTTATGGTTATGGTATTTTTTGGTTCAGAGAAACAAGAGAAGGATGACAATTAGTCCAGCAAAATAGGAGAAAAACTCGACCATCACCACCAGTAGCAATTACAGCAAGTGTTGGCAGAATTTCAGCCAGTTTTTTCACACCCAATAGGGCTTCCTCCCAACAGACCAGTTGATTATAAAATCCCAATTAAGGCTGGGGTTGATCCGATAAATGTGAGACCTTATCATTATCCTCAACTAAAAAAAATGAGATTGAGAAACAAGTTTCGGAAATGCTAGCTTCTGGGGTTATCAGACCTAGCAATAACCCATATTCAAGTCTGGTGATTCTTGCGAAGAAGAAAGACAGCAGTTGGCGATTTTGTGTCGATTATCGAGCTTTGAATAAAGCCACAATACCGGATAAATTTCCCATACCAGTGATTGAAGAGCTCTTGGATGAATTGTTCGGAGCCAAGTACTTCTCTAAAATCGATCTACAGACATGGTACCATCAAATACGCATGAATGAAGATAACATTCCCAAGATGGCTTTTCAGACACATCAAGGCCACCACGAATCACTCGTCATGCCATTTAGTCTCACCAATGCACCAACCACATTCCAATGTGCTATGAATTCAATCTTACAGCCCTACCTCAGAAAGTTTGTGTTAGTTTTTTTTTTTTTAATAACATTTTGGTCTATAGCGCCGATTGGGACAGCCGCATCACTCACTTAAGGAAGGTATCACATACGTTGCAGCAACATCATTTCTATGCTACTATAAAAAAATGCACCTTTGGGAAGTTAAGAATTGGGTACTTGGGTCACATCATTTCCAAAGATGGCATTGCTATGGATCCCAAGAAGATTGAAGCGGTTTTACAATAGCCTATTCCTACATCTCTCAAAGCTTTGAGAGGATTCTTGGGTCTGACTGGGTATTACTGAAGGTTTGTGAAGGATTATGGGAAGATAGCACAACCTCTTACCAATCTATTGAAGAAAGGGAATTTTAAATGGGATATTCCTGCAGAAATAACGTTTAAGAGACTTTAGAATGCTCTGACCAGTGCTCTGGTTTTGATGCTACCAGGCTTCAATACCCCTTTTTCGGTGGAGTGTAATGCATCGGGTAAAGGCGTGGGAGCAGTGTTAATACAGGGAAAGAAACCAGTGGCTTTTTTCAGCAAAGCATTAGCTGAATCATCGCTGAATAAATACATATATGAGAAGGAACTTATGGCGCTAGTGTTAGCCATTCAACATTGGAGACCGTATCTGGTGGGGAGAAGATTTATAGTCTATACGGATCAAAAGAGCCTCAAACATTTGCTGGAACAAAGAATTACAACTCAAAATCAGCAGAATTGGTTGGAAAAATTGCTAGGATATGATTTTGATATTGTCTACAAGGTGGGAATTTCCAACAGGGCAGCAGATGCACTCTCTAGGGTATGCGAGGACATGGAGTTGCAGGTTATTTCTAGGCCATTTTGGCAAGATCAGGAGCAAATTAATAAGGAGGTAAAGGTAGATCCACAGTTGCGCAGAATAATAGAAGAAATTAAGAGGGAACTAGATTCTCATCCTTCTTATACCTTGGAGAATGGGAGATTATATTATAACAGGATGCTAATTGTATCAGCATCTTCGGAATGGATTCCCAAGCTTTTACAAGAGTTTCATACTACCCCTACAGGAGGACATTCGGGAATTTACAAGACTTATAAGAGGATAGCTCACTATATTTTTTGGAAAGGTATGAAAAGGGTTGTATTTGATTTTGTAGTGTGACTTGTCACACTTGTCAGCGTAACAAGTATCAAGCTATGTCTCTAGCAGGTTTACTCCAACCATTACCTATTCCCAATGCCATTTGGGAAGAGTTGAGCACGGAGTTCATTGTGGCACTACCCAAATCGAAAGGCTACGATACCTTGTCGGTCATAGTGGACAGGTTGAGCAAATATGGGCATTTTATTCCTGTCAAACATCCTTACTCAGGCCGTTCTACTGCTGAAATTTTTACCAAGGAGGTTGTCCGATTACATGGATTTCTGCTTTCCATTGTAAGTGACCGGGATCCTACGTTCTTAACTAATTTTTTGCAAGAATTGTTTACACTCCAGGGAACTCAATTAAAATTGAGTACTGCCTATCACCCAAAATCGGATGGCCAAACTGAGGTAGTTAACCGCACTATTGACACATATCTTCGTTGTTTTAGCTCAGAACAACCCAAGGTTTGGTTAGATTATTTACCATGGGCAAAGTATTGGTATAATACCAGCTTTCATTCAGCAGCTAAATGTTCTCCTTTCGAGGTAGTATATGGCAAACCTCCTCCCTCAATCACACATGTTATTCCTGGAGAAACATTGGTGGAAGCTGTGGCGCAGGATTTAATGAGTCGTGACGAAGCTCTAACACAGTTGAAACATCATCTGGAAAGCGCTCGCGATCACGTGATACATTTTGTGGATGTTCGAAGGCATCCTCATGACACTCAGGTAGGAGATTGGGTGTATTTGAAGATTCGTCCACATCGGCAAGGGTCCATGCCTAAGCGGCTGCATCCAAAACTGTCAGCACGATACTATGGACCGTATTTGGTGGACAAATAGGTTGGCGCCGTCACATTTCAACTGCAACTTCCCCCTCAGGCTCATATACATCTAGTGTTTTCACGTGTCCTAGTTGAAAAAGGCTATCAGGCACCACCATGTTCAGGAAGAGTTACCTCCGGAGTTGGACTATACTCCTGACTTGTGTACACCAACCGCGGTCTTGGGTAGCAGGACACTTCATAATCGAGGAGCTGCCCGTGACCAATGGTTGATTCATTGGCAAGGCAAACCATTGGAGAAAGCTACATGGGAGGGCCAAGAGCTTATCCGTGGCCAATTTCCAAAGCTTAACCTTGGGGACAAGGTTATTTCATCAGCAGGCGGTATTGTTAGGAATAATGGTCACAAAGGAGGAGAGTAGTTAGTTTATACAAGGAAGAAGAAGACAGGCTGTAAGTAGAAGTGAGATAGCTAGATATCGATATATTTTAGTGATTCAGGTTGTTAGCAAGAGATATCTATTCCTTAGAAATTTGTTAGGATAAGTAGATATAAAATAATAGTCTATAGGGGAACTGGGGTAGGCTTTTAGATTGGAAATAATTCTCGGAAGATTTCCTGAGATTGTAAGGGGGTTTCCCTTGTGAAGAAGGTTCTTTCTTCTTGTTTCACAATAATACTGAGCTATTGCTCTCTACCTAGTGCTATTTAACACACGGGCACAATAAGTTGAATTGTTACCTAAAAAGTTCAAACTTGATTAAGCCTACTTCACCCAAATTATTTATAGTCGCACTTAGAACAGTGTACCATAGTTTAGGAATTTCAATTATCCAGATAAAGGTAGGATCAGCTGAGCCCCTATGAAGAATTTATGCACAATAAGGAAATAGATCAATCTCTTCTTAACGTGATCCAATTCAAGAAATCGTGTCGAATCTAAATAAAGAAAGCAGTCATGGTCACTCAAATAATCCACTTGTTTTAATGGGAAGATCATTTTGGCGCAGAAGCACGTCTATTTCATCTTGTAGATGACCATATTATGAATTGGATTTGCGTTTCCCAGTTCAAAACTTATCTAACCTATCTTAGAATGTGAACGAATTCTCACCAACTTAGGGATAGTGCCTGCTTCAACCATGATGTTGTGGTTAGAGTGTGTCAAGGACAAATTTGCTAAAACCCCTCCAGCTGCTTCCTTCACTCTAATTTCCTCATCTTCCAGGGATTTAATAAGTAAGGGAAGGGCATCACTGTTTGCAATTTTTGTTCTGAGCTTCTCATCTACAGACAAGTTCCACAGAGTACAAATACTTTGCTCCTTAACCTGTAAGATGTGTTAAAAGCCTAACTCATCGTTCCATCAAAATGCACAAATTTTAAATTTTATTATTCAGTCTTTACCTCAGAAATCAGGGAAGATTGACTAAGCAAACCAGTTATTTCTTCTATTGCCCCACTTTCAGCTACCACATCTCTATATTGATCAATTGAGGAAATGGATCGCAAAAGGCCAGCAGCTGCCTCACATGTAGAGTTTGACTGTGACTTGAGAACGCTTATGGTCAGATTGATGCATCCCTGAAACTGCATGATTTTATCAACACACTTCTTTCCTCCTAGAGAATATTTCCATAGTGCCACTATCGCCTGTTCTCTATCAAGCGGATCGTTGTCAAGCCCAAGCATACGAATAAACAATCCCACATAACCTTCCCCAAAACCAGACGAGGTTTGATTTCTTTCCTCGATGCTCTGAAAATTAGTTTAAAGGAAAAAAATTTACTGGCATAAGAAAACAATTAAAATATCTCTCAAAAGTTCCATAAAGAACACAAGCTTAAGCAAATACTTGTGCTCTAAAAGAATAATAAGGATTAATCATTCCCAGCTCATACACAGATTCGTGCTTTGCTTCTTCCAAATCTGAAACTAGGTAAAGAGGGAGGCAAATCATCATAAGTAGCCTTCAAGCATTGCCTAGTAAAGATGCAACAAACAATTTTTACTAAACGAAATACGAACCAATTCTGACAATCGCTTTGAATTTCAGCTTAGCACCACTCTATTTTCAACTACAATTGCATTTGCCCAGATTCAGTATCAAAAACTTAATCAACTCAATCTTATACTACAGAGTATAATGCTCACGCTCCTAATGACAAATTCCATTTTTAATAATAGCTAGAGCTCTCCTACTCTAGCGAGAAGTTCAACTTTTCAACACCACCTTTTTCTCCCCAACAAGCAATTAGAAAATTTTCAATAAATGCAAAGAAATAACATAAGGGTTTAGAGATTACAGCAGGGTTTTGTTGAGAAGTGGCATCCGCAGTACCACCACCACCACCATCACTGCAGAACCTTTTGAGGACAGAACGAGGAGGGAAAGGCTTGAGCTTGAAGGTGGGATTATAGCTATTTACACTGGAAAGAGCAGTAACAAAGAGCGAAACTGATGGTTTTCTCCTTCCGGGTTTTGCGGCTGAAACAGTGGAAACTTGCAAGTGGGTGTACAGAGGAACGGAGTGCAGATTTAAGCTTGTTGGGGTTGTTGAAAACAACATTTTTGCGGCTAACAGATGAACATCAAAGGTTTTGGAGAAAAAGCTTGTTGGGGTTGTTGAAAAATAATGGTTTTTTTGGGTGTGACCGCTGTTACAGTGTTGCAAATATTTAGTGGGTAAAATTGGTGATAATGTTTTTCTAGGAAGTCTAGTTGTAGAGATGGATGGAGTTGATCTTTCTCAGTGTTTTTAGGTTTTTGTTGAATATATAAAAGTTGATATTTTGAGCAACAGAATCTGAAGGAAGGAGAGTGATTTTTATTTCTTTTTCTTCTGTTGAGTGCTGATTTAAGAACAAGGATTAATTTGAGATACACAGTAAAAAGGAAAAACAGTGTATGTCAAATTCATCTTACAGAGATTCTTTCCCTGTTGTATAGGGTGCATATTTCAAGGGGAAAGTGACAACTGTTTTGTTTATGTGGCCCTGAATGAATGAATCATATACATTCTTACTTACCAGCCATTTTCGCTTCTTATTATGAGTTCATCCGATAAGATAACGTCACTGACAAGGCCGCAGCTCTTAACATGACCTATTATTCCTGTTCTCTCTGCTCCAACTTCCCCAATCATCTGCCACCTCTTTCCCATCGTTTTACAAGTTCTCCCCTCCACTCCTCATCTAATTTCAACTCATTCGCCAAACCCAAGCTTCACTTAGATAAGGTTTCTTTCTCATTTCCTTTCTGTCATTCAAAAAATCTCAACTTCAAACAGAAAGTAGCAGGCACAAACAGAAAGCATGAGGAACACCACGATGATACAAACAAGACCAACCTGGCTATCCAGATTGCTGCAGTGCTTGCCACCGTAAGTTGTAAACATCTTATTTATTTTTGATTGTTGATGATTAAGGTTATGTTCCTATTATAGGTTGAGCAGCCAGCATTAGCAGTAACTGGAGTGAACAATGAAGAAGATCCAATATGGGTTCTGATTCAGCTGGCGATTGTTGCCTTTTTCTACTTTATTCTAACGCCAGTAAGTGCAATGAAATTTATGTTTTATTCTATATTACAATGTTTTGGCATGAAATTTACGTTGGTTGGTTCGATATATCATATATGACAGCCTATTATCATGAACTGGTTAAGGATAAGGTGGTACAAGAGAAACCTGCTTGAGATGTACTTGCAGTTCATGTTTGTCTTCATTTTCTTTCCAGGGTAAGTTGGGAGTTTTTTTTGTTTTTTCTTAATTGCTCATAGTCCTGGATCTAATGATGAAATAATCCTGATGTAGGATCATACTATGGGCACCATTTCTCAACTTCAGGAAATTTCCCAGGGATCCATCAATGAAGTATCCATGGTCTACACCTAAAGATCCTTCCAAAGTTAGAAACTACTATCTGAGATATCCTTTTGCCACACCTGATGATTATGAATGAATGCTGCACAAACACACTGTTGACGCCATCTCCATCTGCGATGAGAATGTGTATGAATGTATAGCAGAATCTATTATGTTAAGTTTACACTTCAAGCAGCAAATGGACTTCCTATCTTTTTCTGGATTTTATAATTGTCGTACTTGAACACATACAGCATCAAATCAAGCCTTGAGTTTAGTCCTAATCTTTGGCTGGAATTAAACGCAGGAGAAAATAATAAATCAATTCAACTGATTGGTTGCAACTTCCGCCTTTCGCTAATCTTGGTAATGCCACAACCAGCAACTGATACTACTATGTGATTTTCTTCCCATAATTCGTTTGTTTGGGAAAATGAAAAATGTCTTTAATTAAATAAAACCTTTAAGTATGACAAAATAATCCTAAATTTTGTTAAATTTTATAATTATAACTCGAATTTTAAAAAGTTACAATTAAATACTTAAAGGTCCAATTTTTTTCAATTATAATCCAACGTTAATGTTTCTGTTAAATTTGCTTACGTAACTTATCACATATTCCAAAAATCCTAAACATTTATATACATCAGATTTAATTAAACTAATTAATTAAGTTTAACTAAATTAAGTTGTTTAATTAAACTAATTGATTAAACATAATTAACTAATTGATTAAACATAATTAAACTACGTCATATATGGTTTTGCAAGTGTAATTCATTAAAATTCTTTGCAAGCGAGGCCAAGGTTATTACTCTTGAAAAATTTTGTTCCTCGGTATGGCTCAAGATACTCATGATTTTCTATATGTTATCTAATTACTTTTTTTTGTTGTGCAACCCCTATTTTTTACTTTTCCTTCTCTTTTTGCAATGTGATAATTGTCTCCCTCTCATTTCTCAAATTCCTATCAATCTTTGGATATCAAATTTAGCCAAATTCACAATCAATCCCAAGTTATGATAAAGCTCAAAAAATTGGTACATAATTCTCCCTTACTTTCCCTTTTACATTTAGATTCTCCAAATTTGTCAACAACCTTATCTATGGGCTAGGCATATCAGGCATGATATTTTCTGTCCCAAAAAATGTGTACCTACCTTATCCCATTAAATTCAAGCCTTTTATTTATGTGAGCCTCAGGCTTAAATTTAATAAGACAAGGTAGGTACATATTTTTGAGGACAGAAGATCTGTCCTCGACATATCAAGCATCTTTTGTACATCTTCAAAACCATTCTCTTCCTTTTAGGCAAGCAACTCCTCCGTTGTCACATAATGGTCCTGATTCTTCTTCCTTCCCTTCATTTATAGCCTCTCCTTTGCTTTGTTCACATTTCGATGCTTTGTTCACATTTCTTCTTCCTTCCCTTCATTTATAGCCTCTCCTTTGCTTTGTTCACATTTCGATGCTTTGTTCACATTTCAAAGTTAACTGAGACAATTTATTCGACGCTTCTTTAAAATTATAAACCCCATATTCATATTCGTTAATTTAGGGATTTTAATTCTAAAGATATCATAATTCAGTTATATTTAATTTGTTAGTTTAATTAAACAACGTAGTTTAGTTAAACTTAATTAGTTAGTTTAATTATATCTGATGTATATAAATATTTAAGGTTTTTGAAATACGTAATCAATAATGTCAACAAACTAAACGAAAATATTAACATCATGATATAATTGAAAAATTGAAATTTTAAATATTTAATTGTTACTTTTTAAATTTTAAATTATAATTACAAAATTAAATAAAATTAGATAATTTTTTAATTAACCCTAAAAAAGACGGATGTAAAGATATCAAAATTCGTGATTGGGCCAAGCCCACGTCTGGACTATAGAAATGATTACGTAGTAGCCTGCTACAAAAGCAGCCATTGCCTGCCACTCGTTTTCCATGGCTTTGTTTTCTATCACATTCCATTGATTTTTTTTGCCAAGAGCTCTTCGCTTTGCTACCAACGAACTTAACTTCTTGATTCTTCAACACCAACCATGTTGATCCAAGTCTACACACAAAAGATGTCACTTTGTTTCACTTCCAATGTCTACTCACCTTTTTCTTCCAAGGTCCAAGTCTATAAGCCCTGCTTATCTTCTCGGTTCATTAATCCAGTTCAGTTAAGTTTCCTTTCTTCAGTAAAATTGTCCCAACCCTCCATCTTTTCTAGACAAACAATCAACCCTGTTGTAGCTTCAACAGCTACCGAAACAGGAGCTACAGTTTTTGAAAAGCCCATACCTGCATTTAGAAACAAGAACCCTAAAGATATCAACCTTTTGGTGGTTGGTTCAACTGGATACATCGGGAAGTTTGTAGTTAAGGAATTGATCAATAGAGGATTTAACGTTATAGCCATTGCGAGAGAGAGGAGTGGGATTAGAGCTAAAAATAGTAAAGATGAAACCTTGAGGCAGCTTGAAGGAGCCAATGTGTGCTTCTCTGATGTGACCCAGTTGGATACACTGGAGAGATCATTGGACGATTTGGGTGTTCCAATCGATGTTGTAGTGTCATGCCTCGCTAGTCGTACTGGAGGTGTCAAAGACTCGTGGAAGATCGACTATGAGGCAACAAAAAACAGTTTAATTGCGGGAAGGAATCGAGGAGCTAAGCATTTTGTGTTGTTATCTGCAATTTGTGTGCAAAAGCCTCTACTTGAATTCCAGCGAGCAAAGCTGAAGTTTGAAGCTGAATTGATGAAACAAGCTGAGGAAGACAGTGAATTCACATATAGCATCGTGAGACCAACAGCATTCTTCAAGAGTTTAGGGGGTCAAGTTGAGTTGGTTAAAGATGGCAAGCCTTATGTGATGTTTGGTGATGGAAAGTTGTGCGCCTGTAAACCGATCAGTGAACAGGATTTGGCTTCTTTCATGGCAGATTGTGTGTTGGAGAAGGATAAGACGAATCGGGTGTTGCCGATTGGTGGACCTGACAAGGCATTGACTCCAGTTGAACAAGGAGAGATTTTGTTCAGGTTAATGGGGAAAGAACCCATGTTCTTGAAAGTGCCGATTGGGATAATGGATTTCGCAATTGGGGTTCTGGATTTCCTTGCAAAGATCTTTCCTTCCATGGAAGATGCAGCTGAGTATGGGAAAATAGGCAGGTATTATGCAGCTGAGAGCATGCTCCTTTTGGACCCTGAGACTGGGGAGTACAGTGCTGAGAAAACACCAAGTTATGGAAAGGACAAACTAGAAGATTTCTTTCAAAGGGTGCTTAGGGAAGGTATGAGTGGTCAAGAATTAGGCGAACAATCAATTTTCTGAGGTCAGAGAGAGTCCAATTTTGTATTGCTACATAAGTAATACAACCATTGCATAAATCCAAGCTTTTTCCCTTACTAAGTTGTTAAATCCAAGATTTTGTGTAGTGATCGGACTCAACAATCATAATAGCAAAGGGACATTCATTTCATGCTAATAGGATATGGCAGTTCACCAGTTAGCCGGCCGCCCTACTACTAACCCCTAATTCTGATTAG
Organism: Erythroxylum rufum; assembly: GCA_027478365.1. Classification (NCBI taxonomy): domain Eukaryota; kingdom Viridiplantae; phylum Streptophyta; class Magnoliopsida; order Malpighiales; family Erythroxylaceae; genus Erythroxylum; species Erythroxylum rufum. The sequence continues at coordinate 13,012,259 of JANIHZ010000005.1, forward strand.
GACGCAAGACAGTGCTACAGATTACATAATCTACTGCATTACTATAGAAATACTAGTAGAAAATAATACCATATACTGTTAGTAAAGCCTTAATTCCATGTAATACTTACTATTCATCCACATCCAGGAACGATGGTTAAATATTTCTCATCAAGAACAACAAAGATCAAAACGACATGTTATTGTAACGCCCACCGAGACAGTACCTTTGGCAAGTCATCAGACGATTCATTTATTAATTAAAATGTTACCACATGTATCACTGAATTCTATAAATAAATATTCTCAAAAGGTAATTGGTACATTAACGGACATAAAAAGGTACCCCGTTCACCCTTGACAGAATTCTCGGGGTTTTCTTCTGCAAAAGTATGACGGCCTAGTTCTCAAACTATGTAAATCACTTAATCAAGAACCGCTTTAGTCAAAACCACGAGTACAAAATTGATGGAAGCTAGCACTCGAAGGACAAACTGATGCTTTGCATCGAAGGAATTGGAGCACATCCTGCTCAAAATGATAATTTTGAGCCAATCAATACATGCAGTTCCTCCCAATTCCACTGCTCAAAGTTTGGGTAAAGGACAGCTGCCCCAACAGCCAATGCCACAACTGTCACGGCCATCCCTGTCAAGCATCCATGTCCACGGGATACTTTTCCCAAAACTGCTTTACAGTACTTTTCTGCATCCTTGTAGAGTGCTTGGTGAGCAACTTCTGATCCACTAGTTAGTGCTTTCTCATTCTATAAAGCAAACGTGGATAAACCAAGAAAGAGTAACAAGAATTAGTCCGTTTACATCCAACAGTAAAGGTCAGTATGATTGAAGAAATTAGGAACTACCTTCTGCCTGAAATTCTTCAGAGTTTCCCTAAGAGGATCAAAAGGAGCCAGTTTCACAGAGAGCTCCTTCCATTCTTCAGATAATTTTTTCAGAATAGCAATACTAGCTTCCAGATTATCTTGATAAATATTGCCCTGATTTCTCCAAATTATGACAATACCAAGGTCAATGTTACATGGTGGAGTAATTAAATACTCAAACTGCAAAAGCACAGCTCATAACAGGTCCAGAACAACTCACCCACTGCTTGTAGCAATCAGCAGTTTGGGTAAAACACCAGATGGAAACACCAGCAGCTTCTTTAGATAATTCAGGAATGCCTGACAAATTCATTTAAAAAATCAATATATTTCCATTCGGATCCACCAAAAGAACAGCAGAAACCAAATAGATTGAGTTTCCCACCTTCTCCTGCCGCTTTAACTGTAAATGTCAGAATCTGTTGTGCTACTTGTTTCATTGCTTTACTTCCAATAGAGCCAGCAAGAGATACCTCCCTTAGAGTGGGATATACTGCCTCAAATCTCTCAGTAGCCTGCACACGCATATCACGTCCAGAAGAATATGAGCAGAAAAAACAATATCTCTTAGTATATACAATGCAGATACTGGTGTCACACTCACTTTTACTCTAGCTGAAGAAGCAGGAAAAGTAACTCGCATCAGGATCTCCAATGCAGAAGGAGGCATCAAGCGTTCCCCCTTTCGAACAGCACCATTTACCAAAATAGTTCGGGCCTTAGGGGAAGACAAAATCCTAAATCAAAAATAACAAAATTTTCAATTTTCAAACTTTTGCTAATATTGGGAAAAGGAAAAGAAGAACACTGTGGAAGTTGCATACTTCTCAACCAACTGTAAAATTAAATCTCTGGACTGTGGATTTGAACCTTTTCCACTGACTATAGGCAAGAGGTTACGAGACCATGAATACAGTCCCACAGCCAGATCTCCTTGCGAGGCCTAAATAAAAGAATGCAGTCAATGTTTGTAAAAAGGTGATCACAGGCACTCAATCTTCCAAAATCCCAAATTTTCTATGTCACGCACATACCTGTGCTACCACCCATACAATAACTGGAAGTTTATCTTGTCCTTGATACTTAGAATTGTCCCTCAATGTTGTTAAGATGTTAACTAAAGCATCAGGTTTTCTACGCAGTACTATTGCAAGTACAGCAAAGATTGCAACCTGTCATTTCAAAGTGATGTCAACTTCATAATGGTTAAATGACTTACTTAGGATCTTAACTATGATAAACATGTAAAGAGGAAGACAGAGGTGATTCAAAAGAACAGCTCATGAGCAAAGTAATGGAATAAGGACATGTATATTGAAACCTTTGCAGTACAAAAGAGAGATGACACAGACAGAGAGAAGCAATGAGACTGCTTTGCAAGTAAAAGCTCATAAAACCAATCCTTAAACTAGCCATGCTATTTTTTCTCTTTTCAAACCATAATTCTTGAAAGCCCATGAAAATGCCAAGATTGTTCATCAATCATTATAAGTGATACTATGAAGCAGAAAGTACGAGAGGAAGTGAGAGAATATGTGAATCATTATATTTGCAAGACACAAATTAAGAATCAATGCAATCAGCAAATCACTGAACCTATCGCACCACCAAGTCAAAACAAGAAGCATGAGAAATCAAGGGGCAACAAGGATTCGTTGCACAAAGTTTACCTGTGACTTTGAAGAAGATTGTTGCGCACTCTTTTTGGAGCCCTTAGAACCAGCTTGTTGAGCAGCCAAATCTGCTAGTATGCTGTCTAAAGCCCATATGACAAACGAACTCAGAGACTCAATTGAGTGGTTATTGACCCAATCAGCAGATGTTTTATAAACTGAGTCAGAAATATGAGACAGGGGAATCTGCAGGAGAATGAACTAGCATATTGGTTTTGAGACATTAAGAGGTCAATGACTAGTAAAATCGTAAGCGTTGCCATCCAATTGCAAGAAAAGGGCAATGTAACAGTTAATAAAAAAACACAAAGACAAACGGCCAAATCATGTTTTAAGACCATAGATCAGGTGAGCCTTGAGTAAAACACAAACTCTATCAAACGTGTGCCTTGAGTGATGTCAAATCACATGCAGGAAAAGGTCAATATAGTAGCAGTCATATAATTAGCAATCAACCGCATTTCCCATCCCTCAAAGCATCTAGCGATGAGGCAATTTTACCAATTAAATGCTCAGATTGCAAAATTGTAAGACATCAATACTAAAAGTCAATACACGTACCAAATCCAACATTAACAATGCAATTCAACACAATTACAGTTGACAACAACTGATTAAAATCTGACATAATCCAGGCCTCAAAAGATCTAAATCATAACTCACATCGGCTATTTTTGCAATCGTACTCTCTCTGAAGATTTTCATCCACGGAAACTGCGCAGAACTCACTGCCGAAAACGCCCTTCCGAAATAATCAGCAAATCTCATAAGTTGTATCTCTTGTTGTCCCTCGTATGAGGCCTAAAGAATTTCAACAACATCGAATCTCAACCTCAATCACTTCAAAATAATAAAAAAATCCAAACAATAACTGCCAAATACAGACCGAAATTTCCGCAAGGAACGCGGCGAGATCTGCGGCGTCGATCTTAGCAGCGGCTTCGGCCACCGTGACCTTCGGCTTCTTCGGCTTCTTCTGCTTGGGCTTCTTCTCCCCAACCTTCTCAATTCCTTTATCGCCCTCGCCATCGTCGGTCTCCTCGTCGTCGTCAGATCCGTGCTTTGCTGTCGCTTTCAAGCCATTAGCGGAGGCGGCGAAGGAGGTTTCAGCGGCGCGCTGAGCTTCGAGGATCCGTCGGTGTCGATCCTCCGCCTTTTGCTCCAAGGAGTGGAAGACGTTGGTTTTGTCGACGGCGCCGTCAACTCTCGCCGGATTGACGAACGCGGATGAGTCTTCAGATCTTTGTTTGCGCTGCTTCTTAGTGTAGGTGACCTTCTGCCAGCCGTGATCGACGGCGGTAGAGTAGGTATCGGCGGCGGAGAGTGAGTGATCTTCGCCGTTGTTGGTGTTCATATTGGCCTCGTAAGACTCCATCTTCCTTCGGTTTTCTGTTCTCTGTAGCCTTTTTGTAATTTTTCTTCACTTTTGGTATATAAATATATAATACGGTTCCTACTTCCTAGAGAGAAGACAAAAAGAGATATATATGGATTGAGAGAGAGACTGGACGAGGTGGGGTATGGAAATTGGAATGGAAAGAGAGAGATGAAAAAGAATCGTATCTCGCTGACTAATGTGTTTATCAACGAAAATTTAGACTTCAGTTACGTTTGACATTGCTTTTGAGTGTTTAAACTTCAAAAAGAAGATAAGATAATTTGGAAAATCTTTATTCAGTTGAAGATTTTCTTTTTAATTGAAATTTTAATCAACATATATACTGTACAAATTATTTAAATTCCAAATTAATCATACATTTATCTTTTTGTCCCTTCGCACGAAGAGAAGGGAAAACGTGGGCGTCTGATGGCTTTGTGAAAAGTTACTCCTCTTTTTATGCTCATGTTTATCCATATGATAGCTTTATGAAATAATGATTTGCTATTTAGGGGTTTTACAATTTAAGGATTTTCATTTACTGGGTTGTTAAGAGTTCAATTAGGAGATTTCCATTAGAATTTTAATTAGGAAATCTTTTATAAAGTTTCAATTAGGTTATTTCATTGTTCACCTATTGTTGTTCTTACAGAGTGTAATGAAATTTGAAGTTAGAAATTACCTTTCTATCCTTTCAAAGGAAATGGACTTCTAGATGCCCCTTTTTTTTCCCCTTGATATATCGGAAATGAAACAAACAACTAAAGACTAAAATTGGTTCAGCCAGATTCTGTTGAGGCTGGACGTTGCAGTTTGAATCCATAATCTTGATCAACTACAGTTAAAGAACACCTGCAAAACAAATAAGGCACGCCGGGAGTTGATTGCCGGCAGGCCCCTCCGACGCTCAAGTTAGTCTTTTTGAGAGGGTTTTGGTCGTTAAGAACAGAGGAAACTAGGGTTGTAATGTCGTACCCATATCATGGTAGAATAGTACCTTATATCCCGTGTATTGCCACTAGGTTTAGGTCTTTATGTAGATCATTGTGTTTGAATGGGAGTCTAACACCTGATGGGCTGGATGGGCTATGGTCATTTGGAGATGGGCCTGGGCCTAGCACAGCCGACCCAACCAAAAACCAACACTAATCAAATCTTTCTCAAGAAATGCAAATAGCTCTACAGGACTACAATCTCATATTGAACATCCAAGATTCTTGTTTGACCAAGAAATCATCACAAAAATTTGCCTCACAATAGATATGTCTAACATGACACTCCTAATTGCATGTGATCAGGGCCCAATAATCTTCCACCATAGCTCCAAACGGGTGGTGACCCGAGCTAAATGAGTTAATAGATGGCAAGCTAAGAGTCAGACTCTAACCCCACATTATAATAACCTGTATTCTAAGCAAACTGAAGCTCCTGTCGAATTGCTTGAAGTTCCATATTAATGATTGAACACCATCCCACTTTAAAAGAAAAAGCCAACAACCAAACACCTCTATGATCCCGCAGAATCCCTCCAGCAGCAGTCTCCCCTAGATTACCACAATAGCTCCCATCAGTATTTATTTTAATCCATCCAAATTTAGGATGCTCCCAAGAGACCAAATGATGGGCATTAGTACGATTTGACCTAATGTCTTGAAGAAACATGTTCTCCATGGCCAACTTGCAAATATATTGGCACTGCACCAATGGGGAAATAATCTCATTTTGAAATATAAGGGAAATTCTTGACTTCCAGATAACCTATAAACAGTTCACAAAAATGATCATCCAAGGCAACACAGTAGGCCTAAGTTGACTATTGCACTCTAGATTCCCCCTAATCCATTCCTGCAGGTCCATTATATTGAAGTTTGGATACCCATGAAATATTTTTTAAATCTCTCTTGCATAGGGCCAATCACGTAGTACATGCATGATAGTTTCGGCTCCTCCCTCACATCGAGGACAAGTGTCATTTTATCTCAAACCTATGATGTCTTAACACATTAGTCATAAGTTTCCTATGTAAGACCATCCGTAAGAAGTGATGAAGCTTAGGTAAACATAGAATCTTCCATAATCTCCTCCAATCACCATTCAAAGAAAATGAAGTCAAGCCTTACAAAGCTTTAAATGCTGATCTAAAAGAATAAGTCCCAGTAGCACTTTTTCTCCATATCAAAGAGTCCTTCAACTCCGAAAATCTTGGAATAGGGATACTTCGGATTTGTGCAATAGCCTCTGAAGGAAGCAAATTCTCCACAATAGAGAGATCCCATGTCTTAGCCTCTGAAATCACATCTGCCACTTTCAACATGGCCAAGTCCCCCAATTCAGCAGTAGTCACTGATGTGCCTAAAGGAGAATCACCAACCTAAGGTCCCTCTAAAAAGATATCTTTGACCCATCACCCACTTTCTATATCATGAATTCTGAAAGATGATCCATGCTTTTTACTATACTTTTCCAAAGGGAAGTGTATGTGATCTGTGAATTAAATCCCCTTTTATTAAGATATTTGTCTCGTAAGACATAAACCCAAAGAGCTCCATTTCCACGCAAAATAAACTAGCAAAGCTTACCTAACATAGCAACATTGGTATGCTGAGATGAACTAAAACCCATGCCCTCACTTTACTTATCAAGTAACAATTTTTGCCAGTTAATCATATGATGTTTTCAAGCCCCATCAACAAAACCCCATTAAAAATTCCTATTAATTATGTCCAATTCATCACAAATAGATGATAACAACTAACTAGTCTGCATCGTATAATTTGGAATTATCGATAGATTAGACTTAATCAAAGTAGATACCTACTTTTTTAGGTCGCCAGTCTGGTCTTGACTTTATCAACAATGCTGAAGTAGGTTGATCTTTTAATTCTGTAATGAACAATTGGCACCTTTAAATATCTTCCTAGATTTGAAGAGACTTTCACTTCCAAACATTATGTAATTTTCCTCTTCGTGTCCTTACTTGCAAATTTAGAAAAGAATACTCTAAACTTCTCCATCTTAACTTTCTGTCCCAAAGAAGCACATAACTTAGATAAGATTGACATGATCTCCTTAGCTTGATGATAAGAAGCCTTAGCAAATAACATCATATCATCAACAAAAAATAAGTGATATATACCAGGACCTAATTTAGAAGCACGAATTGGAGTCTATAGTTTACTGCGAACAACATTACTTATCAAAGAGGATAAATACTCCATACAAAGAACAAACAATTATAAGGATAAAGGTCCCCTTGTCTTAACCCATGGGTAGGGCTAAAATTGGGCAATGACGAACCATTCTAAATGATAGAAAAAGAAGAAGAGCTAAGAAAGTTACAAATTAACTGTATCCAAAAAGCTAAAAATTCAAAGCTGTAAACACCTTTTCCAGAAAATCCGATTGGATTCTATCATACGCCTTCTCAAGATCAATTTTAATAGCCATGTGCCCCATTTTTCTCTTGGACTTGCGCAATGAATGCATGACCTCTTGGACAACAATAATATTATCTGATATGCGCCGTCTAGGAATGAAACTGCTCTGTAAAGGACTTACAATCTCATTTAAAAATGGTCACAAACGATTAACCAAAACCTTTGTAATGATCTTAAAAAGAATATTACAAAGAGATATAAGTCTAACTTGAGAAATTACCTCAGGAGTGCCAACCTTCAAAATCAAAATAACATTTGTTTTAGTAACACGTTCTGGGATTGTAGTAGTCTTGAGGCTCTGACGAAGTAAATTGACTACATTAGTGCTAACAATTTCCCAATTCTTTTGTAGAAGAAAGCTTAAAACCCATTGAGACTAGGGGCCTTAAAGTGGTCCATTTGAGATACAGTCGTCTACACCTCCTAAGCTGTGATCTTACGTGAAAGAGTCAACTTAGCTAAATCCGTAAGCTTTAGGTTACATAAGATAGTTAGGAGGGTAAAGATTCTTGATAAATAACTATGTGCTATATTTAAAAATAACTATGTGCTATATTCCGAAGGAAGCTCTCATCAGAAACCTAGTTCCCTGAAGAATCTTTTAAACACTCAACTTTATTTCGTTTCTGTTTAGCTTTAGCTATTGAATGAAAATATTTGGTGCAACGATCCCCATCCATAACCCAATTAACTCTAGCCCTTTGGAATTAAAGCATCTTTTCTTGCCGCAAAATAGAAGAATACTCTGCAACCAGATCTCTTTCCAGCTTGTAAAGACTTTCTGTTGGCCTATTAGCTAGCGACAATTGCACTCCGCTAATCCTGCTCATCACCCACCTCTTTTTTCAGTTTATAGCCCCAAAAATAGTTTTAGCCCACTCTATAGAAAATTACTGAACCTACTGAAGAGACGCACAAGGACATTGATATCCACAACCCCATGTAGCCATTACCATTGCACGATATTCTTGATGTATAGCCTATGCAACCTCAAACCAGAATGGTCTCAATCTAGGAATCAAAGAAATCCCTTTAGTACATAGTAAAATTAGACCATGGTCCGAAAGAACTCAAAGAATATTAAATAAAGAAGCATCTAGGAATAAATCCTTCTAAGAATGATTAGCAAGAGCATGATCTAACTGTTCTTAAGTTAAACCAATACTTGAAGATTTTCTAGCCTAAGTGAAAATAGGCCTTTGAAAACCAATATCATTCAACTCACAACTATTCCGCCGATCATGAAAAGCTTACATCGACTAACAGAAAGTGAACTACCACCCTTCTTCTCATAATCTATCACAATATCATTAAAGTTCCCTATAAGTAACCATGGGATAGAGAGCCAAGAAGCTATGTCAACCATAGATTGCCAAAATTGCTCCTTTAGCATGTTTACGGGGCTAACATAGCATGCAGTAAGTAACCAAGGCTAAAACCTAGGTAAATCTAATAACACATGACTATATTAAGTGGAAAAATGAATGGGATAAATCTTCAAATTATCCATATTCCATAAAAACCAAACGCCCCAGTAAAATCTGTCTGAGTTAGCCTTGAGAACATGAGAGAACCCTAAGCTCCTAATAAGTCCATCAGCCACTGAGCCATAAATACGAGGCTCCAAAAAAATAACTATATAAACTCTTTTACTTTTGTAAAGATCCTTAAACATTTAGGTGAACCCTCCCTTTTTTTCCCCACTAATATTCCATGACATAACATGTAAATCCATAAAGAATGACAGAGACTTAAAAGAAGATGGAGGGTTAACACTTACGTGGGCTCCGACTCCTTGTACGTTCTCCTTACGTGTTGCCCATTTTCATCGCTCTACCATCAATCTCAAAGAAGAGCTCATCTCCCACTTTATCTAGCTCAAATTGGTCACCGAATCCATTCTTCTCCAAAACACTAGCACCTGGGTCAATATTGAAAGAATCATTCTACATAACAGGTTCTTGAAGAAGGGATACTTCTTCAATATTAAATTTTACCATCATAGGATACTTTGGGTTAGAAGGTGGCGCAGTAGTAATATTACTTGACATATTATCAATTTTAGCTATAAGGGGTGGCAAGACCATATACATGGGTACCTCAACTGCAATTTGTGTTGATTTCATCAACTTAGATGTTGAGGTGGATCCCATTTTTTGACCATTGGATTTGGACATGCCTACCTTTCCATAATTCTTCTTTTGAGTGGAATTGTCTTGGGAATTAAACACTTTCTGGATACCTACCTTCGTCACATTGGCTTCCTCTAAATTTGACTCTAGCACAACATTTTTAACTTCTAAGCTGTCAAATCTATTGAGAACGCTTTTATCCTTATCCCTTCGATCATTGTAGATAGAAGAGAGTCTCATAATTCCTTTAGAATTTCTATGCAGCCATTTATGAACTACCATCTAAGGACCAAATAGTAATTCGCCCTCATTTATCCACAATGTTGCCGCCTGCTAGTCCTGGGAGGGATCCTCCACCAACTTTCTCACTGTCTACCCTCACACCATCACCACCATTCTAATCAGAAGAAGGGCGAGGAATTTTAGTGCAATATGAAATCAAGTGTCCTACCTTCCCACAACTATTATAAATCATCGGAATACCCTTATATTCAACCTCATGCCAGACTCCTTCCATTTTCATTCTCGAAATAAAAAGCTTCTTCAAATCAACTTCAATACAAATATGTGCAAATTTTCCCCTGTTGCTAACGCGATCTGTCTATCAATCTTTATTAGCTCCTAATATAGCTTGCAACAGTAAACAGGACCTCATCTTTATAGTATTCGATAGGAAACTCAACAATACGAACCCAAGTAATTACCTTTTTTATTTGCGCAGTAGAAGGAGAGAAACTAGGTACCCAACGAGTGACTGTAAGCATATGACCCTCAATCACATAGGGGCCGCTAGACATAACTGTGATGAGATCCTCCTCACAATCGGACTTCACAATAAAATATCCATAATTCAAGTCAAGCATCTCCATTTTGCCCTATAATTTCCATAATGTCGAGAGACGATTAAAAAGGGATTGAAATCCTACACTCTTCCCATATACCTTAACAATAATAACATGCTTCCACTCTCGAAACAGATACTGCTGGAAATCATCATAAATCACAAGCTGGGGCAGTAAAGGATTCTTGTTTTCATATTCAATGGAAACTTTGTTAGTTCACTTATCATCTAAGAAAAATCTAGACGAGATTCCATGAGAATTGTTGTTTGTTGCCTTATCTTTTCCCCTTTAGTAGGCAATCTCAAAACGAAAGCAATGGCAATCTTTCTCTCATGTCTTCTGCATCATATATAGCACAGTATACCAAACCAACAGTTTAGGTTCCACCAGGATCATTTGACGGTAGATGTCAACTATCACTCCTTGAATTGACTTTGTGACTTTCCTCTCACATACCTATTAATTGAACACATTTTTAGTGAACCGTGTGTGAAGATCCGAGCACATAGAGAGCAAATTTGGAGCATGAATTTGAGTTTTAATTTATCTTCAAGTGTGTTTGTTTAGTTGTCTATCAAAGCTAGTTGTGTGGGGTTAACTCTAATAACTGTACACAGCAATGTCTTACACTTTAGGTGAATTAATTCATGTTGATATGATCAATATTTTATATTGTTCTCTAATATGTATAACCTATTGCAATCATTAAGGCATCTTGTAATATTATCAGTTAAATTTTAAGGTGTGGATTGCTTATAGATTAGGAACTTATTAGGTTGAAAGCCAGTCATTTGAGCTGCAAATTTTGGACCTTTATAAAAGGAAAATCCAAGGGATCAAACTATAAAGTAACGGTTAAAATGAAACAATGATGTTGTATTTACCGATTTAATTTAGTAAATAATAATTAATGTCTATATTCGTTTAGTTTTTATTTAACGAGGATTAGTATCTACTCATTTTCATGATCCATCAGCCTTTTTAGAATATATAGTAGGTATTCTAAAATGACTTTAAATTCAATCATAATTAAGGTATTCATTGCTAGTATTTTAATAATATATTAGTTCATTATGCAACTTCTAACATGTGTATTCATTATTTAACATTGCTTATCACTAGTCATTATTACAGGGAGAAGTACTATCATAGTTAACAAAAAGGCTACTCCACTTTGAAATATATTAAAGGACCTTTAATTTTTGTTTCTTGGCACCAATGATATGGATTTCGTACCGTTCCGGTCAGAAACCGGTACCGGAACGGCCATAAGGGTACCGGTCATAAATTTCGGTTGGTACCGGCCGATTCCGGTCGGTACCGGCCGGTATCGCCAATTCCGAAATTTCTGGGACCATTCTGTAAAAAAATAAAAAAACGAGGGACCATTTTGCAAAATTTAAAAAAAAACCGCCGATGTAGATAGGGAGACTTCGAACAGTGTCGTCGTTGTTGGATACCCAATCGGTAACCCAGTCTCTTCTAGACTTTGGTCCTTTGTAACGCACCTTCAGAAAAAACAAGTAGAGGAGGTGAAAACGCAAGCTGTTAAAGAAGGGAAAGGTGAGAGGAGAAGAGTTTGATACATGCGAATCTGAGGAGGAGGAAGCTTTGATGTTGATGATGAGACGAAGAGTTGGGGACGAACGGTGTAGTGTGAATGGGCGTTTGAGTTTCCATGGAGTGGTTGTGTGGAAGATAGTTCCCGCTTCCATGTGAAGAACTATTTGTTTGTTTTGTGTTTTGGAAGGTGCCAACAGAAATGGATAATAACTAAGCAGAGCATGGAAGGATCACGTGCGTTCAAACCCAGAACGAGAATCAGAGACCCTTGGATTTGTTTCGAGTCAAATTCATCGCACTGAAATATCTTAATTACAAAAAAATAATAATAATAGAAAAAGCAAAAATCAGCTCTTAAAAAATTCCCAATAAGCATACTTCTCCTAGTTAACTAAACAGTAACTAATTGAGCTCTTGTACATGTATTAATAACTTATTTGTAGTTATCCAGGCTGCTTGGCTCCAAATTATCCAAGGCCTTCAATGGATGATCGGCGATGGCAGTCGTATTCGATTCTGGCTAGACCCTTGGCTGGCGGGAATCGGCCTCCTTCAATCCCAAGCTATTCTCCCGATTCTTAAATCCCTTTTTCATATTCGAATATGTCACTATATCGACTCCGACGGGAACTAGCTGGAGAATAACTTCCAACCCTACCTCCCGTCACATATTTACCAGATGATCACCGAAATGTTCCCTCCCCACTCGGACCTCGGACCAGATCAACTTATTTGGGGCCGCACTGCTACAGGGCATTTCTCCGTTGCTTCCACGTACAATATGAGCATGGGCAATGACGACGCTCCAGGTCATGCGGTTTGGAAGACTATCTGGTCGTGGCCAGGCCCCCAACGCATTCGTTCCTTTCTATAGCTGTTAGTCCAAGAACAGCTCCCCACCAATCAGCATCGGGTCCGGATACATTGTTCTTCCGATGCCACCTGCTACTTTTGCAGATTAGAGGAAGATTCTCTGCATGTAGTCAGGGACTGCAGCAAAGCCCGTCAAGTTTGGAGCATTTTCCCTCCGCACACGAACTAGATTGATTTCTTCGCCTTGCCGACTCGGGACTGGCTGATTTGCAACCTCCAACCTAGCCGTCGCCTCCACGGACATGCTTGGGCCACCTTGTTTGGCATTTCCTGTTGGTTCATCTGGCAATGGAGGAACCGGACCCTATTCGATAGTGATTTTACGTGGCCTTCCTCATCCCGTGATGTTATTTTGTCATATGCAGGTCAACTCCAGGCTTCTACAGGTTGGCCCCGGCGCACCATCTCTGCAGGGCATAGCGTGCGGCAGGAACAACTCATTGGGTGGCGACCCCCCCCTCCCGGGTGGATCAAGGTTAATACGGATGGTTCCAGCCGGCGCTCATCTCACTTGGCCACTGCCGGCGGACTGTTTCGAGACAGTGAGGGCCAATGGCTCGGCGGATTCGCCTAGAAACTTGGATGGTGCTCAGCGTTGACAACGGAGCTCTGGGGTATCTATACCGGGCTCAGTATAGCATGGAACCAGGGTTTTCTCCATATCGAACTGGAGATAGATGCTAAAGCAGTCTTCGATATCCTCTCTTCCTCAGATCGCCGATCTCGAGCCCTTAATCCCATCATCCGGCGTATTCATATACTGCTCACTAGGAACTGGACTGTTGTTCATCGTCTTGTCTATCGAGAGAGCAACAGAAGTGCGGATTGGCTGGCCACTTACGCTGTGTAGTTGACCCCGGGAGTTACCTATTTTGCTACCACACCCATCGGGTGCCATTTGATCCTCCTCGATGATTTATCGAGCCTCTGTTGGCCCCGTTTTGTTACTTAATTTGTATTAGTCCTTTTCCCGTTATGCAAAAAAAAAGCTTATTTGTAGTTAGTGGTAACAACAAAAACCGATGGCTTCGTCTGAACCTTTTTGAGATGATCTCAACCCATTTGGAACTGCTGGCCACGCCGCCAAGAAAGTTCACATACACGAACGTGAAGAAGACCCACCTCCTTCTCCTAATGCACCGCCTGCTCTTCTCCAAAGTTATAGCGCCGCAGTCACCGGCAATCAAACCCTTGAAGCCACTCGAGCTTTAGACTGGGCGGATGAAGATCTTGTGGAGATTAAAGTGGGAGATATCAATATGGTACAAGGCGAATTTGGATTGGGAATTGAATTGTACAACTCTCTCAAAGGCCGACTAGACAAACGCTGGGAAAATGTTATACTTGTTAAGCTTTTGGGACGCCGAATTGGATTCACCATGCTTAAACACAGACTCTACGCAATGTGGACTTTGACTGGTCCTATGAAAATTATTAATCTGGATAATGATTTTTTTAATCAGTTTTGTGTAAGAAGAGGATTACATCAACGCTTTTACGAAGGAACCGTGGGTGATCATGGGACATGCTCTATCCGTTCAGCCATGGAACCCCAATTTTCGTCCCTCTTCTGGCAAAGTTTCCACTGTTGTCACTTGGGTCTGCTTTTCGGAGTTATCGGTCGCTCGATACCACCCCTCTATCCTGCGAGCACTAGGCAATTTAGTAGGACAAACAGTCATGATCGATGCAACCACACAACAATCACAGCGAGGTAAATTCGCAAGGGTGACGGTGGAAATCGATATCAACTCACCTCTCTGGTCCATCGTCGAATTGGATGCTGACCGAATCAGAGTTACGTATAAGGGCTTGCCTCCCATCTGTGTCGCATGCGGGTAGATTGGTCATGATACCGTGAGTTGCCCTTTTTAGAATCCAACCCCTCCGGTGCTAGGCGATACCACCGCACACCATACAACAGATACCCCAACGGACCAGAATATGACTCCAACGTCAGCTGAACCTCCCAACATGATGTACAGCCCCTGGATACAAGTACAGAGATGACATCGTCGTATGTCCTCCAACGGCTCGATTCCAAGATGAGAAAGGCGCCAGCTTTCTACTCCAAATGGCTCTCAGGGCTCGAGATTTTAGGCTTTGTCAGAAAATGATGTTCCCCCTCCCTTCACCAACGTCCGTCTCTTGCTGTAACAAATCTTCCAAACGCGTCCCATTCTTGCTCCAACCTAAGCCCTTTAAAACCGATGACGTCTAAGATTCCTGCAAATGGACGGGCTTGCTTATCGTAGGCCTATGGAGAGCCAAGATAGGTCATCTAAAGACCATGTTACTAATGCCCCAAACCCATTAGCCCACGCTCCACAGGCCCAATGTCCCTTTAATCATACCCTTAACCCAATAGCCCATGCTCATCAGGCCCAACGACCTCTAAACTAGGAAAAAGGCTCGAAGGGACCAGGAACCCTGCCACCAATCACGTGGCTATTTCTATCCCATCCCACCAGGACTTGATCATACAGGAAAGCTCTCTTGCCATACCTATGAATGAGGACACAATACGTGGTCGCAAGGAGGACAACATAAATGAAGATGCTTTACTTCACTCCCCTCTAACCACTATACATCTATTGCCCCCTCCTAGGCCACCGGATCATGAATCTCATCTTGCCTCTGATAATGAAGGCACCATTATCATAGATACACCGATGAATGATATGTCACCGCATCCCACGATTTCCACTGCTGATGAGCAGATTAATGACTTGGTCGGGCCGCACGCCCCTTAGAGCTTACCATCCCTTTCGATTCTTATTTATGTCAATATTCATATGGAACTGTCAAGGGGCTGGAGGCAGGACCTTTCAGCCTATTCTCAATAATTACATCCGGATACATCAACCGATCCTCGTAGTTTTGGTGGAGCTCAGAATTAGTGGAGTACGCACGCAGAAGATTATCAAGAGGTTGGGTTTTAGTCACTCCTTTAGGGTGGAAGCCAATGGATTCTCCGAAGGCATTTGGCTTTTATGGAATCCAGACATTACGATCTAAATACTGCTAGCTCACCGTCAATTTATTCATGTTAATACTGAATGGGCGCAAACCTCTTTCGATTTCATTGCCATCTATTCCAGCCTAACATACTCGTTACAACATTTTTTATGGAAATATCTGCGTCAAATTGCTCGCGTTACCATTAAATTATGGTTAGTGGGTGGGGACTTTAATACCAAATTAGAAAGGAATGATCAACGAGGCGGCTCCAACCTCCGCTCCGGTGTGAGTACTCAATTCCGGGAGTGCATACAATGCTGCCAACTTCAGGATCTTGGGTTCACAGGCCCCAAATTCACCTGGAGGAGAGGTCAGCATCTCACTAGACTTGATCGAGTTTTCTGTTCTAACCCCTGGCTGACTTCTTTGCACAACAACAACAATTACACATCTTCCCTTCCTCAAGTCTGATCATCGACCTCTCCTCGTGACTTTATTCCTACCTACGCCAACCTCCCCTACCCCTTGGGCATTTCGCTTTCAATCTGCGTGGTTAACCCATGACCAATTTGCCCAAACTGTCAAAGACAATTGGAACCCTAATCTGGCAGAGGTTTTTAGTGCACTCAATAATCTGGCGGACAAAATTCAACATTGGAATTCCTCCACTTTTGGCAACATCTTTCATCGCAAAAAGAGACTCCTGGCTCATCTAAGGGGCATTCAAAAAGCGATGGAAGAGGAGGACTCTAATTCTCTGCGAGACTTGGAGACGTATTTGCAACATGAGCTGGAACAAGTCCTCTTTCAAGAGGAACTGTTCTGGCACCAAAAATCCAGATGTCAATGGATAGCACAGGGGGACCGGAACACGAAGTACTACCATGCGGTAAATACAAGTCGAAGATGAAATACGTGATGTATCGCCCTACAAGATGAAAATGGTTGTGAAAGTTTGGCTCCATTTTGTATCTGACAAATAGCACAAAACTTCCTTGAAAAACTTTAGAGGACTGATCTTCCGACCCCGACATAGCTTCTGCCCACCAGCCTTTTTCCTCCTCTCCCTCACCGAGCTATGAACGATCTGGAAGGCCCAATCTTTCTCGAAGAAGTCAGGACAACCTTCTTTGATATGGCTCTTAATAAGGCTCTGGGAATTGATGGATTTAATGCTTTATTCTTCTAATCCCAATGGGACCACATTGGGCCTACTATCATCCACTTTATCCATAAGCCTTTTACACACGAAGTTTGGGAGCAGGCGCTGAATCATACTATTTTGGTTCTCATATCAAAGATCCCATCCCTAAAGTCGATCACGCAATTAAGGCCTATCGCCTTATGCCCAGTCATTTGCAAAGCAGTTACCAAAATTATCGTGCACCGGCTGAAGCCTTATCTGGATGACCTTATAGCCCTGAATCAATGCAGCTTTGTTCCAGGAAGTTTAATTGTCTACAATATTATTATAGCCCAAGAGATCATCCATACTATGTAACGGAAATCAGGAAAGACCAGGATACTTGTTATCAAGGTGGATTTAGAGAAAGCTTACGATAGACTTTCTTGGGCTTTTATTCAAGACACACTCACAGACATTGGGTTTTCGGACTCGTTGATCAAACTTATTATAAAGTGTATCTCCACGGTGACAATGCAAGTTAATTGGGAAGGGGCACTCAGTGATGCGTTTACCCCTACTAGAGGTATTCGACAGGAGGACCCGCTTTCGCCTTATCTTTTCATATTGTGTATGGAACGCCTGGGTCACCTCGTCAATACTTCTATGTCAAAAGGCAGCTGGAAACCTATCAAATTAAGCCGAAGAGGCCCCCCTTTATCACATCTTTTTTTCGCCGACGATCTCATCTTGTTTTCTGAAGCTTCAATTGACCAAGTATCTATCATTGGCGACATACTGAATAGGTTTTACGCAGCCTCGGGGTAACGAATCAGTCAAGAAAAATCTTGCTACTTCTACTCCAAGAATATCCACCATTCAATAACGCATATTTTGAGCAGATAATTGGGCTTCAAGCCGACAACCGATTTAGGATGCTATTTTGGAGTACCTCTGTTACATGAGAGAGTCAATAAACGCACGTACCAATATATTCTTGACAAAGTGCAACAACACCTCTCCGGATGGCAGGCCAATCTTTTGTCATTGGCAGGACGCATCACCTTAATCCAGTCAGTAATTTCTACTCTTCTGACGTTTACAATGCAGACGGTTCGTCTTCCTTGGAGTCTGTGTGACAAATTGGAGAAAATAATACGAAACTTTTTGTGGGGCTCCTCTCTAGAAAATCAAAAGATTCACCTCGTACACTGGGACAAAGTTTGCTAACCAAAAGAACTGGGTGGCCTTGGGATTCGCAACATTAGAGCCACTAATAATGCATTACTTACAAAGTTAGGATGGGCACTGATTTCCAAACCAAAAGCTTTATGGGTGCAAATTATGTCTGCTAAGTATAATTTTGATGCTACCAACATCCCCTCCTTTATTAATACTATTGGAGGCTCAATGATTTGGAAGAGTATCAAAGCCATCTGGCCCAATATGATACAAGGCATGAAGTGGTTGATCGGTGACGATACCACGACCCGTTTTTGGCTGGATCCTTGGGTTGTGAATGTGGGACCCCTTTTACCCTATACAACTACTTAAATTCCCCAATATGACCTTGATCTGCAAATTCACCAGTATGTGGATAATACAGGTAAGTGGATTTGGGATGCGTTCCAAACTCTGCTCCCTCCCTCCACCTGCATGTCCATTACAAGAACCTTTCCTCCTAATCCATACTTAGGGACTAACAAGATGATCTGGGGTCTATCGAATACTGGTCAATTCACTACTGCCTCGGCATACTCTATGATTATGGAGCTCAGCAACTGTCATTCCAGTGGCCTTTGGAAGCCCATATGGCACTGGCCAGGCCTCCAATGTATTCATTCATTCCTTTGGCTCCTCGCACAAGATCGTCTACTCTCTAATCAACATCGCGCTCGCAAACATCTTACTACGAGTGTGGAATGCTATCATTGCCATACGGCAGAATCCTCGCTATATGTTGTATGTGATTGCCCCAAAGTGCGTAGCCTCTAGCTTACTTTCCCTCTTCAAGCCATCTCGCCTAACTTCTTTAATCTTACCACTGAAGACTGGCTCACTCTAAATCTTCACCAGCATAGATTGGTTTTTGGCCTTGATTGGTCAGTTATCTTTGGTACTGCTTGTTGGTATCTCTGGTCATGGAGAAATATGGCCCTCTTTGACAACTAATTCTCGTGGCCGAATTCTCCTACCTTGCTTGTCCTCACCTATGTTCACCACACCAGGTTTTAGTCTGGCAAGGAAGGGTCTGTCTTGAATCTAGACCTTGATCGATGCTAGCATCTTATTGGGTGGTGTCCGCCATGTAACATCCCACCCTCAATTGGCTGGGTAAAATAGTAATTTGGCATAGGACGGGCTAGATTGAGAGTATATAGGACTGCTCATGCATAATAGGATTGCTACACAGTCACATTTGTGCACAGAAAATTTCTGGACATGCATACATGAAATTCCCGGT
>JANIHZ010000005.1:13031931-13052871 GCA_027478365.1 Erythroxylum rufum
CCCTCCAACAAAAGCCTTATAACCTTTAGACTTAAGTGGTCTTCCAATACTACCCTTTCTTTCATTTAATCCAACTAATCCTACTTTAGTCCATAGTTACTACCTTAACCAAACATTGATTTAATTCTAACCTTGGCATAATAATAAAACTCCAAATAAAACAAATTATCTTACAAGACCACAAAAATTTATTCAAATCATGCTTAATAAATAAAAGAAAAATTTCAGGGCCCAACATTTTCGCTCAGTTAATCTTAAGGAAAGACAGATATTACTATCACATTAAATACATGATTGATGAAATAAATATTTTACGATAATGATCAATTTTAGATTCAAAAGGTAGAAGCAACTATAAATCAAAGTTTATTTTATTGATAACTCTCGTTTATTTTTCATTTTATTTTCTTTGTTACAAAATTTCATACTATCATATATTGTAAGATATTAAAGTCTATGTAATGCTAAGACTTTAGAATAATAGGGACAGTTGCTACAAGTGGCCACATGAGATGGATTGTAACATTAGGAACAAATTGATTAAAAACTGAAAAGAGACCTTTTTTGTGAAGTAGCTTGGGATGCGGTAGGTGGCTTTAAATTTAGCAAAGATGAAGAGTGTCGTAAGTTACTTTTAGACATCAAAAGCTACCCGTCTTGAGCTTAATAGTTTTTTTTCTTTTTTTTGGATAGAAACTAGAAGATTACTTAGTGCACTTGCTGAAACATCCAAAATACTCGATAGCCAAATTTAGACAATAAAATTAATGTGCTTGGTTAATAGATATGTAGCTACTGATTATAAACAATTTGAATGCATAATTCATCTCAGAGATATTAATTTTGACCAAAGATTGATGAATTTTGCACATCAAAATAAGAGGAAGAAATAAATTTGATTAAACACGAGTTGTGTTCTTGTCTAGACATATATAAGTCAAGAAAAAATTTGATATCATTATTTACGGCTATTGCACGGATTTTAATATGAAAGGGACGGCTCTTTAGCCCGTTGCTTCATTTACCTATCCCCAGTTTGTCGCCATCTCAGACTCGGTAGCCTAATCTTGAAAACTGTTGATGATAATTGTTTTCTGTTTCTCTTCATTGGGGCTTGAACCCGAGGCTGGTTTTGTATATGCCAAAACAAGTTGGTGGCATTCACGAGAGTTTTACACATTTGTGACGCTGCGGGCTGTGTGTGGGAGTGACACTGCATCACTTCTTTGTTGTCGTGGCATTGCTGCGACGGTGAGTCGGTGACAGCTTGCCATCTATAGCAGAGTGGAAGAACGCCCATAACTAGTTTGTGCCCATACACACAAATTTTCTTGTCTTTTCGTTGTTTTGCTGATCTCATTCCTCAACCATACCCCGCCACTCCAATCCATCCTAAGCTTAACTCAAGATAAGTTCTAACATACCCAAAAGCCAAAAACCTCACGAGAGTAAGCTACTGCTAATTTGTTTTTAGATGCTATTTATTTGGTATAATATAGTAGCAGTAGTACATATAACATTGTTTTGGTTGGCAAGGAAGAAGATAGAAATGAAAGGGTGCCTGCCGCACCAATAAGAGGCATTTGTCCTGCTGCATGCGCGCGTACGTACGTACATACCCTCTTCCCCTAAAACAATTACATAACTACAAAATCCATTACACCAGACGATAAGAACCCTGACAAGCTTTCCTGTCCTCTTCTTCCACTTCTCTTAACTCTGATTTTGTACCAATTATCTACTAGTCATCCAAATAAAATATGAATGAGAACTTAAGTATTCACCTATTTAAGACTTGGAAGCAAAGAATCGTTTGTTATCATCTTATGTCATTCATGAAAAGCAACACAAGAAGAGAGAGAGATAGAACAGAAACAGAAAGCAGATACCCCACACAAAAGAATCTCGGAAAGGATCAGATTTCTGGAGCAAACAAAATAGAAAGAATAAACCCATCAAATCATCCGTATTATCAGTACACTTTTTCATCTCATCTATATTATTGCGTCACTCGATGCGCCTTGTCGTTTAAGAAACATGTTTACAATACGCGGCACGTCGTCGGTGCCTCTTCCCCTCTTATATAAACTCCTGACCCTTTCCTTTTCTTAAAACATCAAAACCAAACAGTGGAACAAACATAGAGAGAGTGATGAAAATGGCGAGTGCTTCTAGAACATTACTTTTGTCGATCGTTTTGGCTCTCGTAGTTGCGGTGAGTGGCTACAGAGGACGATTTGTGGGAGGTAGATCCGTAGTGAGGGACGTGGCTGGAAATGAAGAGGTGCAGGAGCTGGGGAGATTCTCGGTGAAGGAGTTTAACAGAGGCCGCCTCGGAGGAATCATCGACGGCGGAGAACTAGGAGAGCTGGCGTTCTCGGAGGTGGTGGAAGCGGAGAGGCAGGTGGTTTCGGGGATCAAGTATTATCTGAAAATAAAGGCGACGGAGAGAAACAGAGAGATTAGGATATTTGATTCGATAGTGGTGGTGAAGCCGTGGCTTAAATCTAAGGAGTTGCTTCACTTTGAAGCTTCTGCAGATTTAAGGATCAGGAAGTTGATATAATTAACTCAGACACAGACGAGAACACCTGATGATGCTCACCCATTATATAAGCTTTTTGTTTCTGTTCTTGTCCTTGGTTTTTTGGCCCATGTGGAGTGCGTTGGGGTAAGGCTTTTGATGTTAATATGAGGCTTTTAAGTTTTGACCTCTCTGATTATGAATAAGAAAATTGAATAAAAGGGACGCCTTAAGCTTAACGCACGGCGTGGAGCTACAACTATTATATTCTCTCTCCAAAATATGTGATGGATAGAATTTGAAACATCAGAGTTTTGTGAAACCAGGAACTTGATCTATCATCCTTGTTCATCTGCTACAGCCTACAGGTTCTGCTTCTGCATGTTATTCTTTAAGCTCAGGTAAAGAAATTATTTCTTTGCTCTTTCTTTATTTGATTGTAAATAACAAAAAAGATGATCAGCCATAACCATACATCATTTCAAATTTATGAGTAGAAATCTATAAAAACTGTTTGGTCAGTGTTTGAAAAGAGTTCAATAAATGACATAAAAACATTTTACTCGAATGTAAATCGTTTTCCTATTATGATTAACCTACGTAGTAAAGCGAATTATTTGGTTTAGTAGTTGTTTCGTTTTTCTTTAATTTTCATAAAGACGAACAATTTTTTTTAAAAAAAAGAAAGCTCACACAGATAGCGAAGCTGATTACTCCTAGTCTGCGTAATCCTTCTGTTAGCGCTTTCCTATCAATTGAACAGACACGCCAAACGAGACTGTTAGGGAAACCAGTCGGCAATATCCAACGAAATGAGAATTGGGCAGACATGTTAACTGAGACTATTAGGGAAACTCATCAGCAAATATCCAACGAAACGAGAACTAGGCGGCCTAATTCTCTCCTAATTCTGTTTACATCAGACTTAGTCAGGCTAGGCTAGGCTTCGCTTGCGTGATTATATAACATACATATATTCTGAGTTGAGTTCATAACGAGACATTCATTGGCCCCAGTGTTCAACTCATTCTGCTGAATGAATTTAATGCCAGTCAAACAGCTAAAGTTACAATACAAATAGTAAGAATCAGCCATAGATTTGTCAGCAAGAGATTTCTACATGAGGCCGAGCCTCAACTCAATAACCTGTTTGTTTGCTATCTACATTCCCTGTTTCTGTTTTCTCCCTCTCTCTCTCTCCCTATATATATATATATATTGTAACATCAATTACTATACCTACTTATCATAGGGGAACTCAGAGTCGTTCTCAGTAACCTTGAAGTGCTGAGGATGATGGCCCGAACAGTATAGATTCCACATCTTGAAATAAGCTCTCTCAAGATTCCTCACCTGCAATTTGTTCCGAGTATCAGAAGCATAATTATACACAATGCATTATTAGGCACAATAACATCAAATAACGTGCTTCACCACACAAGTCACCAGTATCTATAAATATTTAAAGAGCCAAGACAATGCAACTCTTCAACAGATTAAAAGTTACTTCATCTACTCACCCAACGTGCCGTGTCAAATAAAGGGCAAGTCAAACGAGTTGCTTTCAGTCTGTTGGTTAGGTCTTGGAGCTTTGCACGATCAAGAGCAAGTGTCACAGCTCTCTCTTCGTATTCTTTCAAGCTTTGTGAATTTCGAAGGCAATTAAAGACAAGTTAGCGGGAGTTGGATTAGGAAATTGAAGAAAAATAACCTATAGAAGGGAAAGCATACAAATCATCGTTCAGTGATGGTGCAATGAGGAAACTCTCAAAGGATTTCCTCGGTCCGTTTTGTTATCTGATGTTGTACCATCACAATTTCAGTTTGTAATTTAACATAGAGCCTACCTGCTAACAATCATCTCTTCTCCAAGTCCTGTGGCCAGACACAATGAGCCAGCAACTCTAGTTGCCATTTTCTCAAGAGGAAGGGTCACCATTGGAAGACCAGCCCAGAGAATGTCCGTGCCCGTTGTATGCCCATTGCATAATGGTCTGCTCCAACCCAAAATTAAATGTCATTACAACAACTAGAGCTAAAAATCTGTCTCTGCCTTATGAGCGCCTCCAAAGGAACAATAAAAGAGACTTAAAAACATCAGTAAGAAGCACATATATGAGGGTTGAGTTGAGTGGATGTGTAAGAATTAAATGTGTCAATCTATAATTTTGGTGAGGTGCTTACGTATCAAGGAATAGATCAGCCAGAGAACTGCGTCGAATGTGTTCGCCTTTCATGGCAACATCAGTGAATATAATTTGATCTGGTAGCACACCTTGTTGAGCAGCATCTAGACATGTCAAAATCATCAACGGTTATGCTATCAGTTTCTAATTCTTATAGCAGTATCAGTTGACAAACTCAACATGCTCAAAATAGACAAGTAGCATATACACAGTGATTAAATGTATATCATACATGTCCGAAGTCTCATCTCCCCGGCAGCTGGAAATCTGAGAAGCCAAAGTGCACTATTTGGAACACGCTTAAGAATGTTGCACCTGAAAAAAACAGTCAGAGATGAACACTTAGCAAAGTTGCAAATCTCAAGCATTGTCCAATTCAGGTCAATTGCAGTAAAAACCTGATGATTTTGCTATTTTTTGATAACCTACTTGTTTGAATTTAGCTTTGCAGGTCCTATTGTAAGATATTTACCAAAACAAACCTTTGTGTCAACATTTTACGGTATAGTTTTAAGGAATTACCAGCATCACATTGCAATCCAACATATTTTCATATTATTGGCCAAATTTATTCTTCATAAGCATGTAAAAACTCAAGAAGTGGAAAACTGAGCTTGTTTCCTTAATCACCATAGGATCTCGGTAACTAAATTCAAATCAGAAGAGAATACAGAATCTTAACGCAATTTACAATGTAAATATTTCATGAACTAACCAAGTCTTGAAGATGTCGGGATCCATTTTGTAAAGCTGGTTGAAACAAGCAAATATAAATTTGTCCTCTGGCAATCCGTAATCACACCTCTTGGATTGACAGCTGGGATCCAATACATCCCGATTTTTCTGAAGAACAAATGTCATTGGTAGAAGTATTAAAAGGACCCACAGAAAACATTTTGTTCCAGTAATATGACTAAAAGGATTATGACCACACCTGTTTATAATCATTCACAAAGTAACAATGTGGAAGATGAACAAGCTTCTCTGAATATATATGAGAGAAGCAAGAAGGTGACACAAACTGCATTCAACAAAAGGATAGTTATTTAAACAGATGAAAGAAAACTAGAGCAAGGAAAGCTAGGAAGAGCAAGAGAAAGAATGAAGTGAAAGGGAGAATTAGGGAGTCAGAGGAGGAGAACAACAGAGTTGAATTATGATCTAAAGTAACATATTATAGAACTGTACCTCATCAGTGACCAGATAATGTATATAAGATGCCCCCGTGGTTCCAGGAAAACCCATGTATGAGATTTGAATTGGAGCAGGCTGCATGGCAAATATTTCATTTCTTGCCCCCTACAGAGTAAGAGATTATAATTCAAGAATAATTCAGGTACACATTTTAGAAATATACATAAATATCTGAGTTACTAGCTCTCACAAGCAGATTAATAACCATGATGGCTATTTTATACAATAATAAATATTATTCACTGTTGCAATTTCCTTATATGTGAAACAAAATCTACAACAGTTACCTTTGTATAACCATTAAGATTGACAAGGATTTGTATTTTATCTTCATTAATCAGCCTTGCAATCATATCAGATGACATGGAAGACACATCAACAAAATGCTCTGCTTCTGACTGAATGCGCAATCTCCACTCAGTGCCATCATTGGGACTCAATGCATAGCAGAACACCTACAGACAAATCTCTAGCTCATTTATCCATAACTGCATATAAGCAATTGATGGCTTAGATTCTCAATTCAAATCAGACTGTCCTGAATCTCATACCTCAACATTTTCTCTGTTATGCATGCCGAATACTGAGCCCATTAGATGAGACAGAGGATGATTACCAAAATCACTGCTCACGTATCTGAAAAGCCAAACTAAGAATTTTAAGAGTATGCAGTGATAGATGAGCACACATACTACCTAACAAACACACACAGACAAGAGATGTGAGAACAAGAAGTTTATACAGGAGGGAGGAAAGTATCCAGACATACCCAATTCTTAGCCGTCCATTCCTACCCTCACTCCTTATGGGTAAGCGTGCAGGGTGATTGAAAGCAGGAAGAGAGTAACGGGACGCAATTAGAGAGCAATGAGCAGCATATTTACGACTACACCAAAGAAGCCAAGCATGTTAGAAACATGCATGCAACACAAGTCTCAAGTTTGCCTATTGTATACCTGATATCAAGTGCAAGCACTGGGTCAATGGGATAGGCAATGGCATGAAAAGGTTGCACACTTGGGATAACTGACATCTACAGAAAAAAAGCAATCCATCAAAATTTTGGATTTAGTCTAGAAGTTGAAAAGCACATATATAGGATTCCAATGACTAGTTGGATAAACTTCAAACCTTTATCTGTCTCCTGATTATGCCCTCAACTTCAGCAAATTTATTATCACGATCCTCCCATTCACAGACACACTGGAATACAGAAGCATAAAATCAGAGAAGAAACACTGCATAGCATTGAACTGAAGGAAAGGGTGCATGTCAATCTAGCATGCATTAAGAACTAAAATGGAAAAGGGCAGCCTAAATTTCAATGAAAGAAAATTTAATGCTCACATCCCAACCTACTGCTTATCAAGTTTCTTTTCATTATCTTCCAAATCCACTCCATTATCATTCCCACCACAAAAGCCAAATGAGATAATTTAAAAAACTGCAAATTGACAAGTACTTCTGAGAATCCTGTGTTAGCCAAACAAAATTCTAGCAAAAAATGTTATCTGCTAATTGTTCAATTGCCACAATGAATTGCACTTAGCCAAACAAAATTCTAGAAAAATACAGTATCTGTGTTAGTTGCTCAATTGCCACGATGAATTGAACTAGACTAAGTTAATATGGCGATGGAACATCCTAAAGTTTGTCAACTTCCGTCTAATGTAAGGATAAATTTGTATTGATTTAAAACACATTTCAGTCCCTTTCTTGAACAAAAGCAAAATAAGGAACAAGTCAAAGCTTGGCTACACATAACTTGAGGTCCAAATATCTAATCTAATCATATCTCTATGACTAAACTTTTTTTCCGTTGTACTGAAATTTCTAGTACTTGGCCCCACCGACTGCTCTCTGAGCTTAAGGTCATGGATCATAGTCAAAAAGGGTGAGGGGGATTATTTATCATTGCCTTGTACAGGTCCACAAAAACAAAACGACAACTGCGATTAAATGGAATCTGGACCTGCTCATCTTCCTCATCAATCTATTCATCTAGACATGGACTAAAACATGAGAAGGAAAATAAGTATATTCTCAAAAGTCCAGCTCCCACTAAACAAGTTGCATGGATTTTCAAAACTAGAAAAAAGATCTGAAGCTAACGAAGAATCTAAAAAAAAGAAACATATAGTTTGATCCAGGAATTTAGAGCTTCATTTAACATTTCTCCTGTTTCAAATGAATGCACCCCCTTTCATAGACTTCGTTAACAGCACAACTAAAAATTCATGCATGGCAAGAAAACATCCAAATATTACTTCAGGACGGGACAATGGATAAACATTTATGAAGTGAGAGTCACTTTCACATACCATTAGTGTATGCAAGAGGTTGCAAGTTGCTTCAGGAAAGTCTGGGCGCAATATCAGTGCCTGTTTATAACTTTTAACAGCAGCTTCAACATGTGCACTGCAAATAAAAAAAATTAAAGTTGAGCCGGTTTAACAGGCTTCAAAAAGCAGAGAATCGTGGAGAGAATGGAATTTTTCTATGTGACTAACAAATTTACCTATCTTTGTAAGCAGAAGCCAAGTTTGCATGAGCTTCAGCCATAGTAGGTCGAACATTAATAGCTCGTATGTAATCTTGAATGGCTTCATTAACTCTTCCAACCTCCTTATATGTGTTGCCTCGATTGACAAGTGCATCAGCTGCCAAAGGATCAATTCGGAGAACTTCATTGTAGCAAGAAATTGCATCTGCATGGTTACCCTGTAATTGTGAAGCAGAAGAAAAGAACCTGAGTCAATAACCCATTCCTTCAGTAATTTGGTTTAGAAATATGCCAGTATTATATCCTTCTGAAGTATCTAAGAATACACATGTAATTATATAAATACAAACATGTGTGGTCATATATGGACCTATAAGCGGCTATTGCAGTAGTGAGACCAAGTAGAGGTAGGAAGAGAGCCCTACCTGCTGTTTGTAGATTATTGCTAGGTTATTGAAAGGAGCAGAAAGTCCTGTTGTTACAGCCAGTGTTGCTTTGTAGCAGGAAGCAGCATTACTTGTCATGTTCCTAAAAATACTCTTACTGTGAATTTAACTGCTCAGAATACTCAAAAAACACTCAAAAAGATAACAATGGCTTGTGAACTTATTATACCATTCCATGTATATGTTACCAAGGTTAGTGAGTGCTTGAGGATGGCTTGGTTGCAGGGCAAGGCATTGCTTCATAGATTAAAAAAAATATGATCATCAAATGTGTTGAGAAACACCAATACAGTAAATACTGAAAAATACATCAGATAAGCATAATCTGCTAGAACCTACACGGTAGCACTGAATTGCTTCCTCAACCTTTCCAGCATCTTTCAATGCATTACCCTGACATTTGAATTAAATGTGTGAGAATATAAAATATCTACAAGGACAATAAAGTTATCAGAGTGTCATTCCCAAGCAAACAAATACAAAGAAATCAAACCAAATTATTGTAGGCCTCCAAGAACCCTGAGTCAAAAGAAATAGCTCTCTTATAATTGAAGATTGCCATGTCCAGGTTCCGTTGCTCATAGTACATACTGGCCAAACTGCCTACAGGAGAGCATTTCATGTCAGGCCATTATACTGAATCAAGATGTAACACACAACCTTAAACTTTATTACTATGCAGAATGTGCTTGATGCAATAATGGACTTCTTCAACCTATAAACCTAAGCTTATGAAAACTAAGGAAGGTTAGCAACAAATTCTTGCAAAAATGGTAGATGTTAGGACCAAAATTAAGTTTGCCTTCAAAGGAATGCATTTGGCTGCACCATTTTAATACAATTATCTTTTACTCAAGCTACGTCATTTATTAGTTTTTTTTCCCCAAGGAAAAACCATCTATCACGAATGAATTGAACCAAAGAGGTCAGAAACTGTTCTAGAATTATCATTCCAATCTAAGACATCTCAGTTAAAAGTGCAAGTTCAGAAGAGTTGACATTAAAAATTCAAAAGCAATCTTGGAACCATTGCTTGTAACAGAACTTACCGTAAGCCATAGCACTGTCTGGTCGCGCCTGAAGAGCATGCTGGTAGCACACAATCGCCTCTTGAGGCATTCCCACAGCCTGGAAAAGGTAAAAGAAAGATCTTGTTTTTGCAACCCAACCTGGCATTTGCAGCTAGCCGACCATACTAGCACAGGGCACTACAGCTTACCTTGTAAACATTTCCGAGGTTTAAGTAGGCATCAAAGAACATTGGTTTAAGCTTGATAGCCTCCTGAATATTAAACATCTAGTCAGAATGAGAGGCAAATGAGGTAACAGAGGAACCTTCAACATGAAATCTCAATACAAATCCATAGTCAAAGTTCAATACAGCCCAACTCTGTATCTATAGTTACTGACTGTGTGCTTGAATAATATCTACTACTTATGGTATACATGCATTGAATCATTAACAAAAGATGCACCCAAAAATATCCATAAAAGGCATCCAAAAAGACTGAAAGGGACATGAATCATCTACCTTATAATATTGAAGGGCCCTATTAAGATCACCAGCCTCCATAAAAAGTCCAGCAAGATTTGACCATGCAATTGCAAAGTTTGGTTGTATTTGGAGAGCCTCAAGATAGCAATTGTATGCCTGGAAACCATAATAACAAAATCATCTGACTGGTAGTATAAAGGCCACAAGACCATAAAATGGGCAATCAAATAGATTCCAATACCACAGAAAACTTGACAACATGAAAAATTACTCAATAAGGTAAATGGATCAAAGCACAAAAGGATCCAAAGAAAGTTAACAAGCATTTTGGTACTTGTGAAGCCTTTTCCCACGACCTTCGTGTCATAGGTAGGATTAAGCATTGATCTGAATCGAGGAACTTGAATACTTTATGGTCAGTTCCTCATAACTCTCATAGCTATATCAACTATCAACGTAATGATTTAAGAGTCAACAATTTTCCTGGAAATTGTCCAGTGCAACTTATCTAAAATCCTCCACCAATTTAAACCACCAAACAACAGTTACTAAGATATGAAAAACAAAATATGCAAGAAATTCAATACTCTACCTCCTGTACCAAACCTTGCATTTTCATCAAATTCCCCAGGTTACTGTGAGCATCAACCTGCACCAGTAAACAGATTCAGTAGGTATGTACATAGTCTGGTCAATGTTCATCGTTGTAAACAAAGAAATAGGATACAAGAATCTAGCGATTGAGGATACAGTGAATGTCTATAATTGTAAACAAAGAAATGAGATACAAGCATATACCAATCGAGGATTCAGTGCAAGTGCCTGTCGACAACACTGCGATGCCTCATTAAGGCGCCCCTTCCTCATATATGCACTTGCCAAGTTTGACCATGCATCAGCAAAATTAGGACGAAGCTGTATAAACAAAACAGCTCGAGGGTAAATAATTCATGAGAAAGAGGCCAGTAAATACAAAAGATGTAGTACAAATAACTAGCTTGATTAGTGAAAGAAACCAGAAAAGACAAAAGAAACGTTCTTATGGTACCAAAGGTATCAACTAGGAGCTGAAACTGCAAAGACTGACAATTGTAAAGAGGTATTAATGTTTCAATGGTTTCACCAGATGGAGAATAGACAACCACTATTGAAGCAACATTATTTTAGCAGAATTCAGTCTTCCAGGTTTGATGGTGTGAAGCTTTCATTATCCTAAGAGCAATTCTTAAACCTAAGAATGATTCCTAAAACCCTAGAAGTAATTTGTAGGATCCAATTGTGTGAGACCATTAGCTCTTTTGTCCTACTTTTGAATTCTGCCTCAACTTGTTAAAATTAACAAAAGAAACTTCAGAATTGCATAACCGTGATTTTCTAAAACCACAGGAAGTCCAACCCTAATTCCAATTTCCAGTTAGCACTGACAACAAAACCTACCCATCCTACATCAACTCTCTTTAATTTTTAGCGAATTCAGATCAAACAAGATTTTAGAAACTTCAGAATTGCATAACCCTGATTTTGAAAAACCACCGGAAGTCCAACCCTAATTCCAATTTCCATTTAGCACTGACCACTAAACCTACCCATCCTACGTCAACTCTCTTTAGTTTTCAGCGAATTCAGATCAAACAAGATTTTTACATGTAAAATAAGGAGGGAAAAGGAAGAAAATCGCTCCACAGAAAATTCAATTGTATTTACAAGAGAAATGACCAGGTTTATAGCTACATACTAACCTCTATAGCAATGAGATAATAACGAATTGCAGCATCAATATTGCCTTTCTCCTGCAGTATTATAAGAAAGATGACCCATTTTAATGAATTTTACGCCATGAGGAAGCAAACTAAAATTTGAATCTACAGAAAGCATTAGTGCTTACCTTCCAAGCATTTGCCAGGTTCCCATAGCATTCAGCAAAGTGTGGATCGATGCGAAGAGCTTCTTCGTTCTTTGCAATGCACATGTCATAATTGTGAAGCTAAAACAAAGCATTCATTCAGTATAAGGTGCACTGAATGAAGCAAGACTAACTAGTAGGAAGGCAAAGACTCCAGAAAATCTACACTACTAATACATATATTCGAACTACCTGATAATATATGGCACCCATTAGAAGCAGATTATCAGTACGCCTCGGATTTCTCTCATAAACAGCAGTAGTATGGTCTAATGCCTGCTTATAATTTCCAGCTTTGTATTTCTGATGAGCAAGGCCCATAAGCGTATCTTCATCAACTACAACATATTGAAGATCGATAAGTACCAATACAGTGAAATACGCTAATATGTAAAATCAAAAGACTCCGCACGAAATTCAAGCCACATATCATCGTAAAAGCCACGTTCAATCAAAACCCTAAATCATACACATCGAAAATAAAAACCTAAGTTTGATACATGGAGAACGAAAATAGAACCTTCACGAGAGTCCAAACGGTGAGGGAGCTTGTAATTAGCGGAAGATGAAGAAGAGACACTACCAGCAGAAGCCAAATCGGCATGCAAACCTAGCAACAAAGACGTCACAGAAGAAGACGACGTCGCTTCATCGGGTCGATTGTCGCCATTGTACGGCGGTTGGTACTGAAATTGGCGACGCTGCAGCCGGGGATCGTTGCTCGGCAGCGACAACATTATTTCTTCAGAAAGTGTTTGGATCGCGAGAAAACTCGAGCGGAAGTGTGCGATCTGACGAAGAAAGGAACATTTAGAGGGAAATTCCCCGGCCTCGTCGAGAAAATTCTGTGTTCTCTCTTTTTATTTTAGTATTTTCACTTTCACTTTATTTACATCTCTTCTTTCCCTTTATATTTACGATTTAACCACTCCCCTGGACACGTTTTCTTTTTTTTATATATATATAATTTTTATTTCTGCGGAAAGCCCAATCATCAGCTGGCTCGTTATCATCAGAAACCTCTGGAGTGGCCAACATAACAAATTTTGACTTTTGTTTTGACTTGGGCGAGAAGACACTGTCGGTTTCTCTGATGTCCTTATGATATCGGCCGTAGCTGAGTGAAGCCTTTTTTCGCGCTCGATATTTTGGTCCTCTCTTTTTCTTCCTTTTCCTTTTGCGGGCAATTTACGCGGGACACGTAATTGAAAGACCAAAATAGTTTTGTTTGGTACAGTAGTGACTTTGGTCTTCCTTGAGCGACACATTGTGTGGTTCATCCTAAGGTCAATTTTTAGATGAAAATATAAACAATGGTCAACCATAGGATGATAAATATAAATTTGGTGGATTGAAATCCCAATGACTAGCTACATCAAAGAAGGAGTTCGATACGTGTGGAATATTAGTTGGTATAAAATGATTGTGAACCTATTCATCACAGAAACAACTTGTAAATGAAAAGTAAACATATAATCCATTACCAATTCATCATAACCTCTTTAATTATCCGGAAAAAATGGAATACCCACTCTGGAAATAAATTTAACTCAAAGGTACTGTTATCTTACTCTATAAGGCCACACTTCTAGATTCCGTGTGGGAGTGAAGCTCTACAAATAATGGCCTTCTAAAGTTTATTGGTGACTGTCTGCGGCTGTGACTTCTACACGTGTATGTCTTTTTCTGTGCTTTTAATTTTCCTTGTTACTGTTTTATGTGCAAACGATGAGCAAATTCGAGTCCAATTTTGACCATATAAAAGAAAATTTACGTGTACGAGTCAGGCTCATCCGTGGCAATGCCCTGGGGAAAGCTCTTTTTTTGAGGCTTTTAAAATATTTTTTAAAATTATAAATATAGATTAATATTTTTTAATTAAATCTGAGTCCTCAAACTTAAACTTAACCGAAATTTAACTCTTTTAAATAAAACGATGTTATGTTATTTAAAATAATTAAACCTCAAAATAGTCTGAAATTGGACCTAACTCACAAATCAGCTATTAAAAATAATTAAATTTAGACCATAAATTAAAAATTGTCAATATGTACTGGGAAAAGAATTATATTCTATCTGATCTTTTCCTTTGTTTTGAATCAATGAATGGTTAACCATAGGCACAGCATATGAAAAAATATATAAACATGTTTCTGTTTGGTACTTGGGCAGATAGGTTAAACAATTACCGAGGCAATTACGAGTAGAAGCACAAGGAAGAAAAGTAGGCAAGTGAAAATGGCAAGCCTGTCACGTCACCAGATGGAAGGCGGACAATAACTGGAGACCAAGCCCTTACTAAGTTGAGAGGCTGAGAAATTCTATAATTAACACCTTCCGAGTTTATTACTTATTTTGGTTTTTTTTAGCTCTTCCGTCCTTTCCCATTTTTTTCTTGTATGCTTTTTGGTGCTTCAAATGTCAGCAACAAATCCAAACTGTAAAGAGAAGAATACTGACACCGAAGCCAGAAAGAATAGGATTCCAATTTTTAAGGAGGAACCTAATGTTCTTAAAATCTGATTGATCATCAAATTGGAAGTTTTATTGGTCATCGATTTGATCGGTTTAACCACTGGTCGAACCGGTGTGACGTCATAATTATGCAATAATTATATTTAATTATATATAATATTAAAAAAATTAAAAAAATACAAAAAATACAAAAAACTAAAAAAACTAAAAAATTAAAAAAATTGTTGAACCAGTGGTCGGACCGGTCCAGTTCGACCGATCAATTGACCGATTCTTACTGGTTCAATTGAGAACCAATTTGTTAGGTTAAACCAGACTGGATAGCCGACCGATTACCAATCAAACCGATTGATCCGGTCCGATTTTGAAAACACAGGATGAACCTGAAACCGAGTTTGGTGCCTCTTCTCGTCGTTTTCACAAGACTAACTAGCACAAGAAGCAGATAGACAGATGCATGCGACTCCAAAAGCAATGTCTTCACCTGGTCTGCTTGATATTTTACTTGGCACTCCATTTGCTTTCTCAGCACTCTCTTCTACTTTCCATATGGAAATATCATTCCAGAGAACTGACAGTTTGTAGGAACATAAACAGATTCGTTCCTAGGACGGAACTAGATCGTATCAAAAAAATAAATACAGCCATGAAGTTCTGAGGCAAATCATGCTTGGCAAACTAGGCACGTCCGACCTGAGGTTAACCGGTAAAACTTGATTTGATCGAGTATGGACTTGGTATCGGGTCTAGTATATTTCATTTTATTAAGGCTATTCCTGGTTGGAACATTTGCATTTTATGTATGTAAGACCAAAAGCAATGTCTACCAAATGCTTGAAAACATAATAGGGAAGGCTATTTAGTGTTCCAGAATTCTACAACTTGGTGAACATAATGCAGCACAAGGTAAACTAAACCAGATAAATCTCTTGAGCCTATCATTAAGAACATTGTAATAAAAAGCAATATCCCAAAAGCCCAAGCAGTACAGAACATTAAACAAAGTAAAAAGGAGCAAGTAAACAATTATTAGCCATCATATGCTCCCTTTGAAAATTGATCTTCTGGGTAAAAGCTGGCTACAACTTGATTGCCACCAAATTTTCTTCCGTTCATCCCTGTTCGAGCGTTCGTGGCGCCGCCAAGATCTGCATACTCTAAGAACACCTGAAAATGACATAAATTCGCACTTGCAACTTCAGCTTGGAGAGAAGAGATGTAACCAAATGTCATCACATGGGAAAATGGAAACTGAGGAAATCAACTAACCTTTCCAACTCCAGGTGCAGAACTACCATCTGGATTTGGGCGAGGGATGACAACATTCACCAGTGCACCTGCATATAACATGTGAAAATATGCAAACCCAAAAACTTTCAAGTCCATTTTAAACAATTCTCAATCTGATATAATATGGTATGGAGTCTTCCATCTTTTTGAGTGTTAGGCCTCATTCTTTACAGCGGAATGTGATTTTACAAAAGGCTGTACAACAAATATATAACAAAGACAGGATAATGAAAATGGATTAATATGCAAACTTCTTAACTGGAAAAAGCATTCAGAAGTGCAAAATTACAAACATATATCTTACCGAACTTTGCACCCTCGGTCTTCATGTCTTCCAGTATATCTTCATATTCATCATCATCATTAAGCTCATCAGCAGTAACTACTTGAGTTAGACATACAACTTTGGTGTGGGCTTGTTGAAACATAAGCCTCTGAAGAAGAAAAAGCACGCATCGGAAACTACTCCATATACACAAATTCTTTTATAGGACAACAGAAAATGATAACTAAAACGATAAGTCAAATAAGGTTGGAGTTTACCTGCAATGCAATCTGCTGCTGGGCATGCAACAGTACAGATTCCTGCTCAGGATTAGGTTGACTTGAACCCTGGTTTGCCCGCCTGACAGTAAGAGTTTTATCACCCATCTTTATTCCATTAAGTGCAGCACAAGCTATGTCTGTAACCGAAAGGTCTTCATAGACACAAAAAGCATAGCCCTTTGAGTTCCCGGTTTCTCTGTCCTTGACCAGATCAAAACCTCGCAAGGGACCAAACGATTCTAACAATTCCCTAACCTGGGCTTCTGTGAAGTAATAAGGTAGCCCACCCACAAAAATTCGATCTGGACCCTCGAGGCCACCAGCAGAGTCAGGTGTTAATCCAACTGCAGCTAAGTTAAGGTTGGGATTAGGTTGGCTCGGACCAAGTGTTGCCGCAAGAGATGGATTATAATCGCTAGGCCTCCTGACCTTAACAGGTGCTCCCTGCCAAAGTCAAATTTGTAAAAGTAGAAATTAGGCAACACATGAAAACTTCCAAGATAGGATGACCATGGGGCCGGGGTGGGGCAATGATTAAGTCGTAGAACTAATATTACCTCAAAGATAATACCATCTAGGGCCATTGCATTGCTTGCCTCCTCAACAGATCTCATCTCCACGAATGCAAACTTTTTTTCATGATTAATATATACATTCACAACAGCATCACCTACAAACAACCAAGCAAAAGAAAGAAAATTAAAATAGTAACTGCTGGATATTAAACACACCACATTGTTCACTAACAGAAGGATAGCATACCTGGGCCAGCAGTGTTTCCTCCAATAGCAGCCATAACCTGGCTAAAATATGTAGCTACAGACTGTAATAAACAAGGAATTAAGTTCAATAACTGGAAGAAAATTGAAAGAAAGGCAATTAAGATTGTGTTAAAATACCTGTTCGTTTGCTGTAGGGTGAAGCCCTCCAACATAGACCCGCCGAGCATGCCTAGTGGCCTATAAACGTACGCAACAAAAGTAAGTCATGGTTAGATGCAAACTTAAAACTAATTAGGCGTGAACAAGGAACTTGTTCCGCAAAGCATACAGAACAAATGGTTAATCTTCCCAACCTGTTGAGTCATAGCCTGAACAGGCATAACAGGAAGAGCACCAAACTGCTACAGGCAAACAAACAGCAAAATATTAATCCCAATCAATAGAAACAGGTAAATATGTTCAACAGGAATAATAAATCAAACCTGGGCTGTCCCCATAGGAAACATGTTGGGAAACACTCCAGAAATCACAGGAGCTGTCCCTGGAATCTGACCTGAAAACATAAATAAATGGCTAGAATCAGAAGAAAATTACTTCACATCCATGTTGATGGACTAACAGTTACTGGGCCTCCCACTGCCTTGCTATCTACTGATGTATTAGATTCTATCCTCTCACAATCAACTTTACCAAAAGAGAGAACGAGAATACATTGCATATTTGAGTTCTGGTTGAAATATTTGCAAGACTACCAAAAAATGCAATAGTTGCCAGTTGAAGACTGAGAAGAACCATCAAACCGGCGCATTCCTCCTTGTACATTAAAGCAACAGAAGTCGGCTCACGCCCATTTCAGCACAGTGGGGCAAGTAGCCCAACATTGCCTTCTCACAAGAAAATACAGACACAGGAAACAAACAAACAAACAACAACACAAAAAAACCAACTCTCTCAGTTCCAGAACTATTCATAGAAGTAATAAAACAGTAATACAACCAGTCCATTCAGAATCTAATCTGTAAAAACCAAATTTGAAATAAAAGACCATACTTGATGCAGGGCAAACACAAGAATATGCCTATTATTTGATAAAACACATTTAAATTGAAAAAATCTGCCGAAACTTTCAATAATGTAAACCAAAGGAATAGGTCTAAGAAACAATCTGGAATTATAGAACTCACTCCTAATCTAAGAGTCACTTTTAAAGAATGAAAGTTTCACACTCAGACATGAAAATATCATAATTCAACAGTCTCTATTCCAAAATATAAATAAGCATTGACAAACAATTCAAATCTAGTTACAACTCTACTTCGACTACCTTTAGTTGAACTCTTAACTCTAGAGAAATTAACTTAAATTAATGTATTAATATTAACTAATAGTCATAAGGAAAGAATAAATAAGTTAAATACTTAAATATCTTGTCTCCATCAAACTTGCCAATATCCATCGATATTGCTCTCCAAAATGACATTATGCAATCTTTGGGGGACTTTCCACACTAGATTAAGCAAAAGAAGAAGAAAAAATCGGACTTAAATGGTAGTCAAAGTGTGAAAAACAATCAATGTACCTGCAACAGCAGCTGCAGGAGGTGCACCAGCCATAATTGCAGAAGGAGGAGGAGCCATATCAAAACCACTAATCCTTTTGCTGTGCAGAGAAAGTTTTACCAGCATAAAAGGAGATTTGCACAATGAAAGAATAAAGAAACTAGTATAATGACAGATATTCAACATCTTGTATGGCGTAAAATACCTCTTGGAGGGTGAACTGGACCGAGGCTCTGCCTGTTGTTCAGATTTATCCAGGGAACGGGATTTTGATCGGCGCCGGCGCTTCTCTTCTCTATCTCTACCATAATCTCTTCGCCTTTAAAGATTATATTTAGTAAGATTTCAATACCGCATTCAGTGGATCAACATAACATATCTAGAAAACTACATAAAGTTAACTCAATCACCTGTCATTATGACGACTTTGGTGATAATCATCATCGTTTTTATCTCTGCCTCGTTCCCTACGATCTTTATGACGTTCTCGATCTCTATTATGGCGATCTCTTTCCTTGTCCCAGTCCCTTTCTCTATCCCTATCCCTTACTCTATCCTTGCTTCTCTCTCTATCCTTCTCCCGGTCTCGGTCACCCTCCTTATCACGCCCCTTCTCTCTATCCTTCCCACGACTTCTTGAAGACTCTCTTTCATATTCACGAGATCCATGCCGCTGCAATTGTTGAGTTAGTAATCACATCAAGGGAGGTAACTACTCAACTACTAAATATTCCACAATAGAATTAGTAACGATGGTTGTATTAAAAACAGTAGCAACAGTTGAATTAAAAGAGTTGAAAAAAATTACACACCATACCTAAATATTACACCAAGAGAAAATTCTATAATACACTATCAAGAGAGCTGAGAATAAAGTTTCAAAACACTAATTGTGACAAGAAAGTTTCGATTCCCAGAAAAATAGTTCCTCAAAAGTAACAAATGCATCCTGCTACGTACATGATGACAAGCTGATGCATTGGATCAAAGACTAAAAAAAACAAAAGAACTTTTCATAACCCAACACATTTATGAAAAATAATACAAAACTAATCAAAATTTCTCTGAGAAACAACTAAGATGTTACAAACAAGTCCACAGAGTATACAACCTAAATAATCTCTTAAAATAAAACAAAGAATTCGAGAGACAATAACAATACGCCTTTCGCTATATCAATGAAAAGATAAACAGAAAAAAAAAAATCAGCTGGTTTCACATACCTGAGACTTGGCGTCGTGGAGGGCATCGGTGCCACCATCGCCATCGTTTTCGTAACCAGAGCCATTCCCTTCATATTTTTCTCTCTCGTAGTCAGTCATCTTCTACTTCGCTTCAATTCAAGCTTTTTTTCCCTGACAAAGTTAAGCTTCTTTCAATCCTACGAAAAGAAAAAAATAAATCCAAAACTGCTTATAACCACTACTTCATCTAATCTGTAGTTCAGCTAAATACTACCGTAGAGCAAAGGCAAGCATCTCAAAAAAGAAACGAAAAGAATAACATATATCAGAGGCAGAAAAAGATAACTTTGAAGCATCCAAAAAACGAAGCTTTCAAAGCCTCAACTTAGTGATTAAATAGCAAAAATCGAATACAACGACACAAATTTAACAGTAGACTACCGGTGGGCATTCAAGCTTGAAACCACTTCAAGCGATCTAACAATTAGGGGAAATCGCACAAAAGTGGGTTAGTAAGGTGTGATTTAGGGATTTGAACGACCAACAGAGAAACGGTGAATTAGTGAACAGCTAAGCTCTATTAGATATAGCGATATTGGTCGAGATGGCCGCCTCCCCTTGCACGATATATTTTTATTATTTTAATTTATTTAAAAATATAAAATATTTTAAAATAACTCTTTAATATTTTTATTAAATTAATTTAATATAATTTTCGCTAAATTTGATTTAAAAATAATTATAATAGTATAACCAAAAATAAATTCATTAAAACATATTTAATGTTAATTTTTCATTTTTAATAAATTATTTTAAGTTTATTTAACTTAAAATTTAAGTCAAAAATGTAAAATATAATGCAATATAGACTGAGCGAACCAACTATTATTATATATATTAAAATTTTTTAATT
>JANIHZ010000005.1:13134393-13145948 GCA_027478365.1 Erythroxylum rufum
CAAAATCTCACAAACATGATCTCGATATGAGTTGTCTCGGCCCATCCTGACTTTGGTTTGGGTTGATCGCGCTACGAGTCGGAACTATTACGATTTAAGCTTGACAGAAAGGTATCAAATAATATCGTTTTATAAAAAAAAATTTAAAATATGAGATTTGGTCAAACAAGGCCGACGGGTCACGGGCTGTCCAACCCATGGGTTTGGTGGAGCTAGGGTGAGAATAAATGTCATTATTATTGGTTCTTTTCTTTTATCACCATCTTTCGGGGAAGTGCATAAATTTTCATTGAAATAAGTTTTTAAAATAAAGTTATAACAAGCGTTTGTAAGTATCGCATAAGAAAATATCAAGTTTTTGTAAAGAAGAAAAAAAGAAAAGGAGGCCATGAATGTAGAAGAAGAGGAGGTCAAGCGACTCAAAGGGGTAGTCCAAAGACTTGGCAATATCCAACCTGATGGTTCCTGCAACTGCAAGGTAATGTCCTCTTTTTTCTTTTTCTCCTCTGATCTTTTTACAAATCTAAGTTGGTTATAATCGGCTGTAATTGAGTTTATTTGATGGTGGATGAATTTATGATATTAGTGCATTTTTTATTCATAAAGGCGATACCTAATTGCTTCTCATCAAAAGTTAGATTTTGATTCTCTTTTCCAGATACTGCCAAATATTAATCTTGATCGCTAATGCGATGAGTGCACATTACCTGTAAGTAATACTAAGGTAATCAATGACAATGGCACGTAGTTAAATTGAGATTTATGAGAACATTTGCATAGAGACCCCATAATCAGGTTGACATGTTTGTCTGCTTTATGATTTGTATATTGTAGAAAGTTGCCTTATGTCACGCGGTTACCTCATGGATTGAACTTTGAGCATATACTCATTTGTTTATCAAGAAAAGCAAAACACTCTCAACAATCAGATCTAAGACTTGACATTCTTCCACATATGGATTGCTTTTAATATTTATCTTGGTTTTCTGAAACAAAAAATGAAGTCACGGTCCTAGATCTGACCGAGATGCCAACTTTCTTACTGCAAATCTCTTATCTTCCACAACATGGCCCAAATGAATGCTTCGTTGGGGTACTGAAGCTTGCACTATGCTCAGTTATCCTGATGTGGTAAGTGCCCTAAACAAATGACTCATAGTACATGGAAACCTGCAATTATTCTCATGTTTGTTTGCATCCGATGAACTAACAATGCAAATTATGTTTTGGTTTGAGCTTAAACAAGTTGCAGTCAGTCCTACGTTGAATGTTCTGATGTAGTGCTTATTCTGCATTTTTTTCCTGATGCAGATTCGACATTTCAGAATCATACACGACCAATTGGATTAGTTGCTTTGGAATGCGTGAGATGACTAAACAAACAATTGATTGCTACACTGATGGACATAGTTGCTTTGGAATTGATCTCTATTTCAAAATCCCAATCCCATTTTTGACAATGTTCTCACGAAGGAACTCAAGTACCTGAGGCCTGCCTATCACTTTCTCCGGAAAAGCAAATTATTGAGAAAAGATGATCGTATTGCTACGCAGAGAAGCTAACAACTTGACATAATTGGAACTTGCAACCCATTAGGCCATTAACCGAATTCATGTACGAAAGACTCGCCCAATGGAGAAAGTTGAATAATCATTGGTATTGTGTTACAAGTACCAGGAATGTCGGGAGCTAAATTACACGAGGAATGTTGGGAGCTTCTCCTGAGCCAGTTAAGCCACACATGAGTTCCGTCCATCTCAAACATGCCTGCCTCAACCCCTGAACACGAGTTCTTTCCTTACACGTGTAAAATTGTTTCTAAATGTTTAAACAGATTGTATAGAACCTTCATAATTTTTTTTGATGAAAGCGGTCCGTTGATGTTAATGTTTTTGAGTTCGGATTAAATCTTTTACCTTTGAATTGATAAACGTGCGAGGGACAATTTTGATAATTAAATTTATGAGCAAAAATAATATTTGTAAGAGTTGAAAAAATATATAGAAATAAAACAAAAAGAGATTGCTGACAATAGAGGAAATGGAAACCCCTAAAACTAAAAAAGAAGACATGTAATGTAAATGTAATAGAAAAAGCTAATAATTATTCTCAATTTCTTTCCTCTTTCAAAACACTCTCTCTGGTGAGTGGTGACCCCAACGCAAATCCATTGTCTTTCTCCAGGGGGTCGCCCGAAAAAACACAAAAACAAAATCAAAAAGCCTATTTCTCTCAATTTCCGATTTTTAATTATACCTGAAAAAGAAAAAAAAAACACACACACACAACCAAACTGAAACCATGTCGGAGATGGCCAGCACCGACCCTGAAGGGATGGACGGAGTACGGATGACGTGGAACACGTGGCCACGCACCAAAGTCGAAGCCAGCAAGTGCGTGATCCCACTCGCCGCCTGCATCTCCCCAATCCGCCACCACCCCGACATCCCCATGCTCCCCTATGCGCCTCTCCGCTGCAAGACCTGCTCCGCCGCTCTCAACTCCTTCGCGCGCGTCGACTTCTCCGCTAAGATCTGGATCTGCCCCTTCTGCTTCCAACGCAACCACTTCCCTCCTCATTACTCCATGATCTCCGAGACCAACCTTCCTGCCGAGCTCTACCCGCACTACACAACCGTCCAGTACACGCTCCCTCCTAACCCCAATCTCAATCCCCAATCGACGACGTCGTCGTCCCCCGTTTTCGTCTTCGTGCTTGACACATGCATGATCGAGGAGGAATTCGGGTTCGTTAGATCGGCGTTGAAGCGCGCGATCGGGTTGTTGCCTGATAATGCGCTCGTTGGGTTCATTACGTTCGGAACACAAGCGCATGTTCATGAATTGGGGTTTTCGGAGATGTCGAAGGTTTATGTGTTTAGAGGCAGCAAGGAGGTTTCGAAGGATCAGATCATGGAGCAATTGGGTCTGGCCATTCCGGGTCGGAGGCTACCCGCCGGCTATCAGCAGCAGAAAGGGGTACAAAACGGGTATCCGGATTCGGGCGTGACCCGGTTCTTGTTGCCTGCGTCTGAGTGCGAGTATACAGTCAATTCGGTGCGTTTTCTTTTTATTTATTTATTTTTGTTTTGGGTTGTTATTGATTGGATTTGTATTGTTCTTTGTCAAATTGAGCTTTAAAAAAAAAATGTATTTGTAGCTTTTGGATGAGTTGCAAACGGATCAATGGCCGGTTGTGCCGGGCACTCGGGCTTTG
This sequence comes from Erythroxylum rufum, assembly GCA_027478365.1. Classification (NCBI taxonomy): domain Eukaryota; kingdom Viridiplantae; phylum Streptophyta; class Magnoliopsida; order Malpighiales; family Erythroxylaceae; genus Erythroxylum; species Erythroxylum rufum. The sequence goes on from JANIHZ010000005.1 coordinate 13,137,612, forward strand.
AGGTGCACAGGTGTAGCATTGAGTGTGGCGGCAGGATTGCTTGGGGCTTGCATGCCTGGAACGGGGGCTAGAATTATAGCTTTAGTTGGTGGTCCATGCACTGAAGGGCCTGGCACGGTATACGCGTTGAATTATGTTTTTGAAGATGTTATAACGTGCTCTATTATATTTCAGACATCGGTCGAATTCATTTTCATTTTGGTGCTTGTTTTGTTTCGACTTTTGTGTATATTCATGACGAGCATGAAGGTGGTTATGGTTTTTAAACTTTTGCAGATTGTGTCAAAGGATTTGTCTGATCCAGTGCGCTCACACAAAGATCTTGATAAGGATGCTGCGCCATATTTCAAGAAAGCTGTCAAGTTTTATGATAGCCTTGCTAAGCAGCTTGTCAACCAGGGTCATGTTCTGGACCTTTTTGCATCTGCACTTGATCAGGTTCTTACTAAGCTTTTTGTACTATGCCAGTGTTTTACTTGTTCATTTGTTGGGCCTGTTTGTAGGAGAAGCGAATAATCTAATAAAATATTTGTTTGATATAGTAACTTTACATGGTAACAAATCTTCCTAGCATAAAATTCAGACTGATTGCAACTATTGGGAGGTAAAGTTGACCTGTCAGAGGACTATATGGTTATGAAGCTATGCTTGAAAAGTATCTAAACCCAAAGTCAGCCTCATTTTAGAATATATGAACACCAAAGTTGATGATCCTTTTTTCTATTTCTGTCAATCTTTAGAAGAGATCACATCAGTTAGTTTTAAAAGCTGTGGGTGAAATTCAATCGAGCTTTTATTTTATTAGGTTCATTTCTCAGGCTGGATCATTGTGCTTACAACTTCCATATTTTTTTAGGTCGGGCTTTTTCTGACATTAATATCTGTGATTCTTTTGTACCGACCAGAGTGACTATGGATGGGAGGTTGTGGTTGTTGGTTTGTCAGTGTTTTGCCATCAGAAAAATTTCCCACATCTTCCATGAAAGGAGAAAATGAAACATGGAAACAGACTTTTCATTTTTCTCCGTCTATAGAGGATTTGTTTTACCATAAACTAGGTTGTATTTTTGACTGATCTTGTGTGCACTAGGTTGGTGTAGCTGAAATGAAGGTTGCAGTTGAAAGAACTGGTGGGCTTGTTGTTCTGTCGGAAAGTTTTGGGCATTCTGTATTTAAGGATTCTTTCAAGCGTATATTTGAAGATGGTGAACAGGCTCTTGGGCTCTGTTTCAAGTAAGCAGTGAATTTGATTCTCATTTGGTCACCAGTGTTTCTTGATGATGCTGACTTGTAGCTTTTTCAAAGTTGGAATAATACAATACAAGCTAAATTGATGGATTTACTGTATTTTGATTTCAATTATGCTTGCATGCCTTTGTTTTCACCAGTGTGCAATCTTACTAATGAACAGTAACCTTAATGTGCTGCAATGCTTATAATGTGACTCTAATTTTAGTAGCTATCTTATTAATGATCATAATGGTTCTTTTTCTGCAGTTTTATTTTGCCTATTGTTTACTTTTGCTTTGAAAGTTGCTACGCTTAGCATTGAATCTTTCAGCTGTAGAAAAAGTTAATGAATCAGTTAGTGTTTTTTCATTGATTCTTTCGACTAATTGTTAGTCTGAATTTAATTTTCATTATGTTTCACTCAAATTGGCAGTTTTGAGATGACCTATTTGTGTGAACCTTGATACTCTCACTTTTGATCCCCGTTTTAGTTCTTTTGGTGATTAATTTGTCTTCTATTATTTGTTTGCAGTGGAGCACTTGAGATTAACTGCTCCAAGGATATCAAAATTCAGGGAGTTATTGGCCCTTGCTCATCATTGGAGAAGGTTAAGTTTCCCCATTATTCTTTTTATAAACTTTATTGTATTTGAACATTATTGATATAGGATATCTTATGGTGTTTACGTAATGCTTCTGGTCTTGTTATCCTTTGTGCGCTTGCATTGAAGATTTTAATGAACTTATTTCTGTTCCTACTGGAAAACGATGCAGAAAGGGCCTAATACTTCAGATACAGTTGTCGGAGAGGGGAATACCACAGCTTGGAAGATGTGTGGTCTTGACAAGAGTACTTGTTTAACAGTTTTCTTTGATCTATCTTCAAGTGAAAGGTCCAATCCACCTGGAACTGTAAATCCACAGTTATATATACAGTTCCTTACGAGGTATGGCAGATGATAGCAATGCCTTTATGATATATATGTTCCTTCTTGTAATCTTGTAAGAAGTACTTCTGCGTCTGTTTTTGACATAATACATGTTCTACTGATAGTCATGACATTTTATTTTTATATTGTAGTTATCAAAACCCTGAAGGCCATACATTACTTCGGGTCACAACCATTTCAAGAAGATGGATAGATAGTGCCGTTAGCTCAGAGGTTGGTGTACTTACTTATATTTCTGGTATGATGCCAGCCAGTTCTCCATAATTGTCATAGACAAAATAATATGGGGCTTCTAATGCATCAATATTTAAAGATGCAACCCCTCAGCCCAACCACCTACTCACCCAAAAACTGAGATTTCAATTTGTATAATTTAAATTATGTTTTCTGAGTGATGTTACCTTTTCAGTCTATCAGAAATTTCTTATTTATAACAACTTAACAAAATCAAGCCATTGATTTGGTGAGCGTGGTTTGTCTCATGTAAGTCACTGGATCCTAGTAAGGTGCAACTAAGTTAAATAACTAAAAATAGGCTATTTTAAAAAGTGCCACAATTATGGCTGAGATGCATGCTGATAAAGAATGGAGTTAATGAAGTATATGAAATAAGTGCTGTTTGCCAATTTTCTTGTTTGTTCTTGGTGGAATTCCTATCAAGTGAGTAATTACCTGACATGGAGGATATTGATTTTTTTTAGGAATTAGTAATAGGATTTGACCAGGAGACTGCTGCTGTGGTAATGGCAAGATTAGCATCCCTGAAAATGGAGATAGAGGTGCACTTCAACTTTTATTTTTGGATTCTTAGTTCTGTATGGATTTTCAGCATTTGATGCATGCATCCCTTGCATTGGATGGTACGTATGCTAGAAATTATAATTTCATTTTTGGTATGTTCACGTCAATGATCTTGAAGCTGTATTGTTAGTCTTTCATTTAGTTAATCTGCTCATGTCCGGACAGATGATATAAAGTCACGTGCTTGTGATTATAGAATAATTCCAAAAGTTACTGTATTTTGACCGTACAATTCATAGATAGACAAATCTTGTTTGGCTTTACTGCAGTCAAGCAATTATGAAGATTTCATGGCATTAATTGATTGAATTGAAGTTCATCACTTGAATCTCTCTGTCTCTCCTGCAATTTGTCCAATAGGAAGGATTTGATGCCACCCGTTGGTTAGACAGGAACCTGATTCGCCTCTGTTCCAAATTTGGTGAATACCGAAAGGATGATCCATCATCCTTTACATTAAATCCTAGTTTTTCCTTGTTTCCTCAGTTTATGTTTAATCTAAGACGATCCCAGTTTGTACAGGTACTAATTTCCTATAGTATTCTCTCCTATGATTTCTTCTTTATGTTGCATGCTTATGGTAAATGAAAATCTATTTGGTATTTTGATTTTGACAGGTTTTTAACAACAGCCCTGATGAGACAGCTTATTTCCGCATGTTGTTAAACCGTGAAAATGTTACAAATGCTGCAGTCATGATTCAACCTTCACTAATTTCATATTCATTTAATTCACTGCCCCAACCTGCTTTATTGGATGTGGCTTCAATTGCAGCTGATCGCATTCTCTTACTAGACTCATATTTCAGTGTTGTGGTGTTCCATGGAATGACAGTAGCACAGTGGCGTAACATGGGTTACCAGAATCAGCCTGAACACCAAGTATGTATAGATCTCTTTACTGTTACTTTGATGAAAAGCAGGATTTTGGTAAATTCAGACCCAAATGGTATTCAGGCTAGTCACTTCTTAGTGCTCCTATTGTTTTATGTTGATTTTGAGGTCAAAAATTAACAAAACAGTTTGATTAGTAACTCTTGATTTTTTTCCCCTTATCCTGTTAGTCATTAATATTGTATGTCATATTTAATATGCACTATTTTTCTTTAACATTTGTGAAACATTCCACTATTATAAATTAGGGTTAAAAACTTGGACGTTTGTGGTTTGCACTTTTCCAAAATGCACTCATGTTTTAAAATTACTAGAAAAACACCCTATAGTATTGGAAATGCTAAAAAGGACCTTTTATTAAGTATTTGTCAAGTTATTTTAGCAAATAGTCCTGTAATTGATTGTTGTACTATATAATTATGGTCAGGTGCACAAAAGTTATCTATATAACAGTTTAGCATAAGGTTCTTTTTAAGTTTCTAATTTTGAAATACAAGAGTGCATTCTGGAAACACCAAAGCTCGGGGGAAGTCCAAGTCTTTAACCCTATAAATTAACCACTTCACATAGCCCTGGGGAACGGATTCCATGGTTTGTCATCTGTGTGACGAAATGATTTTATCCTTTTTCTTTATTTCAGATTCTATGATTGGTATCATTTGGTTTTGAAATTTATTTTCTTTTGTACTTTTTATCTTTGACGCCATTTTCTTTTCATTTCAGGCATTTGCTCAGCTATTGCAAGCACCACATGATGACGCTGCTATGATCATCAGGGAGCGTTTTCCTGTTCCTAGGTTGGTAGTCTGTGATCAGCATGGATCCCAGGTCAGTTAAAATTGATTTTAATCCAGCTACTTGTAAAGCTATGTTATTAGAGTTAACTGTTCCTTGTTCAGACCCAATCTGTTCCTAATGCACCTTATGTTAAAATATTTTGGTTGTAAGGAAAGTATCGTACGCAATCATTCTGCTCAAGTGAAATTTAGGATGCCATGAGAAACAAAGTCTTGTGAAGGCTAGAAAAGTTCTTTTCCAAAATGATCCCTTCTGTGGTTTACGGCATGCTAAATTTGGTGACTAACTTCCTTTTATTTTTTCAATGATTGGAATTGCTAGTCCTGCATTTTGCTGCTTGTTATGGCTGTTGCATCATTGCACTAGAAACTTCTCTTTTTGTTGCTTAGGTTTCCGTTACTACAATGATCCGGTTTTGTTGTTTTATGTCACACCGAGCAGGCTAGGTTCTTATTGGCAAAGTTGAACCCTTCAGCTACATACAATAATGCCCATGAGATGGCCGCTGGTTCAGATGTGATATTTACAGATGATGTGAACCTTCAAGTCTTCTTTGAGCATCTTCAGAGGCTAGCTGTGCAGTCTTGATGATAGACTTGTGTAGGTAGTTTTTAGAGTGGAAAAATTCCCTCAAGTGTGAGTTTTGTATCTCTAATATTATCCTGTTCCATTCCATTCGGTGGCTGCCCTTTCTTTCCATTTTATTGCGAAAGACCGAGTTGGACCCATGTTTTATGAAAAATAAGGATAGGATATCATTCTTTGGGGTCCAGGTCCAGGGAGATAGAATAAATAATATTGAGCTCAGAGGTCAGAGTGGTGGTGTACGGAAAGAAAGTAGTGGGGAGCTTTGAGTTAGAAAGAGGAATCTTATACTGGGGGCAATACTCAACATGTTTTGACAGATGATTGTCAGACGTTTATCTTTTTATGGTTTTGTATTCGTATGTCTCAGATTTATTTATGTATCTGAAGCTCTAAATACTTGCTTTCATACTGGGATTGGTGCTCTTACGCTGCGTTTGGTTACTGTCTTCAGTAGGCAGAGACGGAACGGAACGAAAATTTGAGGACGGAACAGAACAGAAATTGAAGACAGTGAGGTGTTTGGTTGCGATGGACAGAACAGAAAATTTTGTCTCCGTCCTAGGACAGAAATGCGTTTGGTTGCAGTGGACAGAACAAAAAATCAGTGGTAATGACCAAAATGCCCATGTAGTGTAGTTGTAATGTATATTGAGGATTTTATAATTATAGCAATATTTACTTGAATTATATTTGTTATTTTTAAATGATGATGCAATAAAATGAACAACCTAAATATTTATTGAAATACGACACCTAAAAATTAAATAAAATTAGTTAATTAATAAAAAAATCCTACAAAGTGTATTTGTAATTTTTTAATTATGATGAAATAAAATGAACAACCTAAATATTTATTGAAATGCGACACCTAAAAATTAAATAAAAATAGTTAATTAATTAAAAAATCCTACAAGTTACATATTCTACTACATAATAAATTAATAAAACATCTAAGTATTTGTGGAATTAATTACATAATAGGTTTAAATAAATCCTACTGAACATACATCGTAAATTCTTATAATATCTAAGAATTTTAGACAACAAATTTTGTTTTCCATGAATGATATATTCCTTTGCCTGTTAATGGAAGGTTCTTTACATTTTAATTAAATCTTTGACTTCTATTCTTTTCCATAACCTAAATTCGTGTAATGAAGAATTTCAATTTGGTTTCAAACAAGATGCTGAATTTTTTATTTGGTTATGCAATGCGCTCTCCGGGTATAATGCAATCCTCAATATTTTTACTGCTACTTTGGTTACAAAAACAGACGAGAAGTTAGAAATTTGAGGGCATAATAATTTACTAAAACATGTCCGGATTCATGGATTTTTAATTACATAACAGGGTTAGAAATCCGACAACCAAGAAATGCAAATACATAATAATTAAATAAAACATGTAAGGATTCATGGATTTTTAATTACATAACAAGGTTAGAAATCCGTTAACCATAAAATGCAAATACATAATAATTGAAAAAAACATGTAAGGATTCATGGATTTTTAATTACATAACAGGGTTAGAAATCAGACAACCAAGAAATGCAAATAGATAATTCATAAATAAAACACATAAGGATTCATGGATTTTTAATTACATAACAGGGTTAGAAATCCGACAACCACGAAATTTCAATACATAATAATTGAAAAAAAACATCTAAGCATCCATGGATTTAATTACATAATAGGTTAAAAGTGTCATTCAACCCTAGATTTTACTAAGAATTTCCTTAACAATAATACCCACAATGATTCCACAGGCAAAGAATAAAAATGCATGACTACATGCCATTTGTTTCTTCAATGTTGCGACTTCATTAAGTTCTTCCTTTGGTGGAAGTGACAATTGATTCGGTATTGTTGGGGGTTCATTGGCGGTATGAACGATTTCTTCAGTTAGACGAGTGCGCCTATGCATATCCATGACATAAGCACGTTCTGCTTCTACCAAAGTCTGAAACCCCTTAAATCTAGCATTAGGAAAGCCCTCAGTTACCAATTTAACATCCTCCCAATTTTCGAAAATTCCTACTTGACGTCCAACGAATACAACATAGAAGCTGTATCTGCCCATAGTTAAGTACCTGTAAATGAATCGTATCGACATCATTCACACACGTACATACATGGATAACATTAAATAGATAAGAAACTAAGCAATCATCATTGCATCACAAGTGTACAAAAGAAGTCAAAAGATCATCATATCATCATGCAACATCACATTGCATGAGCAAAAATAGTTAAGTTAGAAGTATTGTTACCAGCCTACCAGCCTACTGCATCATATAATAATATACCATTACATACAAAATATGAAATCAAACATAAGGTCAGATTTCATTAGCTAAGAGGCGCCGGACATAAGCACGTTTCTGATCTGAAGTTAAACCCCAAAAAAGCTTCTCAGAATAAGGATTCCTTGAGAAGATCATTACAGTCGTGACAACATCTTCAGTTGAGAAACCCAAAGTCCCAAGCTCTTCACCTACCTTGGGAACTGGGGTGCCCACAATAGCACTAGCAAGGACCTTTGCATTCTCTCTATTGCAGTCAATTGCATGGGTAAATGTGGCAGCAAGGCCGTCTAACACATCACTGTCCCTCAGCTTCCTTTTCCCTTTATTTTGTTGGGTCCCTTCGATATTGGAAGAGGCAACAGAGCCAGCAGGAGGGACTGTAACATTTGGAGCAGGAGTGGCCGATGGGCCTGTTGGAGACGATGGGGTGACAGGAGGTGGTGAACCTACTGGTGCATCAACTTCCATTTCCTCACCCTCCAACTGAGCAACTGCATCTGCAGCATCTTGAGCTCCTGCACCAGTAGCTCTGTCTTTTCCAAACACAAACTCAAGTCTGGGGTAAAGTGGAAAAGGCTTTCCAGGAGTGTAGTACTTATTAGGGTGTTTCTGAACAAAAAAAAAGGCAAACATGGTTTTAGCATCACATGTAAGGATTAACTATTATGAGAATGCTTTTACAAACAACCAACAAACAACCTACCCTCATCCATTCGTCCAACACTTGCTTGCTGTCAACCTCAACGCAGTGCTTGCTTTCATTCCAA
>JANIHZ010000005.1:13315380-13333721 GCA_027478365.1 Erythroxylum rufum
TTTTTGAACGGATTTGGAAAGTTATCTGTCGAGAAATCGCAAATTTTTATGGGTTTCTGGTTCGATCGCCGCGGCGAGTACTGTTCATCGGTGCTGTTCGCCGCGACGAGCACTGTTCATCGGTACGGGTACTGTTCATCTATACGGTACTATTGTTATGGATAGATGGGCTCCGGAAACGGGGTCCAGCATCACTGGTCCTTAACCACCATCAAGAATGTCAATAAGGACTTCAACTAAATTAGCTTGCTAGTAGCTACTGCCATCACACAACACTTTGCCTTTATTAAAGATTAAGATACCATGCTATGCTTCTTTGGCACCAAATCTTCTATACCCCCTTACCCAATACCCTCTGTCCCTTTTTCATCTTAACCATTCAATTTATTACATTGGATGGTTGAGATTAAAAGGGTATTGAGTAGGTACAGAGTAGGGGTACAGAGGATCTGTACCCTGCTTCTTTGTCTTCTAGGATATAGGTGATTGCCCAAGCATAACAAAATATCATGTCACTAATTATTATGTGATTGAGCAACTTGTCTAATCAAAATCGTAATAGGAATATAGCCTTCGGTCACTATCCTTACCTAGTAAGATCTCCTATCCGAGGTTATTCTTAAGGTAGCATATCACCCATATGGTGGCCTTAAGATGTTCCTTCTAAGGAACCTATGGAAATTGCGACAACATATGTATTAAATAGGAAATCTCAAGGCAAGTAATTGCTATGTAAATTAGTTGCCCAAATAGTCTTCAACAAATTGAAGCATTATCTATCTCTTCACCTTATGCCAGTTCCAATTTCTATCTATGTTCCATCAAAGAGTAAGCAGTTTTCTCTCTAAGGAGTTTAGTCTCCAATATTATGTTTAAAGCATATTTCCTTCAGCACTAAAATAATTATGTAATGATTTTGCTACTTTGATGCCTAAGAGATATTTGAGTGCCCCCAAGTATTTGATATGGAAACATTTATTTAGTTGACTTTTAAAATCTAACCATGTTTTCGAATCATTTCCAGCTAATATGTCACCTATATATATTAACAATCTAATAAAAATTTTACCCTTGCAATAGTAATTAAAAATGGGCTAAATATATTTGTACCTTTTTAGGACTATTATTAACTTGGAAAAACAGTTTCATGATGTCTCACAGAGTTTATACATCGACTTTCAAAGTTAACAAACTTTGTTATCTCTATTTGTCTCGAAACGCAACCTCATGCAAACTTCTTCCTCTGAATCACCAAATAGAAAGGTATTATTCAGATCCATTTGGTGTAGCTCCCATCCATTTGTCACTATTATTGCTAACAGAACTCGTATAGTTATAAGTTTTGTAACTGAAACGCTGGCGTATCGTTGTACTTTTCAAGCAAGTACAAGCTCCTAAGCTGCGTCACTTCGAGTGCACGTGGACTCCGAAAGACACAACAAATTGCTAAAGGAAAATTGGAGTATTCTCATTCATTCCCAGCTTCATACATCGGTAACATATATATAGCCTTTATTGGACGTTATTCTCTAATTATTCTTGCCATACAAATCACATTTGACTTTCCTACTTTGTTTGATTCTTTTAATGGTTCTCCATTGATTTCTCTTTGCAGAATATTTCCTAATCATAGATGTAATCATCATTCATCCATCCAGCTGCTTTCTTTTCTCTTGTTGATCTCTGTGGGTGTCTCGGTTTGTAGCACAATCTGTGGCTCCTCAATTTGTGAAGATTGCATGGGTGATTGCATGTTAGGCGTGGATGGCGTGATTGTCGTAACATCTCTGTCTGCTTCAAAATCCCCCTTGTCCTCAAGGCGAGGCTCGGTGTAATACTTTGCAACCATCTCAGCGAGTTCTCACTTTGCCTCAACCAGACTACCATCACTTTATTGGACCAATACTTGCTCTTCCTGTTTCCCATTATGTAGTACTGTTCTTGAGTAGATGAGGAAATAGGTTTCGAAATCGGTTGGCCATTTAAGAACTCATTTGGTATATTGACCAGTGGTTCATTCCCTTGAAAGGCTTTAACCAGCGAAATGTGAAACACTAGATGAATTTTGGTCAACTCGGGTAATTATAGACGGTACACAACCTCTCTGATTTTCTCCACAATTTGAAAAGGCCCATAGTAGCAACAAGCTAACTTTTGTGAAGAGCGTTTGGCAACGAAATGTTGTTGGTATGGTTGTAGCTTGAGCAGAACCTTGCACATACGTCGAATGAAACTTCTCTTTATTTGTAGTTTGCCCGTTGTGCTGCCAAGAGGTTAGCTCCTAACTCACGTATGAGTTTGTCCTGATCCTGCATTATTGTTAGAGATATAGATAAAATTGTATATATCCCTGTAAATTAGGGATATCGATATCAGGGATATCTTCCATAATTATCCCCTAATTTACAGGGATATACCGTGTGTAATTATCTCTATATAATAGGAGCCTTTATACTGTAAATGATAATACAATCAATACAATTACCGATTCTTTGATCCAATTATTATGTCATTTAGAGCTATAGCCTTAGTTGCATCTTTGGTATATTGAGGAATTATGGGTGGCGATTATCCATATAATGCTTGAAATGATGTCATTTTAATCCCCTTGGTAACTAGTGTTCATGCAATATTCTGCCCAGCGAAGGAAGTCATACCATTTTGATGGCCTAGCATGTGTGAATGCTCGAAGATACTGCTCTAGTCCTCTATTCATTACCTCCATTTGGGCTTCGGTTTGAGGATGATAAGTTGTGATTCTCTTAAGGTTTGGGGCCACTGAGCCAAAAAAGTTCCTCCCAGAAGGTGCATGGGGTCTCGATCGGATATTATTGAATCGGGAAATCCATGTAACTTGACCACTATATTGACGAAAAGACCAGTAGTCTTTGGTGCATCAAAGCTAGTTAGTAGAGTTTTGAAATGAGTAACTTTGGTCAATCGGTCGACGACGACCATTACTACGGTATACTTGTGAGAGGGGGTGAATTTGTTATGAAATCCATCGTGACATATTCCCAAACCATTGATGGAATTAGCAGCGGTTGGAGTAGACCGACAGGAGGTTGTGTGGAGTACTTTGTTGATTGACAAGTGATGAATGAAGCAATGAAGTGCTGAACTTCCTTGCACATATGGGGCCAAAAAAAATGTCGTAAGTAGCATGGGCTAAAGTTCTTTTTACACCAGAATGTCCTACTGTTAAGTGGAATTCATGCAAAATTTTGTTTTTGGGCCGTGATTAGGGGCTGAGGAAGTAATTGTGGTTGTGGAATAATATGTTGTCCTTTATGCTAAATGGATTTTGTAGCGTGCCTTCTCTTGCCTATTTATGCAAAATTTGCAAATCCTCTATATTCTGATTTTCAGCCCGAAGGTCGTCAAGGAGTGTTGGTATCAACTGGTAATAAGCAAGGAATAGCTGCCCTTCGTTGTTGTTAACTGTTGTGTAATCCACTTGGGACAAGGCATCCGCTACTTTGTTGGCACTTCCTAGCTTATACTTGATAGTAAATTAGAATCCCATTAGCTTGTGGATATAATGTTATTGCTCCAAAGTGTGTATAAGCTATATTAAGAGCTTCTTGAGGCTACAGTGGTCAGTTTAGATAATGAAGGGATGACCCAATATTGGGATCATAACCATCAAATTTTAGGGGGTCAAACTTGAGGTAATGGGTTTTGTTGTTGGGATTCTCCATGGGTGAACATTGGATGTGGGGTGGTGACTATTTGAAATTAAAGTTGAAGGCAGTGGGTATGGGTGAATGTGAGGAACACATGCTTTCAATAGTTTGTTGAAGAGGTTGTATTGTGTGCTACAAGGCTTATATACTTTGGTGGATGAAGAGGGATTATTGGTCAAGGCATTTTTGTAATGCATTAATCAAGGTTTCCTATGGTTGTTCTTCATGGGTATTGGGGTTAGAGGTATTATCGAAGTTAGTGTGGGTGATTGTCATGGTTGCGAGTGAGGGTTGAGGACGATAATGAAAGCACCATTTGATGTGCAGGCGTATCATTATACTTTTCGAACAAGTACGAGCTCTTAAGCTGCGTCGCTTCGAGTACACGCAGACTCTAAAAGACATAATAAATTGCTGATGGAAAACATGATTATTCTTATTCATGCCCAGCTTCATACATTGGTAACATATATATAACCTCTATTGGACTTTATTTTCTAATTATTCTTTCCATACAAATCACATTGGACTTTTGTTGAAATATAAAGTGGAAGTTTGTCCCAATATCGGATAAAGAGAGGAATGAAGATTAATATATAAACCTAAGGAGCTACTCCACCTATCACCAATTGGTTTTAGGATGGAACCTCACTTGGGCTTGTATGTGGTTTAGCTTTCCTTCTCGTATGGGCCCGTAGGCCCATTATAAATTCTAACATGGTATCAGAGCAGGTTGCTCTTATGTTAATCGTTAACTCCTCGAAATAATAGATCATTGGTCACATGTTAGACCCACACGTGAGGGGGGTGTTGAAATATAAAGTGAGAGTTTGTCCCATATAGGATAAAGAGAGGAATGAAGATTAATATATAAGCCTAAGGAGCTACTCCACCTATCACCAATTAGTTTTAGGATGGAATCTCACTTGAGCTTGTATGTGGTTTAGCTTTCCTTCTCGTGTGGGCCCGTAGGCTCATTATGAATTCTAACAACTTTCTACTTTGCTTGATTCTTTCAAGGTTCTCCATTGATTTCTCCTTCTAGAATATTTCCTAATCATAGATGTATTCTTTGTCCATCCATCTGGTTGCTTTCTTTTCTATATTGATCTCCGTAGGTTTGGCTCAGTTTGCAGCACAATCTGTGGCTCTTCAATTTATGGAGATTGCATGTAAAACATGGATGGCATGAGTGTCGTAATAGCAACTAGTGTGGAAATATTATAAAATTTCAAGCCTTTAATATGAATAAATCCATTTGCTACAAGTTTAGACTTATAGCACTTTATAGTTACATCTAAATTTATTTCACTTTATAGACCCATTTACAATCAATAGGTCTCTTTATGTATGGAAGACTCTCCATAGTCTAGGTCTTGTTATCTTCTAAGGCTATAATCTCCTCTGATATGGCATCATGCCACTATGCATTCTTGACCATCTGAGAATAATTTCCAAGTTTTATAATGTTATTATCATTAAGAATATTTGATGCTTATAAGAAAACTTATCAAATGTTACATAATTAATTAAAGGATGAGTACCTGAGGACAGTTTATGCTGTGAGGGCTTAAAGAGAAGGTCTATATCTATCATATAATTTATGAATAAACTTTCCCAAATTGACAATTGTATATGCTAATATAGAGCTTGATTGAACTTGAACACCCATATGTGGTCCATAGACACTCATCTCTTCCAATCTAACATATTGTTTGGACATTTGATTAGTATGATCTAGTGAAAAGGTTAGTTTTGAGCTAGGGCACTAAGGGCCCTCGCCTAGAGCCTATGCTCATAAAGGGCCTATTAATTGTAAATTATTTTATTACATATGTGTTTTATTTGAGCTAGGAAGCAGGTATAAAAAGAGTTGTTCTTTTAAAATTTTTTAAAGGAATTTATTTAAGGAACAAACGTCATTCTTAATTTAGTAAAAAAGATAGCTTGGTTTGTCAGCGTACATACAAAAATTACTTTTGAAAGGTAAAACAGCAATGAAAGCTTGCATTTCAAATGAATTTGCTCCTCCTAAATGTCAAGATTCATATTTTTTTAATTGAAATTCAGTAAGAGAAGGCCTTAAATTCAAGAATTTTGCATTGACCTTACCTTCATCAACACCATTTCCATTTAGGTAAGAAACACATTTCATTTGTTCTCTTAAACTCTTTTAATCTAGATACTAGGTGAAAATTTAAAATTTGATTATGAGTATGATGACATTTTCAATCTAGGTAGAATTTTCTACTTTTTGAATTGAAACTCATATTAAATTCTAGGTATAATTTATCTCTCATTCATTTCCTATTTCAATTGCAGTTTATCCAGATAAATTGAAATATGTTAATTTAAGATGATATGTAGTTTGTCTAAATTGAAATATGTCAATTTAGGTATAATTTCAATTCGAATTGAAGTTTATTAGGATAATTTATCTCTTTATCTCTCTTCCATTTCGCAAATATCATAGTTGATAGTTTTTATCTCTTATTTTTTTCTTCAACTGCAATTTATCTCTCTTTCATTTATCAAGTCACAATTAGCATTTTTATTTATGGATTTAGTTGATTTTATATGTATAAATTTAATTTTTTATATGATTGATGGAATTTGGGAGTTATCGATAAATTTGAGAGTGGACTCCTTTAGTAAGGATTATGAGGAATTAGTGGACATAGTTTTGAACAACCTAATGAAATTTAAGTAATGAAATTCATATTCATGAGAACGTTAGTAATTTGAGTAATCATGATCATGTATCAAATTTAGAAAATTTAAGCCTAGATGAGCAACCGATCCTTCTGTTGAATATTTATGACTCTAGAAATTGGGATAATCTTGACAATAAAGTAAGAAACATTTTAATTGAAAAAGGGCTTGTAAGAGAATTGAATCTTGTGTTTACTTTAAATAATACATATTTGCATATTGTTGATTCATTGGAGCCTTTCTTTTTACCTTGTCCCGGGTCTATAAAACGTTAGGAATGGCCCTGTCTAGTGATTAACACTTTAACTTAGCCCAGAGTTCAAATCTATAAAAGTCGTGCACATAGATATAATTGTCAAAATGTATAGATCATCTATCATTCTTTTTTGCATCCAACGATCATTCCATACCATTCCTTTAAACAATTTCTTTATGTTCTTCATTTGTACTTTCCCTTTCTTCATTTGTGTCATTTTTCCTAATTAAAGGTTGTGGTTAAATCTTACTATGCTCATTATCAATTAAGGAAATATATCAAACACATTGGTAAATGAATGAATTTTCAAATTATATGCATTATTAATCAAATTACTTATTTAGATTTAATTATAAATTCTTTTCTTAGCAAAAAATATATTTGTTGTTTGTGTGTTTTCAAAAATAATTAAATATTTTTAAGTGAATAATATCTCATATTTATTTATGGATGAAAAGAGGAGAAAAAGTTGAAAATTTTTATATGAATAATAGAAATTAACAAGCTATTGATAGAGTATTTATTAGTCAATTTAATTTGAGTAATTGTACCCGATTATAGATAACCTCAATGGTGTGTTAGCCACATAGGCTATCCCTGGTCAAAGGGCACATGGGGATAACATAACCAAGATATCTGGCATTATTAGACCACATGAATTGAGAAAGACTATTCTCGCTGTGACTCTTAGGCTCGTAGAATATTTCACCAATAAGTCTCAACGACGTGGCATCATGGGTTTCCAACCTATATACTGCTCAAGTAGTTTATGGGACAGATCATCTATAAGAGATTAAAAATAAACAAAGATTGACGGTAGTATAGAATCTAGGTATGCTAGCCGAGAAACACAAGCCCTTCGTCTCTGTCTGGGCATCAATTCTTAAGGCCTGCCTTTTAGGAATCTAAACCATCCAATCTTTCCCTATTTAACAAAGACCTCAAGCATGATCTATAGTCTAAGACTTTATGATACACAGAATCCTTATAACGAGGCAAGTGTAGATCATATTTGTCATTCTATATGACTATGGCTACATTATTCAAGAATTAAGCTTTCAGGAGAGAGAGAACTTAGAAAGAAGCTTTGTCTTTCCCAGTGGTTGGAGAAGGGTGAGTTTTTACTGGAGAACAAGGTGAAGTTTTAATTTGCAAGGGTTTTACCCATGGATCAGTTTGTTTAATATATGAAGGTGATGGATCAGAAGTCTTTGCACGTTTAGGCTTTGGGGATCTAATTGATTTGGGTTTAGCGATTGTAGGATGGATATGCTGCTTAATCAAGGGATAATTCATTTTGAATACTTTATCATAATCAAGGGATGACTGGAAAAGTTGTGGGATAAGCTCTATAAATAGTCTTAGACTATTCTGTCTGTATATCATCTTCCATTCTTTGGATTACTTCCTTCACTTTTCGGAGTTACTATTCTTTATTTGCGAAATCGGGTCCAAAATATTGAGTGTCAATGTATCTTCTATGATCAGCATCAAGTTGGGTCATCTAATCTTTTAAATAGGTCTATAATTTGTGGACCCAAAAAGAGACTGTTTCAACTTGGTTTTAAGTGATATGAGTTTGTTGATTAAGCCCATCAATTTTGAAATCAATTCTTTAAATAACTATGCTTTGGGCAACTACATTGTCAGTCTGCCAATTGAGCACTTTATCGATAAGATTTGATAAAATGGTTCACTGAAAAGTAATTCCTGTAGCACGAATATAAAGGTTAAAGATAACCCTATTATGTTCATCAGTACGTCTCTCCAGTGGAGGAAATTCCTCCTCATATGGTTTTACCATCATACAACGAATTGGGGGTTATAGAGGCAACATGAATAGAAGGAATAAGTGACGGTGGCTTATTGGGCATCGAATCTATAAGGAATAAGTGTTCTTTGCTAACAGTTTTGAGTAATTCTTGAAGAGTCTTTGGTTTGGTTTTTGGATTTTTAATCCCAATCCATAGTCTAGAATTAGGATCATGATCATCATTTTGATGGGGGAATTGTTAAGTAGGTTGATAGTAATGGATTTCTTTGAGTTGTTGTTTTCCTATTTTGTTCTTCTTCTTTCTTCAAGCATAGAGCTCATCATCACTGTCATATTCATAATTTAGACATATTTCACAGTCAGGTTTGCACATAAATGGATCTACATCATAGAAAAAATTTCCATTATGATGGCTGATGTATACAGGTTCTCCGTCTGGTGTGAAGTAATGGATTGGAGGTCCATCTTTGTCTTCTTTATGAGAGAATATCAGTTGAAGCATCAAAATAGGGCTAGATATGCTGGATGAACCTGGTTGATCATTATTGGGCCTGGTGTAGATGGATTTTACTGATCCATCTCCTAAGGTCTTGCGAACAAGAGGAGTTATTGTATGGAAGGAATGCCTATGATAAGCATAGAATACTTTTTGATAGTTAGTGAACCATTTAGTTAGCATTAACTTCTTAAGTTCCATTGGTGACAGTTGGTTTGGAATTTATATATATAATGGTGGTCTGATCATGAGCTTTATGTACTACCATGTATGAAGCATCTGAAGTAAAATTTGGGAAATTCAGATCTACTATATGATTCTACAAAAGGTAAATCATTTGGTGGTAAAGGGTGGTCATAATAGTTGTAGGATCTTATTATACTCCAGTGATCTGGATCTAGACTTAGAATATCTCAGATAAGGTGAGATCATCTAACTTGATATTGAAATCAAGGGCAATCGTAAGGATGATACTTCTGTTATTGAGAGTGGTCAACAAAGTACCAATTAATTCGTTTTGGTACGTAACATAAGCAGTGTCAAGAAGAGAGATTCGAGTTGTAGTCAAAATTCTTTTTCTTCCGTAGAGAGTAAGAATAAGGTGAATAACTCCAACATGAAGGTGTGTATGATTATGTTCTCTCCAAAGAGTGATGTGTTCCTTTGGAATTTCTAACTTCATATATTGTTCTGTTGTGGTAGCTTTTAAACCACACTGCTCCAAATGAGTACTTTGGATGATTTCTTTGACCTTTAGGTAATGTGCAGAGAGAATAGTCCTTATAATTCTTATCCAAGAACAATCACGAGAGTGTATAATGTAGGGACTGAGCAAAGGTAAAAGAAGTATCAGAAATATGACTTTCTATAGAAAGATGAGTAATTTCAACAAAGTTTTCAATTTTATTTGAAAGAGTACGTTTAACATGAGAACAGAGATTGACAATAAAAAAAAGTTGAAGAAAGATAAACATGATCATTACGTAAAGAGTCACTCATAATTGAAGAAAACCCTTACTTACTTTCATTCGGAATAATTTAATCACAATCAATAACAATCATATCTGATACCACATGAGTTATCTCTAGTTAGAGGGCACACGGAGATAACATCACTAAAATACGTGACATTGTTAGAGGACATGAATCGAGAAAGGCTATTCTTGTTGTATATTTTCTCTTAAATTAACATTGGTTTGTTAAATTAGATAATAAATAATGTTAAATATTATAGTTATTGTAGAATTAATATTTGCGTTAACTAAAATATAATATAAGAACAATAAATATATTCAACTAATTAATCTTTAGTATTGTTTTGATTGGATACACGTTACGCAGCATTCATCCACTTCGTCCTTTGCTTTACGCAGCATTCATCCAGTTCGTCCCTTGCATTACGCATCTTTATCTTATCGTACCTTTATCACTTAACTCTCCTGTACTTGAGGTTTGGTCCTGAACGCAGATAAGATTTGTTCAATAATCTTATCCACTGCACCCCTCAGATAAGCGGAGGCAAAAGTAGACATGAGGTCAGGGAAAGGTTTTAATTATCTAGAAAATGATTTAAGCGTCGACTTAAGGTTTTAATTATCTAGAAGATGATTTAAGCGTCGAAGTATTAACACTGGAACTAGCACATTATTTT
Source organism: Erythroxylum rufum (assembly GCA_027478365.1). NCBI lineage: Eukaryota > Viridiplantae > Streptophyta > Magnoliopsida > Malpighiales > Erythroxylaceae > Erythroxylum > Erythroxylum rufum. Next base: position 13,325,956 of record JANIHZ010000005.1, read on the forward strand.
CATGAGTTAGTCTAACCAATATGCATTTAACTCATCCTAAAAGACATAAGGCACATGTCTGCAACTAATATGTGCAAAATTTGGAATTGGAAAGCTAAGAACAGTCACATATTGGAGTTCATGAAACAGTTTATCAAGAGGAGGATGTTATGTTTAGGAGACAAAGCCGGATTTTACTGAGACTCCGTTTAATGTCACTGTTTGGGACGATGTTGTGTTTAAGGTTGATCCCATTGCTTTAAAATACTAAATTCCACCATCGTTTTCTCGTGGCCATTGCAAGCATTTGCGATTCACAAACCCAGCCCAAAAAGGAATGAGCCCAGTTCTCTTCTCAACAGCTAAAACCTCCCTTCACAGCTAAAACCCCTGTGTTCGTCGCTCACTCTCAACTCATCCCCAAACGTTTCCCGAGAAAATGGATGATATTTTCCCAGCGTCCAAACAACACCCAAAACTCGATTTCCACCAAGCTTTCACCACCCTCCAAAACCACTGCGCTGGCTTCCTTCAAAACCTCCCCCAATTCAACCCCAACCCATCTTCACTCCAAACCCATCTTCACTCCTCTTTCTGCAGCACAAAACAGCTAATAGACGCCACCCTCTCTCGCTTCAACCCCCACAACATTCCGTCGTCATCCACGAACTCACCGCTCTGGGCTCGAATTCCTCTCGACTCTAAGACCCATTTAGGGACTACTACTCGCCGAGCCGGTGGTGCAATGTCGAACGAGGCCATTGAAGAGAGACTAGCAGGCGTGCCCGTCTACGCTTTGAGCAACCCTAATGAAGAATTCGTTTTGATTTCTGGTGCTTCTAGTGGGAAGTCTGTTGGATTAATTTGTTTTAAGAAAGAGGACGCGGAGGCCCTTCTTGAGCAAATGAAGAGTATGGACCCTGCTATGAGAAAAGCCGGTTCTAAGGTTGTTGCTATTGCTTTAAACAAGGTGGGTTCTTTGGCTTCTTTGTTACATGGGTTTCTGCATTTATATTTAAAGATTGAATTTTGTTTTAATTGGTGAGTTTTTTTTCTTCTTCTTTTGTAGGTTTTTCAGCTGAAGGTTAATGGGGTGGCATTTAGGTTGATACCTGATTCTTCACAGATTAGAAATGCGCTGAGGGTAAGTTTTTCCTATACTTCTTTTGTTTGTGTCAAACTTAGGCTAAGTTTGCTTCAATTTGAATTTTCCCCATTTAACTAAAGCTTGATATTACTTGAATCACGTGTAACCTTAAAATAGCATCGAATCTAGTTTGGTCAAGGAAAATGCATATCTTGAATTTGAAGTGAGTGTGTCAAACTCAAGAAATTCAATCCTTGATGGTGTTTTTGAGACTATTAGCATTATTTTAGTTAAGTCTTTGTTATCATCTATATATTTTATCTTATTAATTAATTAAGTGCCTGCCTGCGTGCTATTCCAGAATTTATTAATATGTTCTTTTGTTCATTGTAGGAGAGGGAGAAGGCTGGTTCCAATGATGATGCCTTCACTGGGGTGCCAGTTTTCCAGGTTTTCCCTTTTCTACATTACCAACCAATTTGATAGCTTAGAAGTATATGATTAAGTTAAGATGAACAGAAGGAATAAAATTATGCATTAGGGATTGTGTGACTGATTGCAGACTTGTAGTGGAATTGAATCTTGGTATCTTGCATCTATAAAATATTTCCCTGAATTTGTCTAATAAAACAGAATTGGAGTTTGAAAATATATGTCATCTGGAGAGCATAAATTGCTTTTGTGAAAATTTGAGCTCATAAAATTAAAAAATTATCATCCTGTCACCTCAGTCCCATTGTGTTAATTGAATGTGTTAAGAAATGATTATGATTACTTTTATTGTGACAAACTGTAAGCCTTATTTGTTACATGCCATTACCACAAAGAATTAATGGATTGAAATTGATTCTAGAATCATCAACACAGGAAGATGATATCTTAAATGTGCCATGTATATTCATACTGTTACATGAAATTTGCATTATGCATTAATCCAACTAGGTACATTTTAATTATTTTGTGCTTGTTAGATCCATGCATGGGGCCCCTTGTAGTTTGCGAATCTGAATTTTGGTCTTTTAATTTCACTGCATCGATATAGGTGCAGTTACCTGTTCTTGCAATGTTCCAACACTTTCTGCAGGGAATTTTGGTGCTCATTTTTTGGTTTATTATTGTCATTTTGCATTTTCCACTTTTTCTGTTATGAAGAGTTTCACTTTATTGGAGATTCTATTGGTCAATGCTTAGGTAGCCTTTGATGCAGGGTACAATGAACTAGCTGAATCTATGCAGATAATTGGAAGTTGGGCATTTCTTTTTTGCTATTTTTACTTAGTTACTCATTCAGAACTTTTTGCATGAAGAACTAATTCAAACTTTGGAACTTTTGCATTTCAGTCTAGGAGTTTGGTGTTGAGAAGCCAAAAGAAGAGCTATCGTCCGGTATTCTTCAGAAAGGTTAGCTCTGGAAAAGGAAGGTTTACTTTATTCATTTAAGGGAGAATAGAAATGGGGTGAGGGTTGGGGAGCAGGTGGAACATAAAGATTGGGGCTTTCGGTAATGAAGTCACTGATTATACTGTAAGCACTAAACTTCTAATATTCCTGTGGTTCTTACAGGAGGATTTAGAAAATTCTCTACAACGAGCTTCCTACCAACAGAAGAGATTAAATCCTGCTTTCAGGCAGGGGGATATTCAGGTATAGCATATTGTTGGTGCCTCTCCATTTTCAGAGTTCATGTTCCTTACATATGTACGTTTGTTTTTTTGGTAGGTTGCTGTCTTTGAAGAAATAATTAAGGGTATGAAGGTAAGCAGAACCTGGAACTTTTCCGTGTATTTTGCAAGGGATGGCCTAGAAGAGACCAGACAATTATTATCTTGTGGAGTTGTTTTTATATCCAAATGTACTTATCTAATCATTTCTTCTCTTATAAAGCTAAAATCCCTGAAGCACAAATTTTTGCAGGAAAGTTCTACATCGACTTGGGATGACGTCGTCTTTATTCCTCCTGGGTTTGATGTTTCAACTGATCCTTCCATGCTATAGGTAGCTGACAATGAGTAGCTGATGTCTTTATGATGTTCCAATTTATTATCCTTTCTACAAGGGCTGCAAAAGTGAGTTATTAGTGGCTAATGTTCATGGCCATGTGTTATTGTACACATATGTTTTGCCAATAATGAAAGTGTAGATAAATTCGCATGTTTGTATTGAAATGGTTGACAAGTATAGATAAATGGGCATGTTAGTCATCAGGTACCTTCAGTAGGTTGGTTAGTTCTCTGGTTAATGCAATTTGTGAGAATTTTTGAGTTAATGCTTCTCTTAGGAGTTCATGGGTTTGTTTTAGCTTTTAGGTTCTTCTGGACGAGTATGTATTGAAGCTAATTTGGTCATAACATCATTTTGTATCCGTTGTGAGTTGTGACATACTTGCCCTTACCATTTGACGTAGCATTTATATAATGTAATATCAATCTTAAGTAGCCGAGTATGATGCTTTTCGTCTGATAGCAAATATTCTGGTTTGCTTTTGGTTGACTTGTAAACGAAAAGTAATGGCTTAGAACAAGGGGGAACAATAAAGCTTGCAATTTTCAGAATGCTGACGCTATTAGTAATGGAAAAGTCGCTGGAGATTTGACAAAAAAACATAGGAAATCTATAATCATAGTGTTAGAACAGGATCGGGTTTGTGGTTTGTTGATCGGAGTCGAACTAATTTTCTTTGATCTGCCTATGTTTTCGGCTCAAAAGGGACCTGGGACCTTGTTTTTGAGATAAACTCAAAGATAGAAATTTTTTCTTCATACCTCAAAGTCTGTACAATGCTGGCTTCTATAGCCTTAGGGAAATAACTGTCTAATTCTACTACTACGTAAAATAAGGAAATAAAGAACTGTCACTTAACAACTTCCAGCACAATCAAGACTTAAAAATAAAAAATAAAAACTAAGCACAACAGCTTCATATGTGGCTTTGTGACGGCTTCTTTGTGAACTTCCCATGAGTGAACCGTTTGTAGCTCTTGTATAGCTTTGGTCGCATAACATATAGCAACCCATTAAATGGGTTTACGGTGCCTCTAGGAAGAAGAGAGGCTTTAGAGCGATATATGCAAGAATTTCGAAATTAGGGTGAAGGTAATTTTTACTTCTTATTGTTTGTTTGTACCAATTTTTTTTTTGTTTTGTTTTGGTAAATCAGTAAAATTGTATATAAATAAGAAAATGTTATGTCAGAAAATCTCCTACCTACCAAAAGGAACAAGGTAGTGCAAATTCATAATGATCCTAGATCAAACCTTGTAACAACACTATCTATAACACTCCTTCACAAACTTCCTACCAAGAAGCCTTGGGCTTTTCTACACAGTAATCCAAGTGCACCAAACAACATGCCAGCAACACAAAATGTTCAACAAACATATTCCAAGCACAGAAAACCACAGCCGCAATCAACAGAACTTTAGGATATAGTATCCGTAAAAAATGGTTCTCCTACTGTTGACGCTTATGATTACCTGCCTTGAAGACATTTAATCTGAAATGTATATGGAAAGTTTGAGGTGCCCTTGAACTACCGTTAGGAGGAAGGTAGTTTAGTACATGGAAAGCATTTAATTTATCTCCCTAGTTGAACAACAACCTGTGTCACAATGTTAGTGTTAGTGTATAAAAGATCTAATTACCTCTTAAAGTGTTTAGGTTGAGATGCTCCAGAACTTGGAAGATTATCCTGGCTTGTAGGCTCTCCATCTCCATAGCTACATCCCTGAAAGTTCTTGAGTTCCTTTCGGTCCAAATGTGGTAAATCGTAGTGGATAAAAGAATAGGGAAGATGGAACTCTGTGGAGGAGTTTGGTGAAACCAAGTTGGGATAGAAGGAAGGCTTAAGTGGTTGGGAATGGTGATTTGGAAGTGGTTAAGGCAATGGGTCCAAACAGATTTGGAAAAAGGACAATTAAAAAATAGATGTTCAATGAATTCCAAGTCCGAAATATAAAAGGAACAATGGTTGGAGATATATAGAAAGTGAAGCGTATCCCTTATTGGAAGTTTTTTTAGAACGGTCAGCTAAAGAATAAATGAGCACCTTAGGCTGTTATTTTTGAACCAAACTATATATAGAGTACCAAGGTACGTATAGGAATGAGGGTCTCAAGAGATTACAGGCCGAAGTACTGGTGCAAGTTTTTAAAAAACTAGGCAATCATTCCAAGTGTACCAAAATTTACGCTTGACTTTTCACAAGATAAAAAATAATTGAGCTTTCAGTTCTGACATTTTTTTTCTTAACAAATCTATGCTGACTACGTATGCTGTTGTTAACACAGAACTTTAAAATTTGAAATCCCAAATTCACTATTTAGAGTTTTTAAAAAATTAAATCCCTAAATTCCCTGAAAAAGTGATGGTGTTCTTATGTTTCATCCAATGACATTGTTAGTGGGATGTGGTTGTGTGCTCAATCTTTCGTCTCTTGTTTGTCACTCTTCCAATATTGTAACATAATCTCATTCATTAAATTCTTATTTGTATTTTACTTTAGTTCACTCTTCTCTAAACATGTGTTTGAGATCAAATCTATATATTCGATGCATGCCAAGGTGATAGTGTTGGATAAAAATTGTCTCATGATACTTTTGACCACATTTTTGCCACAGAAGACGAAGCTGGCGTTAAACTTTGCTTCCAAATGACAGACCTCATCGCAATTGAATACAAGAGTGTTTCTGAAGTATCAATAGGAAACCCTTGGTTTATGGGTTGTTTTCCGGTTATAGTTACAGTTCCATGACAATAACAGCAAAAGAAGAGTGAAAGGGAGAGCGGCCACACGGAGAAGAAATTTGGGAGAGGAAAGGATAATCGTGACACCTTTTTGGGAATTTAGGATTTCTGAAATCCTAAATCTCAAAGCAAATAGATTTCAATTTTTAGGGATCCTCATCACATATATAATTAACGTGAGATCCTTAATAGTTTACCATTGGGATTTAAGTTGATTGATACAAACTTTAAGATCTATGATTAAGTTACCCCAAAAGTAGATGAGGATAATTATGGTTACTTGAAAAGGTGTAGTGAGAGCATAATTATACAGGATAGATATAAAAAATCATACAACCACATTTCTTTAGTTTGTTTATTGATCTTCCATCAGTCAATAAAATCTAGGATATATAGTGCCACCTAAACTTTCAATGATGGGGCTAATAAATTTCAATATTGTAAATGATGCTTTAAGGCCATGAGGAAAAAGCAGAATGGACGTTTGATCAACATTTATTGTACCACAATGTATAGTTTTTGGTACATCAGATAGAAATTGATAATTGACACCTATGTAAGATGGCATGTACCATAGATCTCCAAACTAGAAAAGAAGAAACTTAGAAAAATAAGATGAATGACTCCTTGCAGGACTTTGACAAAATATTTGATTATATTTGAAGTGCTATTCTCCTAATGAAACTTGGCCTAAGTATTGAAGAATACTTCAATATTGTTTTAATGAGAGGATCAATTTCAAGTTTCCATGCTCGAAAAAAGGAATATTGGTGAAAATTTATCCATGACAATGTTCTCCAAAACCACCTCGTATATCTCTCTCACTCCTCAAGATGTTGATGAAGCAGAAAAAGATTACAATTAGTCATTGAATAGGACTTGTCATACCAAAAATACTTCTGTTGAATCTCATGACTATCCTGAATGGTTTCTAAAGAAATAAGTGAAATAAAGCATAAATAACAAATGTGTAACTCGAGCAAAGTAGCCAATACGATTGATATTGTGCTTGGTGTGGTTGTTATGACGACTATACTGAAATGTGTGAATTACTTTTTCATCAACTATATATCCTTGAATGATCCTACTTCCTCAATTATACTAGCATGATTTTTTTCTACATCTACGACTCATGATACAAGTTGGGTCAATCATTTAGGTGTCAAAAAATATATGACTTACAATAGAACTCTTCTAATAAACGAATTCTCTTTTTAAGGATAGTGTTATGACAACCATTAGGGAGTTTACCCTATGTCATTAAAGTAAGATGCATAGCCCTTACCCCTATTCTTTCACTATATGATTGTTCATTGTTTCTGTAAAATCAAATCACTTATTATTAGTCGTTCAAATTACGTAATAGTTGGATTGTGTTATATTGATGTTTCTCACTTTTTGCTTGATCAAATATTCAAACTCAGGTGATCATTAGCTTTGGGTTAATTAGGCAGGGTTATACTATGTAGATGATCTTACTTTAGATCACGCTCATCAAGTTTAGAGTTACGTTGACAATCACTTGAAGAACATCTAGTTATGGCGTCGTCAACTTGATCATGCCTCCACTTATTTAAAAAAATTGTATCCATCTTTATCTGATGATATTTCATAATCTTCTCTTAAGTGTGATGTTTGTATTTTGGTTAAGAATCACCGCACTTCTTACCCTTTATGTTTTAACAAAAGAATAACCCCATTTCAATTGATCCAACTTGATGTTTGGAGACTCGTCTTACTGCTAAATCTGAAATTCATTGGTTTATTATTTTTATAGATGATTATACCATAATGAATTAGCCATATACTATGCAACATAATAATGATATGTTAGACATTTTTGTCCTTAGGGGCAATTTTGTCAATGTCTCATAAAGTTGGTGTTGGACCCCGAACTTTTGATGAACATTAGAAATAGAAAAATGAATTTAATGAGAAAGAAATTGGTGAGACAATTT
>JANIHZ010000005.1:13463444-13474425 GCA_027478365.1 Erythroxylum rufum
TTCAACGTATATATTTCAGAAAATCTTGATCTTTAATTGTTGAGATACATATCTTTGAAGATCTCTATCCATAATCTTCACTAAGATCATCTTTTACACCTTGAACGTTGGTGAAGATCACTAACTTGATTTGATTTGTAGATTTGTCAATCTTAAAATGTATTAATCCTTTGATTGCAATCCAAAACACCTGAAATAATTTCTTAACCAATTCTTTATATTTTATTATTATCAAAATATAAAGAAATTTAATTTATCAACCACCATTGGTCCAACAGGCCTTTCTGTCATTCTCGAAACATCTTATTATTGATGATTTTCTAGGTTCAACAATGTCGTTACTCTTTTTGCTAATGTGAGAGTTTCCTATTATTGATGAAACATATCTACAAGTCCCTTGCTTTGTCCTTATAAATTGAAGAATATGACATCCACTAAATTGATCTTGTTCACTTTTCTACTAGGAAGCTCTCATTATTGTTGATCTTCCCATTGTAAAATCTTCAAAAATACTCATTTTGTGTGTGTTAAGTTTGGCTTAATCAAATTTCACAGAAGGTGCCAATTGATATTGTACATACCTAACTTAATGTTGAGTACAACCCTATTTAATTGATCGTTGGACGTTTACAAAACAATATTGGAACTTTCTTTAACGTTAGTATTTCAATGGTTAAGTTAATCACCAAAAGTTGAGAGAAAACAAGAAAAATTGAAGTTCAAGTGATCCTTTTCTTATTTCACGATTTCTTTTTATCTTTAATTACTTGAGGGTATGTGGTGATGAGTAGAACTGTCGAGCAACTCTCAACACATATTCAGGTCTTGGATTTCCGACGTGAGAGACACAGTACGCAAGAAGCAACAAAAGAAGGAGACTTGTTGCGGAAAGGAGGTAGATGGCAACACAGGATTCAAGCAGTGAGTCTTATTCGTTTGTGACAAGTTGTCAAAGTGAAGATTAGGCCCGCAATCCTTACATAAGGGCTTGTATTTCACAAATAGGATAAAGCAATATATAATCCAACAGAAGTACGGTCCTAAATAGTCGATCCTAAGGAAAAGGGGGGGGGGGAGATCCTCTGGCCCTTACTCTGGTTCTGCTTTGGTTTCTGGCCATCAGGACCATTCACTTGTGTGGGTCCCATATGAGTGGATGACTCTGATGATTAGGGGTCAGAATAGGGCCAGGATAAAGGAGACAGAGAATCCCTTGCCAAGAAATGGTAAATCCCAAGTTCAGACATTTATTAAGGAAAAAATAAAATGGTCCAACTATTATGACCAAAACCTATCATAAGAGTAGATATTTTATCCCAGAATTATTAAAAAAAAAACTAAAATTCCACGTGCACATTCCAAAGACAAGAAATATTTAATTTTAATTTTAATTTTAATTTTAATTTTAGCGGAACACCCCTGAACTGACGCCTTCAACCTTTTGACTTGAACCAAAGAGTTGAGGTCCCATTAAACTGCCTATGATTGGGGAGTTTGGAGCTAAATAGGAAGTGTGTCTCGCTGAATCTAACCCGATAATTAAGGGTAGACCTCCTGGAAACAAGTAAAGGGTTTAGGTCAAGAACTATATAGCCGGATCTAACGTGCAATTAATAAAATATGTTATGGGGACTTACGTAACTTTTGAATGTGAATGCTATATGCAAGGAGCTTATAAGAACTGATTTTGACAATGAGCAAGCACGATGGTAAGTAAATCAGACCTGTTCTCGACTTAAAACAGTAGAATGAACAAAAAAAGAAAATTCACCTAATAATAATTTTTATTATAAACATGTTTTTAATAAACGATGATATTATGTTTTTGCAATAGTCAAACCATAACTAAAAAACATCGGGGTCCCTCGCTCTCGCTTTCTAACGCCTACACACTCGCATTCTTACCTCAATCGCTCTCTCTCACTATCTGTCTGTGGGATCCACCAACATGGGTCATCCCCTCCTGCTTCTGCTCCTCCAGCTCCTCCTCCTCCTCCTCTCTCCGGTCAGCGCCGACGACGGTGCAGTTATCGTCAAACTCGCCAAGTCCATAAGCCCATTACCAGCCGGCTGGTCAAGAATCGCCTCCGTCGGGTTCTGTAATTGGGACGGCATTAGGTGTGATTCAACCAAACAACGTGTCGTTTCCATTTCTCTGGCTCGCCGGAATCTACGTGGCTCTCTTCCTGGTGAAATCTCAACCTTGTCGGAGCTTCAGTCGTTGTCCGTCCAAAACAACATGCTCTCCGGCGATATACCCTCCTTCGCTAATCTCACTAACCTTGAATTCATTTTCCTTGACTTCAACAATTTCACTTCCGTTCCTGTCGGTTGCTTTCAGGGTCTCACGAGTTTGCAGACTTTGAGTATGGGGAACAACGTAAATCTTGCTCCTTGGCAACTTCCTTTCGATGTCGCTGCTTCCACGACTCTTACTAATTTGACGGCTAATGAAGCTAATGTCTTTGGGTCGATTCCGGACATTTTTGGGTCGTTGCCAAGTTTGCAGAATTTGAGATTGAGTTACAATAATCTGACGGGTGTTTTGCCAGCTTCTATGGGTGGTTCTGGTATACAGAACTTGTGGTTGAATAATCAACAGATGGGTTTAACTGGTAGAATCGATGTGCTTGCTTCTATGACCCAGTTGGTTCAGGCTTGGTTACACAAAAATCAGTTTACTGGTCCAATTCCTGATCTTGTTGAATGCAAGAACATTTTTGACCTGCAACTGCGAGACAATCTGCTCATTGGAATTGTTCCGGATTCTTTGATTTCGCTTCCTTCGCTCCGCAATGTCTCTTTGTCAAATAACAAGCTGCAGGGTCGCAACCCTGTGTTTCCTAACTCTGTCAAGGTTGTGAATGATGGTACCAATAATTATTGTGCTGCTCCTGGAGTTGCATGTGATCCGCAAGTCGACATCTTGCTTGCGGTTGCTGGGGGTTTTGGTTACCCCGTGTCTCTGTCTGATAAATGGGGAGGTAATGATGCTTGTGATAGTTGGCCTTCTATTACATGTGATGCAGCGAAGAAGAATGTTACTATTGTGACTTTGTCAAAGCAGGGTTTACAGGGGACGATATCACCTGCGTTTGGAAATCTCACTACACTGCAGAACTTGTATCTTAATGACAATAATTTGACTGGCTCCATTCCTGATAGCTTGACGAAATTGCCACAGTTGCGCGTCCTTGATGTTTCCAACAACAATCTATCTGGTAAAGTCCCAGTTTTTCCATATACTGTGAAATTTATAACTAGACCGGGGAATGCTCTTTTAGGTACTGAAATTAGCCCTGGTGGCAGCCCGGGATCACCTGGTACTGGTTCTGGCACACCCAGTGGAAGCTCAAATGGCACATCAGGGGGTGTAATTGCTGGAATCGTTATTGCCGCTGTCGTTTTCCTTGCTGTTTTGGCGTTTTTGTTGTATAAATGCATGAAGCGGAAAAATAAGTTTGGGAGGGTGGACAAAGGTAATAGAGGGAACGCCATGGTTAAGAATGGGGTGGAGGATGGTTTTAAAGGTCGTATTGAAACTCCTAGTGAGTTTCAGAGTCCAAGTGTTAGTGGCGATAGTGGCCATAAGATTCTTGAGGGTGGGAATGCGGCAATACCCATTGAAGTTCTTAGACAAGTGACAAACAATTTTTGTGAGGATAATGTCATTGGAAGGGGTGGTTTTGGAGTTGTTTACAAAGGGGAGTTGCATGATGGGACTAAGATTGGGGTTAAAAGGATGGAATTCTCTTCGATGGGCACCAAAGGTTTGAATGAGTTTCAGGCAGAGATTGCTGTGCTTACCAAGGTTAGACACAGACATTTAGTTGCCCTGCTAGGATTCTGTACGAACGGCAACGAGAGGCTCTTGGTCTATGAGTATATGCCCCAGGGTACACTAGGACAGCATTTGTTTGAATGGCATGAGCGTGGTTTGTCTCCACTTACATGGAAACAACGTGTTACCATTGCCTTGGATGTGGCAAGAGGAGTCGAGTATCTGCATAGTTTAGCTCAACAAAGTTTCATTCATAGAGACTTGAAGCCTTCAAACATTCTTCTAGGGGATGACATGAGAGCTAAAGTGGCAGATTTTGGTTTGGTTAGAAATGCACCCGATGGAAAGTATTCAGTGGAAACACGATTGGCAGGCACATTTGGATATCTTGCTCCTGAATATGCTGGTAAGTAGCTTGCCACATATCTATCTTTGTTTTTATGCCAATTGCAATTGTTAATGTGGTAACCTATGATGCATTGTTCATTTCAGCAAAGACGTGAGACTTCAAAAAGTAGGATACACCACATTGCGCATGTCTCATTGAGAAAAAACGTGAAAGTTAGGTATAATTTTTAAAAACAATATAACCGGAATTGAATTCCAGAATGTTGCATTACTGTAATTCTGAGACAAAGGGAGAGAACTAATTCATTACTGTTCAAAATCCTGCTACACCTTGCGACACAATGATATAAGACTTAACTCATTATGGTTTGGAGTTCTTACTCCTGACTTCGTATTATATTTCCATGTTCACCTTAAATATGTGAGACAATTTTCTAAAGAATTTTTAAACCTTTCCAAATTGGTCAGAAGTTTGAAAGCGTCCTCAAAATATTCCTTTCATATTGGGTGGGAGGGGTTTGAAGGGATGGGCTTGACAATGTGAATTCTTTTCTTACTCTCCTTGAATTTGTAATTTTTTGCATGTATCAGCATGACTTCGTTTTTCTATCACATTCTGTTAATAATCTTCCGTAACGTAACACTCTATATCTGGCTACCCCTTTGAGTCTGTTGTTAAAATGCATTTTCTATTCTTTTTTTGTTCTGTGTGCATTTATACTCGGTTTGTTTCAATCCTTAAATTTCCAAAATTATGCTCTTTTGGCCTTGACGAATTTTGATGGACATTTTGCTTTCTTATTTCTTGTTGATTTGTTAATGATTGTTGTCCTTTCAGCTACTGGAAGGGTGACGACAAAGGTAGATGTTTTTGCCTTTGGAGTGGTTCTAATGGAGATGCTAACTGGAAGAAAAGCCCTTGATGACACTGTGCCAGATGAGAAAGCTCATCTTGTCACTTGGTTCCGCAGGATCCTAATAAGCAAGGAGAAGATTCCCCACTTGATGATACTCTTAACCCCGATGAGGAGACCTTGGACAGCATTTATAGAGTGGCTGAGCTAGCAGGACATTGCACTGCTCGTGAACCGTACCAAAGACCTGATATGGGGCATGCTGTCAATATTTTGAGTCCCCTTGTTGAACAATGGAGGCCTGCTAGCCAACAAGAGGAAGAAAGTTATGGAATTAACCTTCATATGAGCCTTCCTCAAGCCCTGCAAAGATGGCAAGCTGATGAAGGTTCTTCAATGACGTTTGATGGTACATCCTATTCTCAGAGTCAGACAAGTCTTCCCCCAAAACCGTTTGACACATTCACTTCAAACGATGCCCGGTAGCAAGTGGAAAGCATATAAGAATTTTGAAGAGAAGAAAGGGGAAAAAGGTAAACATTCCCATCCTTTCTGATTCTATGGATTATCCATAGGGATCATAGGGATCACCAGAGTGTCACGGTTTCACGTTATTGGTTGGTCTTACATGTTTCTTTTCTCTTCCATGATCTTAACCGGTCTAAAGATGCAGCATTAGGGTTAAATCTGATATCTATTGGATGCACAAAGCTAACGGATTGATTTATTACATGAGGTGGGAGAAGGGATGCTACATAGGCAGCATTGTTTTGATTTGTAAAACTTAGCTATAGATTGCTACTCATGTTGTCTTTTGGCATGGAAATATTATATATTCTTTCTGATATTCTTATTGATGTTCGTTCAACCTGAAGTAACTTTTGTGTTTGCTCAGAATCAAAAGACCAACAATATCGTGAAGATGAGTTGGGGTGTGAGAGTGTGTATGTCCGTTTATTAGGATGTGTTGTCCTTGTCGAATTAGGTAGGATAGAAACTAAAATGGCTTGAAAGTCGGTACCTTTTATGACTACGCCCATATGTTGTGGGGACCTTTACCATATTATACTTACTAGTCCATATATGGCCTTCTTTAATTTCATTGATGCCAGTTGACAGTATTGAATGCTAAAGCGAGACCTTCAATCATCATAAATGCTGCAGTGGTTGGTCGAGTGTCATTGATAGTCTGAGGCTGCCTTGTTTCTACAATATTCAATTAAAGATTAAAAAAACAAAATGAGACTGTAGGCTTTATTTGGCTATTTCTCAATTTAGAAAAAAAAGAAAATTATATTATTTTGCTACTTATTGGATCAATTTCATTTGCAGGTACGCTTCTCTTGTACAGTTTGTGCCACTAATCTCCGTATAATAATAGGAAGATACCAACTAGGCCAGGTTTTCCATTTATGTAGTGTAAAAGTCACCTTCAATTGATTTCATTTATTTTCTTACAATATATCTATTATTTGAAATTATTAAAAAACTGCTTTATAATTTTAAATTATATTAACACAAACAAGCATATGATTGACTGTCGTGTATGTGAGTGACAGAATAATTTTCATTAATAATAATTAAATAAAACATTCTTTAGGTAATTCAAAATAATAGAAGTGCAATTATAATCTTGAACCTTTTAAATTGATATAGATCTAAGTCATGTACTTTGAATAAAATCTTTTACAATGTGCGAACTGCGAAAACTTAAAAAGAAGGGAGCAATTAGCCACATGCATCCATAGACAAGGAGAAGCGAAGGAATGATGCTGTTGTAAACTCGTTGGATTGGATCCTTGCAAAATACAGATCTCATTGTCAAGTATCACAAGCCGGGTGAAAAATTTGAAGAGACCTCCTTGTAGATTTAGAAAACAAAAAGGACAGAGATAATATGCAATTAAAATTAAAAGGAAAACTGACAGCGACTGAAAAGCTAAACAAGATTTTGAAAGTAACAGCTTACCAAATTCCACAATGGATTTCCAGATTTTAATTACAGCCACGCCTGCACGATTCTAGGGCAAATAGTTACACATCTTCTGCTACAAGGAAATGATCCCAATTGTTGATACCTGCTCCTTCAACTAATAACTATACCTTTATTATTATTATTATTATTATAGCGGATAACGTACAAGATACAGCTACGACAAATCCATTCGTCGTGCTACTCTTGAGAACATGACTGAATTTACCATTAAATGGCTAGGGACCAAGACAATTTCTGGTTTTATATATAAACCAGAAATTTTGTGTATATATATAAAGCTCCTTAACATAGGTAGTGGGCTTAAGGCTGAGTTTAAAAGTTACAGTTAACATGCTGATGAGGATGGGGTTTCTAATAATGAACCTGCTGTTACAAGGTCACACCTACAAAACTTGCAAATATAAAAGTCACAAGACGAGACGGCCCAACTTAACAATTCTGAAGTTGCAGTGACGAACAAAATTTATCCCTTCCCCTTTCACGTTATTCCTTGGCAGAGCCAAACAGATGAGAGTTCTGTCACTTCACTAAGTTCAGTGGAGTGCTTTCTTCTTGCTGAAACCGTAGTCAATTGTAGACAAAGCAGCAGCTGCCCCAAACATAATTGAAATAATAAAATAGGGCAACTGAGGGCAAATGCTAAGGTAGGCGTGGCGTTTGCAACTATATAATAACTAAAGATAACAACTCCAGAATGTGTTCCCTAGTAAGCAAAAACAGGGATGTTCCAAATTCAACTCCTCTATCTAAATACTTTGTGACATTCCCATGTCACGACCTCATGTGACAGCCAAATTAGCATTACTAAAACTGAACGGCATTGGGTCATAAGATTCACTAAAAAGTAGCTGATATTATTCCACGCTACAACCGCAACAAGTCAAAAGAACTGTTGCATCAGCTCCAGTTTTGTCTCTTAAGATTTAACCCCCCTAACCATCGTCATTACCACTGCAAGTTGTTTTATCGACCTCCAGACTGGGATTTTCATATCTGAATCACTTTACAATTCTAGATCATTACATGCTAACTGGGGGCATCCAACTCGCCACTTGAACACCAAGTGAGAAAAGTCGTATCTTGATTTCCAATTTAATTCGCCTTGCCCTGACCAGAAGTTCACAGGGTAAAAAAAAAAGAATGTAGTTTTGTGGAGCTTGTAAAAAGCACAATGACCATAACTGTAGCCATCAATAACATCACAGATGAATAATAGCTTTCAGCAGTAAGCCAAACAAAACTTTGAAGTTAAAGTTGGAGCAAGAAACTATACTTTGTAGGCTATTGATCAACTTATGCATAAGACCACTAACTTATATAAATGTACAAGCTAGAAAGCCAAGAAATAAATACAGGCCGAGAGAGCCATATGGAAGTCAAATTAAAGCTCATACTATGCCCAAATGTTCATCAGGCTTAGAAAAACTAAGCTTAAGGAACAAAAACCAGCTCTTCCCTCATGAATGAGTTTCAAACTTCTACTACTTGGCATGCTGAAATAATTTGGATATTCTGTCCAATGCTCAAAATCAAGGAACGATTAGGAATTGATCAAAGACTAGATAGAACGAGAAAATGAGACTCCCTGTCTAATCAGACTCTTCATCGCTGGCATTAAGTCCTGGTTTCATAAAAACGCAAGAACTTTTTAATGGAATGGAGGAAAAACTTTAAGATCATGAGAATTGCTTCAGATTATAAACTAAATGATTAAGGACTTCTATTTATATCAAGTTCTAAACCGATAATGATATCAAACACCATAAAGACTAAATATTCTCCCCTAGCAATTTGAAATATTGACTCTGCAGCACAAGTGCAAACGAAACATATTGAATTTGAAGTGCAAAGCATACTACCAGAAAAGAGGAAATACACATGCACTGGTTATAAATTTTGTCTTATGAAGTCATAACTGAGCAAAACCTTATTACTATTATAATGATTTTTGGGTACTTTGCTTTCACAAACCGTAAGTTCAACAATGGCAGCAAATATATGCAACTATTGCTTTGTGCAGCGTAATCTAAAGGCAAGCTGTGTTTGACGTAGCTATATCTTGAAAATGTCTATAGAGGGTTTTTTTTTTCATATGAGTGGCTTTGCCAATTGGCTGGAATTGAAAGCTTAACACAAGTCAGATACATTCAAAGGGAGGCCTTATTTTCCACCGTTAACAGGCTTGCTTGACACAGCAAACTAGCAAAGTCATTAGTAAAAGAAGGCACAGCATATTAGACAAAGACCTGAGTATTTGAATCCTTGTTCTGTGAAACACCCAACTATGGGCAGATGTAACTGCCACTCTAAATCACTAAAAAAATAGCCATTGCAATTCTAACTACCTAAATATTATCCAAAATGAAATCACTATAAACCAAACATTAGCACAAATAGGGAACAATAAACCTGCAAATATAGACTACTAAGTGCGCCCATTTCAACACTTGCATAAGTTGAAGCAATTTAAATTCAAGAATAACATACATCAAATTCTTGATTTCAATCCCAAAATAAATATTCTACAGCAAATCAAGCTAAAGTAAGCAAAGCCATACCGATCTACTAGTGTTGAATATTAAGCATGGACTTGGCCTCAGTCTGTTCCTCCATCAACTTATCACTAGCATACTTACTCAGCAACTCCATCTTCTTCTTCTCCAACACCATCCTTTCAATCTCCTTCTCGTCTGGCAGTGGCACGTGGACAACAAACTCCCTCTGCTTCTCGTTCCTCTCCTTCTCCTTCTCCCTCTCCCTCCTCTCCTCCTCCACCACATCTTCCTCCTCCTCAAACAACACCTCTGCCCCCACACTAACCACCTCCATCGCCCCTCTCCTCGCCTCTCGTCTTATCTCCTCCATCCTTCGCCACTCCTCCACCGCGGCGCCCCTCATTCTCTCTTCCGCGGGCCCCTCCACTCTCTCCAACACTCCATCTTCATCGTCTCTATATCCATAATAACTTGCATCAATCCGTTTATATATATCATACCTCGTCTTTCGCTTCCTCAGCTCTGGAGGCTTCTCAAACAGTTCACGAACTCCTGGAAGCTTCTTCGCCGCTCCAAAGTAACGGTATCCGGGTCCGCGTCCGCTAGGGTTTGGAACGTCCACGATATTTCCTTCTAAATCCGTCATTTTTGGTGCGTGCTTCGCATAGTTAGGACCCCCGAGCTCGACAATCCGACGCTCCCAGTGCGTTTTCTCGCGAATGAGCTTATTAATCTCGTCGTTCAAATCGCGCAGTCGGTGCTCTCCAAGACCTTCGTTCTGAATCTCGGCGACCTTCCGGCCAATTTCCCGCATGATCTGCTGTCGCCACTTGTCCGCCTCGGCGAGGTCGCGGCATTCTGACGCGAGATAGGGGCGGCGTTCCTTGGGCTTCTTCTTCTCCTCGGCTTTGAGTGCGATGAAGCGATTTAACATCGACTGTGCTTTCTCTTCGTTACGAGCCATGTTGTTTCGCTATCTGTAACCGTAAGATTAGATACAACGGCGGTGCTATCTATCGGCGCCGGCGAGTGGTTAACTGTACCTCTTTACGCGAGGTCTCGTGTTCTAAGTTAAGCCCTTGTCCTTCTTCACTGGATTTCTGTAATTTAACGTTTACATGAATTATTAAAAATATATAAGGAGATTTTAGTACGATAAATTATTTAAATCATAAAATATAATCACAAATGAAGGTAAATAAGATTTAAATAACAAGTTATATGGATAAAATAACATGTTTAACTAGATGATTTAAAAAGTTTTCCTTTTTAACACTTATAAAAGTTTGGATTTAAGGTAATTTTTAGTCTAAGATGTTAGGGTTCAACTCACCCCATTAGCCACTTAGAAAAAGATTAAACAAAACAAGGTTTTAGTATTTAGATCAATGTTTTAAAAACCGGACCGATGACTAAACCGAAGAAGCAACTGATTTAAGGGTCAATGGTTCAACCGGAATTCAATCATGATCGAACTGATGACTAATAAATATATAAATTTTTATTT
>JANIHZ010000005.1:13523197-13534213 GCA_027478365.1 Erythroxylum rufum
GGTACTTATAATTTGGACCAAAATAAAACAATGTGAAATCAATTTCATAACCTAAGTGACCACTTCAGATTTTCTACCCATATGATTTTGGGTCAACTTTTCATAATTAATCTGGTAGGGTAAATGACAAAATTAGGCAACACTTCCTTCTAAAAAGTTGTTCTATAGTGTCTCAAGTTTCTAATGAATCCAAAATAATCCAATTTGATTCATTATTCAAAGAGTTATGCACAAGATACCACAGACTGTACACATTTAAACTTTTAGCTAGTACATGATCATACCCTCTATTTTCACAACTCATATCTTTCAGTTCAGATATCCAAAAATTACAAACTTTATACCAAATTAAATCTAAGAGAATTAGCTACAACTTTGGTGAAGACACCTTAGTCTAATTCGGCCTATATCAATACATTTTATTCAAACTCTACAGGATATGATTTCTGTCCCTGACAGTGCTTCAGCTTAAGCTACATCTCACTTACATGCCAATTTTGAAAATCTTAAAGATATAATTAAAAGTAGACTTCTTCATAAAAGTTGTAGAAATATGTCTCTAGTTTAATATGAATAAAAAAACTCATTCAGAAATATACACCTCAACTTATAATTAGAAAACGGAAGCATGATCATCAAACTTTTCCAACTCATATCATTCCAGCAGACTTCCACACTTTCATCCTATCAATAACTTTCAAATCAATTCAGATAACTCTAACTTTTTATTGAGAGAAAGAAAAAAGTCTTAGGAATCCATTTATCCAAGTTTCAAGTTATTTGGAGTTCGGATGAAAAAGTTATAGGAAAAAGACTGAGGGTTGTTCAGTGAAAAACTCTAGTTTTAATTACATTTCAAATACTAACATCAAACACGCAATTCACACCATATTTGCTTCTTCTTCTTCCACCCACACATGCATCAACACCATTTACATATGCAGCACTCCCCAAGCACGAAAACGTACTCCATTTACACATGCATCTAGTTACAAACATTAAAATATCAGCAGAAATCATTTACACTATCATAAAACTTACTTGATTAAGCTTCTCTCTCTTTAAAAATTTTCCAGAACTTAGGAGAACAAACAATGGGTTTTGGAGATGGCAAAGCAAGAAGGGAGATAGTGATTTTTGGTGGAATCAAGGAAAGATGTTGCAGAAACGTTTTCCTAAGGCTAGGTGTCTTTCTTTAGGCTTGACACATGCTTCCAATGCATGTGTTACATGTGTCCTCCAAGTAAGGCTACCAATTGTCACTTAAATCTTTATCCACATGTCACAATTTAATTGATCAATTTGTCACTCCATAATTGGCCCATAAATCAATATTTTTCTAAAATTCACCAAAAATTTCAAAATAATAATATCTCTCCAAATAAATTTTTAGCTCAAAAATAATTCACCAAAAATTTTAAAATATCTAAAATATACTAAAATTGTCAAATCGTAATTAATACACTCCAATTTAATCCACAATTTTCACTTCTAAATTAAATTTACCCGGAAATTCTAATGAATATATGTACAATCATATGAATGTGCAAAATAAATGTGTACGTCACAATTAATTTATGCATGATATGCTTTTTCCTAATTCCACATAAATTTCTCATAATTTACTATTCTAGCCTTAACATGGGTAATGGAATGTTACAATATGACAGCATTAAAGTCCTTACAAATGTTGCAGAAGAAATGAAAACAATTAACTAATGAAAGTGAATAACAAAATTAGCATTTTGAAATGAGAGGAGAGACAGAACTTAGACCTAACCTTATCTTAGCTATTAGCTAACCTTTCTCGGTAGGAGGATCTATGAGGAAGCTTCGCAAGAAAACTAGAACCCGAACAAAGCCACAATTTCAAAAAGGGATAAGAATAGTAGAGACAAAATATATCTGTCTCTCTAGTGAACATGTAGATTTTTTGTTTTGAGGCATAAAATTCAAGTTCAAACACTACCTCCAAAAAGGACCACATGCAACTTTTTCACACTTGATACCATGTTTTTAAATTATATTTATCATTTATAAACCATGTAGTTTAAAATGTACATATGTTTGAAACAATTTAGTGATTGATTAGTTAAATTAAGAAAGATTGGCTCTTTTCGAAACAAAACCAGAATTTGGGGTAAGAATATGGCCTGGTTCTTAAGGAAACAAAATATAAGAAGTGGGTTTCTCTAAATGTTGATCTTACGTTGTTTTCTGGAGAGAACTAGAAAGAATAAATACATCTTCTTGTTGATTCTCTATCAGATTGCCTTTCCACATTTCAAATTCCTATGACATTAGCAAACCAATTGCATGGTCACCAAAATAGAAGTTGCGTATTATTCGAATAGGATGACAACAAAAATGGCCCTAAAACTTGCTTTGAAATCTTATCAGTCAGTCCCAAGCGTGTTATGAAATATTTATTGCAAAACATAGGACTTGGAAAGTAGAACTTAGAAACTATAAAAGTTAAGAAGTACCAAGTAAACAGAGAATGGAAGATGTAAGTAATATGACAAGCAATTTATGACGGTTAGCATATGACAAGGAAGCGTTTGACAGCTAATGTAAAACCATAGATTTACCAGCTCATAATGTTAACGAACTCCTAGACTTTTTTTGGAATTGAAGGCAACAAAGCCAGGTAATTCTATAAAGGTGACTTGCTGTAAGATATTGATCGTTCTATTGATCTCTGGTGCAAAAATCAATACAGTGGATTTCGTATTGATTAATTGGGTTAGATGGATTTCAAAAATGGTGCATCCTCAACAATAAACCTTGTGGTAGATATGTACAATAAGAATGGTTGCTATGGCATTTTGTCGTAATTTATGGCATGGTGATCCATTGACCAAAAAAGGGAAATACACATTAAGGAATAGGCATGTATATATGCTAAAATATAGAGAGATAGATAGAAGGAAAATAGGAAAGGAAGATCATACACATTCATATCTTGATTGTGCTTTATTTTCAAAATTCAAAACAAGTACACTATAAGTTAAAGCACTAATTGATTCATGTCGAGTGCTCTCATAAAAATGGATCTAGTTCTACAACTTCATGTTTAGGAAATCCATGTTATAGAAACTTTAAAAATCTGCAACATGTTGATAACTAAATGGAATAGATTATTCATCTCACTTTAGAAAATAGGAATCCATAACCAAGATTACATCATCTATATGAGGATGAATCCTTGGACTTTCTGAAAACAAGCAGAAGGAACAAAATTCACCATACTCCTAAGCCTATGTATTTGGCCTTCCCTTACTATTCAAGAACGAGTTACATAACATTTTTCTTTTATTGAAAAGCTTATAGTTTCATTTATACATAACAATACTTGAGGAGGTACAAGCATAGATGCCCACGTAAAGGATTATAAGAGACACCTTGGATGATCTCAGGCTCGTATTTGATAGAGGACAAGTCCAAATCTTTACCTGAACCATTATTCTTTTCTTTTCCATTCTTGCAAGATGAAGTATACTACCAATTAATCAAACAAAAGAAGAACAGAGAATTCTTACACCAATTCCACATTAAAACTCAAAGCAAAGAGAAACGTATAAATAAACAAGTACAAAGTCAAGCACTTCATTAATGAGACACAAACACAATTGGGTCCTGTTTTTAAGTCACGAAGTTGTTTGCCATATCATTCCTTTAATTAGAATCGCTTCTAAATTACACAAAATATGGGCTTTTCCTGTCTCCACGAGTATATTAAAGAATTCATCGAAGACTAAAATTCGCTAACTTGTTAGTTGATTTCAGTAATCATTTTTTAGGACGGAAATTCACTTCAAAATCTTCTCAATATTTCGGTAACTTCAAACAGAATGTTAAAGAAAAGAGCTTTTGTCAAGAACTGTAGTGGAGGATTGAGGGATGCGGTTTAACAAAGCGCTAACCACCCAAACACCTTGTGAAGGTGACTACCTGCTATTACCGATGATCAATATCATTACAAAAATTACTGACGCATAAAAGAAACAACAACCCAAAATGGGTATTCAAATAGACACGAGCTTTAAGAATAAAAAGTTACCTGGGGCAAAGACTAAAGTGAGATTTCTATTATTTGGAGACTTCTAAGCAAATATGACTGAAACCGAGCATGACGAGAAGGCTGGAAGCAAAATAAAATGAGAGAGGAGGCATCGATTGGCTTGGCTTAGGCGAGAGGTGAGAGAGTACGAGAAGTTGGTTTTATTCAAACGCTGACGTTTAGTTTTGGAATTGGTTTGGAGTAGAGATTGTGGAATTGGTGCTCTGATGTCCAATAATACGAGGAGTTGTATATGATAAAATCTTTTATTTAATTGCTTAGCCATATTGAGTTAGCTAAACATTTTATTAATTAATTTTCAATGGAATCTAATCTACATTGTGGAATCCCACGTCCTATCTAGTAATTATTTAATTGAGTCGCAGCTAATCACATCCCTACGATTTTAGCCAACTTTGCAATTTGATGGCTCCAGTGTATTATAAATTTATAATAATAACAAACATAAACTGAAGATGTGAAGATCTTATTGTGTTAGTGGTGAGACATATCATATGCCAACTTTGTAATTTGAGAAAGATAATAATAAAATAAGGAAATTTTGATCTCAGCATTATTTTTTGCTATTTTAAATCGTGAATTAATGCGGTAATGATCTATTATAGAAATTTTAAAAAAGCAAAAGACTTTTTTGCCATCAAGATTTTTACCATCCAAAAAGATTCTACCTCACTTAATCCATAAGATAAAATTAAAAAAAAAACACACTATAATTACCGTCAAGTAGAATCATTTTAAAAAATTATTTGGTTTATAAAACAGGTGACTTTTAGCTAATTAATTATATCAATTAAATCTTAAAAAAATAAACCAAACGGCTTAGTAATCCTGGTTTAGGAAAGAGACACTTAAAGTAACGGTACAACCGTAGAACAGGTCTGGTAGGAGCTGAAGTTGATAAGGTGCCATTTTACTTTAAGTGAGTTGCAAGTTTAGACTACTCTTATGTATGCAACTATTTAAAATTTAGTGTTAAAGTTTTTCTTTTTACAAGAGACTTACTTAATTTAAGCAGAGATTAGTCTGAATATGAATGGCTTAAAAATATCTTCTTATAAAAAATATCTTCTTATAATTGACATCTTCTTTAGTCACTTTAGAAAAAAAACAAAAA
The DNA here is from genome assembly GCA_027478365.1 of Erythroxylum rufum. Taxonomy (NCBI): domain Eukaryota; kingdom Viridiplantae; phylum Streptophyta; class Magnoliopsida; order Malpighiales; family Erythroxylaceae; genus Erythroxylum; species Erythroxylum rufum. Next base: position 13,528,396 of record JANIHZ010000005.1, read on the forward strand.
AACAAAAATAGTCCTATCTTACCATGTCAACAAACAGCCAAAATGGATACATCTCTCCTGGACGTAATTTCAACTTCCACCTCAAGTAAATCTTACAACTCACTGGCTTTATGGACAGCATCCTCTTTATATAGATAACATTAGATGTACTTACATATTGACTTGTTCCACTCTCATTCAAGCCCCCCCCTCTCTCTCTCTCTGCACTTCTTTCATCTAATATAATTATCAAATCTCCTCCTTTGTGGGTTTTTTTAGAGGAAGAAGATGGCTGGAGATTCGGGAAGTAACGGTCTTGGATGTTGCAAGATGGGTCCGGGTTATGCCACACCTCTTGAGGCCATGTCTGGTCCCAGAGAAGCTCTTATTTATGTTACTTGTGTCTACTCTGGTACTCTGCATTTATTATTGCTAGCTCCTACTCTTACTTCTTGTGTTATCCTGCCATGTTTGTTCGTTTTATACTTTGTTTTCCTTCTTGTTCTTCTTCACTCTGATTTGGATTTAGCTTTCGTTTTTATTTGGCAGGGAGTGAGATGTGAGTAATATAATATGTAGGTTAAGCTGTGTTAAATTTTTAAATGTTCCTTGTCTTTGGCTTGTGAACGAACGTTCTATTGTCTTCTTTCTGGGGTGATGTTCTTCTTCTTCTGAGATTCTTAAAATCTGTGCTCTGCGTCTGCAAGTGGCTTTCTTGGGATTTTACAGAAGATTCTGGGGCTTTTTATTCAGTTAAGGAAGCAAATTATCTTAATATGTGTTAAATTCATCAGATTTATGCTCTTTCTAGTCTTAGTTTAAATCTCTTGTATTGTTTTCACCATCTAAGTTTTAGTACTTTATCTGGAACATAGATACCTCGGCCAGAATAGTTGTTGAAGGTTCGATTTTTAATGGGACTGGAGTCCACTGGAGTAATAGTCGATGAATGATTCTAGTTTGACCTGCTCTTTATGCTTGTCAATATTGGCCCGAAGTACATAAAAGTAGTATAAAACCTGAGGTGGTTCTATTAGGTGAATTCAATAACGTTGTATGTTTACTTTGATTCTGTGAAACAATAGATTACTAGATCCAGACGTGGTTTTACATGAAACCTTTGGTCTAGCATTCTTTTTTTTTTTTCAGTTTTATAAAATCTTCTCTGAGAAAATACTTCTGGTAAAACCATCTGTGGAAGAAGAACATGTTCAATGTGTGCTACTTTTAAGGAAACATGGTTTGGGGTTTTGTATTCCTCCCCCTGTTCTTTCGTCGAGTGGGACACTTTGGGTGAAGTCATATTTCTATGCAAGAATTATATTTATGCCTTCAGAATCCAAATACAAAAGCTATCAGCGCCTTCTCCGCTTTTTTATTTTTATTAGAAAGTTATCCCCCTTGTGCTTTGTAGTCTTCTTTGAATATAGGTCTCTTCTTTGCTACTCATAGTGGTATCGATGACTCATCCTTAAGTTGAGGGAAGTTAACAGTTCATTCGGTGCTAGCATCTTTTTAATGGTATCTGCCTCTGAAATATTTCATCATCAACAAGTTACACGTGCATTATTACTTTTTATCAATTTCTAGATTTGCAGTAAGATCTTTAACTGGTGCATTATACAGGCACAGGAATAGAGAAGCCTGATTATCTAGCCACAGTGGACGTGGATCCAAACTCACCTACTTATTCACAAGTTATCCATAGACTGCCTGTAACAAACTTAGGAGATGAACTGCATCATTCGGGGTGGAATTCCTGCAGCTCTTGCCATGGCGATCCATCTGCTGAGCGACGTTACTTAGTCCTTCCTTCACTAGTGTAAGATACTACAATCTGTTTTGAGCAATTACAACATTTACTAGCCAATTTAAAGCAGCAATCAATACTACATAGAGGAGGAAAAGTTTATGAACACATTGATCTTGATATTTCAGACTGCTGTGTTTAGACCTTGCATCACAAATGCAAGTTCTGAACGTTTCAATACAAGACTTTCAACTTTTGTGCCCTTACTTTGTAATTTAAAATTGACTGTACTTTATTCCTGTCAAAAAGTTGGGGGCACTTTATTAAGACTCAGGAATATCCTTTACGGGATCTCCTCCAATTTGGTTGTAAGATTTGATTATCACTTCAATAGAAGCAGAAATCTAGTCTTACTTGTATATTATATAGGATGGAATCGCTGATCTGTAGGCATTCTTGTGAAATCTGTTTCAGTTCAGGTCGGATATATGTGGTCGACACACAAAAGGAGCCTACAGCTCCAACCTTGCACAAAGTTGTTGAGCCTGAAGATATTGTTCAGAAGACCGGATTAGCATATCCACACACATCCCATTGCCTTGCTTCTGGAGATGTCATGGTTTCATGTCTTGGGGATAAGCACGGGAAGGCTGAAGGGAGTGGTTTTCTTCTTCTTGACTCAGAATTTAATGTGAAAGGAAGGTAAATCTTGTATGCCTGTATCTTAACACAAGTTTGTCAAATTTGATTGGCTTATTGTGTCTTTTCTACATGATTCACTTATCTCACTTGATAGATTGAACTTGTTCAAATTCATTAGATGTCCAATTATCTAAAACTAGTATCAGCCTCACAAGAAACGGAACTTGTAATCTGACTTAACTATTTTGCTCTGTTCATCATAATAAGGTGGGAGAAACAAGGGCATAGCCCACCATTTGGCTATGATTTCTGGTACCAACCCCGACACAAGACAATGATCAGTTCATCATGGGGGGCGCCTGCAGCCTTCACTAAAGGTTTTAACCTGCAGCATGTAGCAGAAGGTCTATATGGTAGGCATCTGTATGTCTACAGCTGGCCAGATGGTGAACTGAAACAGACATTGGATCTTGGCAGTACCGGACTTATACCACTTGAGGTAATCTAAGAGCCTGCTTTCTTTAACTCATATGTAGGAAGTAGTCCTTTTATTCTCTTATATTTGTTTCTAAATGTCTTATTTTTTTTGTTAACTGAACATTATGATGATTCGAATGCCTAATATATCATGCTTCGCTCTACATGCAGCTGAGGTTTCTGCATGACCCTTCCAAGGATACAGGGTTTGTTGGGTGTGCCTTAACAAGTAACATGGTGCGCTTTTTCAAGACCCAAGAGGGACCCTGGAGCCATGAGGTATGCTTGTCATATAGAGAAATATCTGCAGGGATAGAACATCGTATTGGAAGGGAATACGCTGGTCCTTAGTTTTGTAATGCACCATAACTCCACATCACCGCCACATAGCGATTTCTAACTCAACTTTTGCAGGTGGTGATCTCAGTGAAACCATTGAAGGTGCAAAACTGGATTCTTCCAGAGATGCCTGGCCTTATAACTGATTTTCTAATATCACTTGATGATAGATTTCTATACTTCGTTAACTGGCTGCATGGAGATGTCAGACAGTACAACATTGAGGACCCCAAAAATCCTGTCTTAACAGGACAAGTTTGGGTCGGTGGACTGATACAAAAAGGTAGCTCTGTAGTGGCTGAAGGAGAAGATGGTAAAACCTGGCAGTATGATGTTCCTGAGATCAAGGTCTGAATGCTCTTCTGAAATGCTATATTTTGCATTTTGTTGGTCTTGGTCTAATGGAAACAGAAACATTGCTATTTTGATTCCTTAGTGACGGTATCGGATAGATTTTCTGTAAGCATATCTAATTGTAGAATTGCTTGCTTTCCAACGATCTAAAAGAAAGAAATGCTATCTGAGCTCTGTGACACCTTTGACTTTCTTTTTAGTGGAGTGATGAGTTTGACGTTTCATGCTCAGGGGAAGCGACTACGGGGAGGGCCTCAGATGATCCAGCTAAGTTTGGATGGGAAGCGACTTTACATTACCAACTCCCTCTTCAGTCCTTGGGATCGCCAGTTCTATCCTGAACTTGTGCAGAAAGGATCCCACATGCTGCAGCTTGATGTTGACACAGAGAAAGGTGGTCTCGCAATAAACCCCAACTTTTTCGTAGACTTTGCAGCAGAGCCTGATGGTCCTTCCCTAGCCCACGAGATGAGATATCCTGGAGGTGACTGTACTTCAGATATATGGGTTTAAGGAAGGGGATACCTGAGAACAAACCTACCTTACCTTGTAAAAGAGTTCGCTGTCTTATTTGGTGCTTGTGGATTTCAATTACAATAAATGCTCAAGGCTCTTGGAAAATAAGATACCTGTTAAAAGTATTAACTTCTGAATGAATGGAAAGTTAGAATAGCTTTGAAACCATTGTCTGCTTTGCTGAATAAATGAGTACGCATCTAAATCGAATGAATTGAACTTTTTTATAAAAATATAATACATATTTATGGTTCAACTCGAATATCAGTGGAAGTTTCAGTTCATTGTTATACAATCAGAAATGCATCTTTGATTTACACAGTAATTTTTATTTACTGCCATTTTTTTAATTTATTACAGATATATGTGTAGTACTCGATTAATTTAAAATTAAGTCGATATAAATAACCTTTTTAAATATATATTACAAACCTATGTGATATTACAAATACGTAGTGCACAATTTAACTTTCTTCGTAGTTTAGCTAATATGAGAAGTATGACAACTACTACTCTTTATATAACTATTAATAAAGTATTTATAAAGTTATATGTAAGAATTCTAATTATAGTAAAACTTTATAATTACCATAGAATCTTAAGGTTACTAATATTCTATTTCACCAAAAACCTAAAGTTACTGAAATTTTACTTCACTACAATTCAAGACATATCTCACCATTTATCACATTGACTTGAATTCTCTAACATCTAATCAAAAAATGCTTCTTATTATACAAGCTCCTAAGAGATTCAAGCCATGTGAGTATTCGATAAGTTTAAGTTATCCTTGGAACTTTTCTATGGGCAAACACTTTATCAATATGTCATCTGTGTCCTTCAAATTGTGAACGTTTTTTAACAAGATATGACCAAATGTAGTTAATTTCTTTATCTATCTATATTTTACCTAACTTTCCCTAGTCTTAAGAAAATATGGTTCCATCCCCATTACTGATGGTCAAAGTATACATGATTGTCGATTGAGTCTTTCTAACTATATCATATTGATGCTTTCTCCCTGACATTGTTTTATCTCTGAACAAGAATTTCCAACCCCCTAGCATTCGTTCCAGGCTGTTCTAGTACCAGTTTTGAACTAGTACTGTTCATCATTGACCTTGGTTTGTCCTTTCCATATTTTCGCTTCAATACATGTCACTCCCCAAACACTACATCCTTGAAGGTTGCCTTAGACTTTTTACTAAACACACAAACTTATAAAAGTATATTTTTTCATATTTGTCATCCTTCAATAAACTTCCCTTATGAAGTTTCATCATCTCTCACTCACCAAAATGACTCTCCCACATGTGTCTTATTGCAATACTTTTTTTCGTCCCTGAAGATTGTGTTCGTAAACCGCAAGTGCACGGTTGTCAAAGTGAGTAATAAATCGGTAAGAATCGAGTCGTGTCCACAGGGATTATGCGAAAATTTAATTCTACGCTAGCTAACGATATTTGGAATCTGGTTGGATGAAAATTTAGAAAATTAAAATTAATGTAAAGAAATTCTTTTTTTTTAACAAAATTAACTTAAATAAATTTCTTAACAACTACCAAATTTAAATGCGACCAAAATAAAAAATGACAAATTTGTGCAGCGACTAATTAAGAAAAGATTGCAACAATTTGTTAATTAAAAGCGTTAACGACAAAAGGAATGACTTTCTCTTAGTGATTGATATTTTTGTCAACCTTAATATTAAATTAGCTATTTTCCACAACTGAAATATTCTACCCTTGTAGGTGAATTTTA
>JANIHZ010000005.1:13637749-13654208 GCA_027478365.1 Erythroxylum rufum
TGAAGTTCGGTGAAGTGGACAGTCCCGAGGTTGTTAGGTCGTAACTTCTTCAATTCTAATCCGAATTGAGCGATTCCTGTGGCGTTGGAACCGTTAGAACCAAGAGAATATTTTCAAATAGGAATCCAATTAAGTCTTTCTAATTGAGTTTTCCCCTAATTTGTGATCGATATGCCTTCGATTTTGGGCCCTCTATGCTTTGTGGGTCCGAATGTTGGGCCTCGGAGACGGGGTCCAACACCCGGGCTATGGCTAGTGGACGGGGATTTTAATGCTAAACTAGAAGAGTCGGACAAAAGGGGTGGAGCTCCGTCTGCGAGAGTTTTCAATCCTCTTTTCAAGAACTAGGTGCACGAGTGTGGCCTCCATGACTTAGGATTGGTCGACTCAAAATTTACATGGAGGAAGGGCATAATCTAAGCGCGTTTAGATAGTGTTTGGATCAATTTGCTGGCTTGAGACATTCCCCCAAACATTTAATCAACGCCTTCCCTTTCTTGGGTCCGACCATCGACCCCTCTTGCTTTACCTCCATCATCTCTATTCGGAAGGGCTGCCTTCTCCTACCTTTCGCTTCCAGAATGCGTGGCTATCCCATGTGGGTTTTGCCAAAGTAGTTGATACCCCCTGAAGAGATGTTCAGGAAAGCTTTTTCCACTTTCTCTACTCACCTCCTGCGATGGAATAGGGAGTTTTCGATAATATCTTCCACAGTAAAAAACGTCTCCTTGCCTGTTTGGAGGGCATCCAGCGATCTATGCAATCTGACAACTCAGATTTGTTACTAGATTTGGAGGAGCAGCTAAGCAACGTGCTCTCCCAGGTCCTGAGTGAGGAGGAATTTTTTTGGCACCAGCGGGTGATCGAAATACCAGATATTATCATTCCCTTGCCCTTTCCAAATGCACTAAATTAAAAATTGATCGTCTTTATGACGACGTGGGATCTGTAATTTTTGATCAGGAGCACCTCAGGACTCTAGCTAAGAATTTTTATGCCCAACTTTATGCTTCTAAAGTTGTGCCAGTCATCTGAGTCTAATTACCTGAGCTTTCCCTCCCCTCTCGGAGGTTAGGTACCCTGAGCTAGTAGTCCCCATCCATGAAGTTGAAATTCAGAGTGTTGTCTTCTCCATGAACCCCAATAAAGCCCTTGGAGTGGATGGTTTCAATGTGCTTTTCTACCAAAATCAGTGGACTAAAGTCGGGCCTACAGTGGTGGAGTTTATTCAGGCAATCTTCCATCTTGAAAGGTGGGAAACGGATTTAAATCATACCTTCTTAGTTTTGATCCCCAAAAATCCCACTCCTACCCGGATTACCCAATTTTGGCCTATTAGCCTTTGTACAGTTCTCTATAAGATCATCGCGAAAATCGTTATGAATCGGCTGAAAAGCCACCTTGACTACCTTGTGATAGAGAACCAATGCAGTTTTATCCTTGGCAGGCAAATTACTGACAATATTATCATTGCTCAGGAGGCCATTCACACAATGAGGAAAAAACAGGGGAAGATAGGTTACTTTGCCCTTAAAGTCGACCTCGAGAAAGCTTATGACCGCCTTCGCTGGGATTTCATTCACGACACGCTAGTCGACATTAGTTTCCCAACTAATCTTGTTACAGTCATCATGCAGTGTGTGACGACAGTAACCATACAAGTCAACTGGTAAGATTCCCTATCTGAACCCTTTCATCCCTCCCGCGGCATACGTCAAGGAGATCCCTTATCGCCCTATCTTTTTGTTCTTTGCATGGAACGACTAGGGCACCTTATTAAATGCGCAGTGGGCCAAGGCCAATGGAAACCCCTCCAGTTCAGTCCTAGGGGGCCCCTGATTTTGCGTTTATTCTTCGTGGATGACTTAGTCCTGTTTGCTGAAGCCATTGTTCCTCAAGCTCAAGTCATAGATCGGACCCTTGACCTTCCGGCCAGCGAATCAATAAAGCGAAAACTCGGATATTCTTCTCCAAGAATATACTTGGAGATACAGGACGACAGATCAGTCAAGCGTTAAATGTCCACAATACAAACAATCTTGGCAAATATCTAGGGGTCCCTTTTATCCACGAGCGGACAACCCGCCACACATATCCATATATCCTTGATCGAGCCCAGACGAAACTGGCAGGATGGAAATCCAGAATGCTATTCTAGTGGGTAGGGTTACCTTAACCCAATCAGTCATATCTGTCCTCCCCATTTTATTATGCAAACGGTCAAGCTGCCTAGAAAACCCTATGATGATTTGGAAAAATTAATGAGGAACTTCATATGGGGGTCGTATGAAGGGCACCAGAAAGTTCCTCTTGTCAATTGGGCTGCAGTGTGCAAACCCAAAAAGGCAGGGGGACTGGGCATCAAGCGTATCAGATCTTCAAATGACTCGTGCTTGACGAAACTCGGATGGGACCTCCTTACAAAACCCAACGTGTTGTGGGTACAAATCCTCCGAGCCAAGTATAGAGTTGATGCTACTCCCCTCCCACAGACGTTAGCAAGACCGGGTGCCTCATCAATTTAGAGGGGGATTGCTGCGACATGGCCCTTAGTGCGCCAAAGGGCATATTGGAGACTAAGGGACCGCCGAGCATTCTCTTCTAGTTCAACAATTGGGTCGAGGACCTGGGCCCTCTGCATCATGTGGCCACCACCCCTGTGCCGACGAGTGAACTAAATGCCACAATGGCAGACTACACGACTGTTGGTGGAGATTGGTACTAGAATCGTTTCCAACATTATCTTCCTTCCACAGTTTGTATGCTGATTGCATCTAGGCGGCTGAATGTCTTTGACCAAGAGAATGATCAGTTGGTATGGGGTCCCACTTATCCCAAGCCGTTTACAGTGGCCTCTGCCTATGAACTCATCGAACAAATCCACACACAAGAGCCTAGTAGGCTCTGGCACATCATTTGGAAATAGGCCAGACACTAGCAGATTCGGTCTTTTCTTTGGTTGTTGGCTCAACAGAAATGATTAACGAACCACTAGCGGGTGGTGCGTCACTTAACGATGGATAGCAATTGCCAGTTTTGTGGTCAGGAAGAGTCAACCCTCCACGCCCTTTAGGATTGTCGTCGCGTAACCTCGTTTTGGCATCAATTTCCCTCTGAATTTACAAACAGGGAATTCTTCCAAGTTGATGAGGAGGTGTGGGATTTTAGGAATCTCCGCCAGTATCTCCCTTTTAATCAGATTGCGTGGGCTATCATTTTTGGCGTCACTTACTGGTTTCTTTGGAAATGGAGGAACGAGGGTATTTTTGACCTCGATTTTGCTTGGTCGATGGCAGGAGCCCGAATTGTTACGGATTATGCTGATTAGATCATCAGGTCCAACTCGATGGAAAGCTGAGTTTTTCAGACTCAGGGCATGCCGTTGGGTACATTTATGGGCTGGACTAAACCAACGGCCGGATGGATCAAACTGAATACGGACGGTACCAGCAGCACAGGATCACATAGGGTTGCTGCAGAATAGTCTAGGTCATTGGTATGGAGGTTTTCTACAGAATGTTGGCATGGGTGGGCCTCTAAAGGCCGAACTATGGGGGGTCTATTCAGGACTTACCTTGGCATAGGATCGAGGCTATCGGCGAGTAGTAGTTGAAGTGGACTCGCTTGAGGTTATTAATATTCTTTCCACTTCTAATAGAGCTACGACTGACATTTATCCTTTGTTGACAGGTATCCATAGGTTGCTACACCGCAATTGGGAGATTCATATCCAGCATATCCATCAAGAAGGAAACCAATGTATCGACCAGCTAGCTACCTTAGCAGCTCGCTCATCCCCAGGACTTCAATATCTGCAGGATCCGCCGGTGAGTATTCGGGACGTCTTATCTCATGATATGACTGGAGTGCAATATCCTCACGTTCTTCGCTAAGGAGTCTTAGGGGTGAGTGTTTTTTAGTTTTTCTTAGTTTTTCTTTTCCCTGTAACAAAAAAAAATGATAAAGATATACATATCTTATTATTATATCATTGTCCTGTTCCAATTGCCAAGACAATACGAATGGTGTGTTCTTGAAACTTGTGTTCATAATTAATGAAGGTTTATTAAAAAATTAAGAACAATTTTACATTTTTGTTAAAATTAAGAATGTGTAAAACCAATATGACTACTATTTTTGAGAAGCTGACGTGGAAACTGGCAAGAAAGAGAATTGGTAAGGATTTACGCGGTCTTACGTGGGATGTTCGGTCCACGCAGTCTCTTCAATCTCTCTCTTTCTCCTCGCCATCTCCTGGTCTTAATCGATCCACACACCTGCTCTTTGGGCTCCGGATAAGCTCAGTTTCGAATACTAGAAAATAATATTCAATTCCGAATATTTTGACTTAAGATTTTCACAATCTCCGGGAGCGAAGAATGGAGGTAGGCGGCGGAGGTGGAGGAGGACCGGCACCGTTCTTGTTGAAGACGTATGACATGGTGGATGACTCTTCGACGGACGAGATCGTATCATGGAGCTCGACAAATAACAGCTTCGTGGTGTGGAATCCTCCGGATTTCGCTCAGCTACTCCTTCCTACCTATTTCAAGCACAACAATTTCTCCAGTTTCATCAGGCAGCTTAATACCTACGTATGTTGTTTCTTTTATATTTATTGATCTTTTCTGTTTCAGTTTAAGGTTCTATTTTTGAGAATTAATTGATGGATGGGGAAAGAGTGGGTAAGATATGTAAAATTGGACAAATGAATTAAATGATTTTTGGGATCTGTAGGGTGTTGATACGATTGTTAATTTGTTAATTGTTTATGGTTCTACGTTTGAGAGGTGGAGGTGGGGATTTTGACTGGAGAGTGTTGAGATATTTCCATGATTAAAACTTAAAATTTGTTGAACGTGTATTGAGTTAAAATAATTTTGCGCCATCTTTAAAGAAATCTATATAGCGTACATGTGCTCCACATTAATCAATGCCTGGCAACCCAAGGATGAGTTACACATGTCATCCTGCCAGATGCACTTTGATGTAATCTAATCATGTAAGAAGACACATAAGGAGACAGAAAATGAGTTTTACTCAAAATCCAGAGAGCTTTGCCTTCATTCTTTGCTGCACTTGTGAGCAAAACACTGAAGAGTTGACTGAAAGTTGGAGGAGGGCAGATGTTAAGAGTGAGAAAAGGAAATATGGTGGCGAGAAGGACCATAGAGTGGTTCATGCTCACAACGGCCACAGATATGAGATCGATTGCTCAAACAAGGCTGGTTACATATTCATTTACGGTTTAATACATCATGAATTTATCATTTGGGGATGAAATCAACTTTTATGTTATGACCCTGATTGGATCTTTGATTATCTATGTTCTGTTGATGACAGACAATAATCTAGAGGACTTTTGTGTTATTTTTCTTTTGATAGAGATGTATCTTTTAGCTGGCCTTAAGTTTCTCATCAATCATATTAGCAAATTATGATCAAATTAGGCGTTGTCAATATGACAGAAAGGACTGAATTTGGAAGATGAGAAATATTTGAGGTGATACTTGTTTCTTTAAATGTTGATATGCCTTTATTAAGCAGAAACGCATGAAAATTTTGTATTATAGTAAAAGAGATCTATTGGGCTAAAAAGGGACAAGATGAGACAGAGCATGAAGCAGTGAATTAGCTCAGATCACTACATTTGGGAGCACTTTCCAATTTGAAAATTTACCACATGCTTTAGCATAAGTCTTTTATTTTAAGCACTATTGTTGACTGAGTAAAATACTCAAGTATATCTGTAATCTTGTGTCAGGGGTTCAGAAAAATTGACCCTGAGAAATGGGAATTTGCAAATGAAGACTTTGTGAAAGATCAAAAGCAGCTTTTGAAGAATATTCACCGAAGGAAGCCAATTCATAGCCACAGTAACCCCCAAGGTTCTTCACTGGATCCAGAAAGAGCAGCATTTGAAGAAAAAATAGAGAGGCTTGCACAAGAAAAAGCTGCTCTTGAGAAACGGGTTTTGAGGTTTGAGCAACAACGATCAGCTGCAAAGACCCAATTAGAAGAATTAACAAAGAAGTTGAGCGGCATGGAACACAGGCAGGAAACTTTGTTATCCTTCTTTGAGAAGGCTGTTCACGATCCTGCCTTTCTTGAACATCTTGCTCGGAAGGTTGAGCCGTTGGATTTTACAGCATATAATAAGAAAAGAAGATTGCCTCAAGTTGACCAATCAAAACCAACTGTAGAAAGCAGTTTCATGGAAAATCATAGCGGTTCAAGACCTGAGCTCGGAAATGTCATTAACCAAGATTTCTCAAACAAGCTGCGGCTAGAGTTAACACCAGCTGTTTCAGATATCAATTTGCTCTCTCTCAGTACACAGAGTTCCAATGAAGATGGGGAAAGTTCATCGAGGAAAATATCTGAAGAAGACCCAAAAGATGCACAACCAAGAACATCAGGTCTCCTATTTGCAACCGAGATGTTAGAACTTTCAGACACTGGAGCATCTTATGCATTCAAAGGGAATTCAGCTTTCTGTAGAAAAGTTGCCGCAAATGAAAGCCCAGGAATGCACTCAATGCAACAGAATTCGACTTCTAATGAAGACATCGATGGTCATATTTCCTGTCATTTAAATCTGACGCTGGCATCTTCTTCTTTGCAACTCAACAGAAGCTCTTATTCTGCCAAGCCGCCACAACTAGGTCAGGTAATAGGCAAATCTGTAGAATCAAGTTTTGATGGCAATGATAAACAAGCTGATATCGTAAATAATCCAAGAGAGAGAGATCAAGGCGTTGAGAATGCCAATTTATCATCCTGGCATGAGGCCGCAGTTATCAATCAAGGGCCTGCAGCTGCTCCGGTCAGGGTAAATGATTTATTCTGGGAGCAGTTCCTAACTGAAAGACCCGGTGCTTCTGATAATGAAGAGGCAATTTCCAATTATAGGGCACACACATATGATGAACAAGAAGATAGAAGGTCAAGAGATGTGAAAAACATGGAGGGGCTCTCTCTGTGAGAACAATTGTTGGAATGCCCATGACTTTGTTCCTCTAACACTCCTAGTCCGTAGAAAAGGTTATGTTTGATGATATGTTTGTTCACAGTGGATAGTTTTATGTTTTCTTTTGTTGTTCGGATGCCATTGATTAAAATGACTACCATTAAATTCCATGAGCTACTTGAATTATGTCACAGAACACTCCAAGTGGGTGTGATTCCCCAGACACTAGTTCCCTCTCTCAAGAAGAACTAACCATTGGGGACTTTGGCAGATGGTATAGGAAGCTCGCAGGGTCACATATGAATTAATATATATATATAAGGAAAATGATAGAACCTGGAGTTTTTCTTATGGTGACGATAGTGATTTTTTGACATACAGAAGTTCCACATCTCTTTTATCAAATAAGACCAAAACAAAACCAGATGTCTTTCTTCTCGTCTTCCTATTTCTTACGTTTAAACCTTGGCCAAACTTGGCTACTCTCCAAGCTATACATCACCTCACATGGCAATCCAGACATGGTGACTGCTCATCTTATTTATTGTAACTGCGTTTTACGCTGAATCTAAGTACATCGCTTATAACATGGCTTCCAAGGGAAGATCAACGTTTACTTGGTACCTCACACGCACGACCATGGTGGTTGGGTGAAGACTGTTGAACAGTACTACGTTCAAATTAACATGACTCATAAAAAACGATAAATGTATACACCCCGGCCCTCATCTCATGCAACTGCAGCAACAATTATGATGCAAATTGTGGCTCTAAATATGCCCAAAAAAAAAAAAGAAGAAGAAAGAACAGTATGTCGACAGAAGCGCCGCACTTAGTTGAAGCTACCAATAATATAGCTATATGAGGTGAAGGTGATGCTGTAAATTCTTTCCATGTGTTTGGAGTAGTTCGGCGACAAAATAATGTCAGCTGGCATTACTAATCACGAATGATTTGCAATGATGGCATAACCAAATATGTAGTGGGGAAGGTTCTTTTTTTCTTCTCAGTGGGAATAGGAATAGGAACAGGACCTCCATTAATTCCCATGTTATGTTCCAATGATGATGACCAGACTTTTGCCTACTTCTTTTGAATGTTAATTACGATTTCATATCCCTTAAATGTTCATAGCAGAACTCCTTTCATGCTGCACCACCCGGGAAAGCAATACATTAAAATATAATCCTGCACAATTCGGTTCCAGTGCCAAATGGAGGTCTTCCATCAACTAATAATACAATGATATTCACATTACATGACTAATCTAGGGAAGCAAACCTCAGACATATCCTCTAAAAAAATAGAGAGGTACCCTATAGGTGCAGTATTAAAAATAGTAATCTCTAACTCAAAATATATTGAAAGTTAGTAAGCCAGTCGGCACATCGGTTTCTCTCCCTATAAATATGACGAGATAAAACTACTTAGTTCTAAGTAAACAACTCGTTGATACCCATAATTAGGGGATTATGAGACTTGGTCCGTTTAGTAGAAGAGGACAGAATATTAGTCACCACTAGAGAATGCATTTCTAATTCAACTCGACGATATCCAAGATCCCAAGTAAGCATAAGATCGGAAAAAACTCCCCAAAGTTCAACAGAAATAAAGGATCACCATCCAATATTTTGCATAAAACCTCTAAGCCAAGCACCTGAATTATCACGAATAAATCCACCTGTTGTGGCCGAAGAGGACGAGCTTTTGCACGCTCCATCCGTATTCAACCTCACCCAACCATGAGGAGGTTTACACCAGTTAATAAGTTGCTCACACCGAGGTCTATAGCCAAGATTTGCTCTACCTTGCCAGATCAAAGCCTTGTAAATTTGGTGAACATACTCTAGGACATAAGACGCAAGAGAAATCGACCAAGAGAAGTGCTCATCAAAGAAGGCCATATTTCTCAAGGATTATAGGAACCAAGAAGCGGCACCAAAAATAATTGACCAATCAAAGTCAAAAACAATCTGGTGCTTTTGGAGATTCATAGCTAGCCAATCGTGAGTGTCCAAATTGAAAAAAATTAAAGGAGACTACTTGCGGAGGGAACGCAAACCACAAACTAAGAGCTTTGGTGCAATCACACACAACATGTAACAAGGATTCTTCTGTTCGACAATGATTGCACGCAATATCAGTAGTTAAATGTTTGCGAACTCGTTGTTGATTAGAAAGTAATCGATTTTGCGCGAGGAGCCAAAGGAATGAGCAAATGCGTTGAGGGCTATTCCAATGTTATACTGCCTTCCAAAATTCGTTAGAATAACAGTCCAAGTGATTCATATTCATAAAATATGTCGATGCAGTAATGAACTAATTAGTGTCCGATATTCCTCAGATCAGCTTATCAGGCCCTAAATAGGGCTTGGGAAGAAAAATGCCCACAATGTACATGCAAATCGAAAAAGGGAGCATAGATTGTAAAGCATCCCAATTCTAATTACCTGCATTATCCACAAAGTGTTGAACTCGAAGATCAATAGCTGATTGGGGAATTGGAGCAGCTGCATGGGAAATAAGAGGTACCAAATTCTCAACCCAAGGGTCCAGCCAAAATCGAATCTTAGATCCATCACAGATCAACCACTTCATGCCTTGAAGTACATGGTGCCAAATAGCTTTGATACTCTTCCACACCATCGAACCGCCAGTAGCATCAAGAGAAGTAGGAACGTTATTGACATCAAAATTATGCGAGCTAGACATGCATGTGCTTTCAGTAGAATCTGTGCTGCTCTTGTTCGCCGCTAAGACAAAGGGGAGAAGAAGAAGAAGAGAAGCTGAGCATCCTTGAATAATGGGTATCCATATCATTGCAACGAACCCAAAAATGACTTCTTTACGAGGAAAGGGAATATCAGAACTACAATCATGCTTGAAGGATTTTAAGAAATATAAGAATCATACATTAAAACTTGCATTTACCTAAACCACGATCCTCTTCACTGTTTAACGGTTTCATGCAGCATCCAACTAAGATTTCTGTTTTGCTTCTAATTTTCTGTTAGCTTTGCTCTTACAGAGACATGGGGAATGAAGTTTGACTAGCCATTGACGTGTCCTTGCAAACATTGCCACGAATAGGTAAGCGGGTGACCCATTTGGTGAGATGACATTTATTTCATATTAAGCTATTGAAGTCTTTTTTTTTTTTTGGAAAATTAAGCTATTGAAGTCTTGAGGCTCATTTGCCTAACAAGAAATTATAACTCCTAAAATAACAGAGCATTGGTGGACCATTTGAGCAAATTACCTTACTACGTCTTTCTCTCCATCCATTTCAGCTAATGTGGTGCCTTTTTTGTCACTATCGACGAATAATGGCCTCTGGGGCCTTAATTAAACAGCAACCGAGAAAAGCAAAAAGAAGAAAGCATTCTGCTCGGTGGAATGAAGAAAAACATTCTCTATTACGAAACTGACTATATAGAGGGTATGCTTTTGGTTGTACCACAACCAAGTAGAAATACTTACCCCCTTTATCATATTTAATCTCATTATGCACGCTTAATCCAAAATATGAATTGCCAGAAACTCGTCATTATTGTGATCCTTTTTTAAGTTTATAATAATTATTTCTCATATGTGTAGTAAGAAAATCTTCAAAGATTAGTATTTTAGAATGAGAGGACGGATCAATTTATTTGATAACAGTTGATTAGTAAGTTGCTTTTGCAGTTTCCAAAAAAGTCAAATCACGATGTGTTGGTGATAAGCTGGAAGCATTACTATGTGAGAGAAGTATTTGAGTGTCTCCTCCCATCTTAAGACACTGCCACTTTTTCACAACTACCTCATCTCACTTTCACAATTCCACATGAACTCCAACAATAAAACCTAAGTGATAACTGAAGAAAAATGTCCCAACCCATGACTGCGCTTTCCTTTTTGCTCTTCAGTCTACTCACCCATGTGGCAATTTCAAATGGGATTTCAGCTTTGAGCCTTAATTCACTGAAAAACAGTGAGATCGATGCCATTGTGAGGAGGGGTTGTACCAAGAAGGTTGGAGATTGCTTGGAAGAGACAGAAATGGAGTCAGAGATCAGCAGGAGAGTTCTACTGATGGGAAGGAAGTACATTAGTTATGAGACCCTGAAGAGAGACATGGTTCCTTGTGCTAAACCAGGAGCATCATACTATGACTGTCACGCTGCAGCGGCTAACCCTTACAGCCGGGGCTGTGAGGTCATTACAAGGTGTGCAAGAGGTATTAGAGACATCAATACTTGAGGAACAATGTAGTTAAGTTGACATGATATCTTGTAATTTTTATAGCCTGTTGTATTTGGAGATTTGGTGCCTGATGGGGTTATTTTAACCGTATTTAGTATATCTAAGAATCATGTTTCGGGTTTCCATATGAATGAATATTGGCTTATAAATGAATATTTGCTCGATTTTTTAGCAGATCTGGGATGTACTTTTGTCACTGTTCAAGTATATCGTTGGAATTTGATGCCATTTCCTTACTTTTATCCTTTTTTGGTGGAAGATTTCATGTTTCAGACCTTTACTTATCTACTTTGTAAAGTACTAGCTAGAATATGGGACTGATTATTACCAAAAACATCTCTTTATGGGCACTTCATCAAGGAAATGTTTGACATTTAAGAAAATGCCCTAGTTCAGGAAAGCTAGGGAGAATTTTAGGAATCTAAAAGACTGCGGATTACCAATACTTGAATTTCCACTTTAATAGATGCATGTAGGAAGTGCAGCAAATGGAACAGAATTGTATTATTCATTAACAAAGTTGAATACTTCAACATTAAGACTCTTACTCAGTGAGACACTAAATTCTAAATCAACCCAATCTCATTCCCATAATCCTTGGAGACATTAAAATCGAATTAGATGGTAATTTCCAGTGTTCTACTCATTTTCTGACATGGCATGAGATAGTGCCATGAAGATCAATAGATTATTGCCTCCAATTTGCTCTAATAGGGTTATGGAAACTATATTTCCATTTTGGCTGTAGCTACTGGTATCAAGGAGACGTCTAATTCTTCAATTTCAAGTCTCTTGACTGGTTTACCGAGAATTAACTACAATGCTTCATTTATCCCTTCAATACTAAGGCAACTTATTGTGGTCACGGTACTGGATCAACCTTTCCCAAGTAATTCCTCCTTGCTAGTTAAGTATTTCCTTTCCTTGCTAGTTAAACAATTCGTCTTCTAGCAATTATTCTTTTTTTCCTCTTCATTTTTTTTTCTTAAAGTTACCCTACAAGATTAGTTCAGCTATTTAGAAGTGTAACGCCTTATTGGGATTTGTATTTGATTTGTTATTGGCGCATCTATAATCAGAAAGTGGTAGGGCATGATCTATAGCTCTGAATTTCCTTTTCCTCTTTGCGATTTGCTGCTAAAGCTGAGAGTCATAGCTAACTGATTGGAGTTTCGATTGGTGAAGGATCAAGTATGGTTCCTTGCAAAGATCTGTCTCATGTTGATCTATCTTTGCTTCTTTGTATATTCAAAATAGAAAGCTCCGATTATCTTATTTTTGGATTGCCTTTGCATTTGGCCTGTGAAGAAGATTTTGTGTTGCAGGTTAAATATTTGCATCTCTTAATATTTTCATTCTTTACCGAGCTCTTTCTAATG
Organism: Erythroxylum rufum; assembly: GCA_027478365.1. NCBI lineage: Eukaryota > Viridiplantae > Streptophyta > Magnoliopsida > Malpighiales > Erythroxylaceae > Erythroxylum > Erythroxylum rufum. Next base: position 13,650,341 of record JANIHZ010000005.1, read on the forward strand.
TTACCTACTTTGTTTCCCCTTAACTTCGTATTCTAGTGATGCATATCTTCACTTTGAGTTTGATACTCTGGTGCTGGAAAGGTGAACAAAAGGTGTCTCCAGATACTGTGAATTTGCATAAGCTCTTATACTCTAATATGTGAATTAAATGCATAGACACCAAGCTATAAATTTAGCTCCACTGAGTGGGTTTCAGTGTACAGAGTACTACTCTGATGGCTGATGCTCATGCAGCGAGAAAAAAGCTATTTGTTTAATGCACAGATTTTTGTTTTCCTTAAACAACTTGGCAAATTATATGTTTGTTGGCTTAGTTGAAGCGTTCACTTGGAGAGATGATTTGCAGAATCAATGATGGATGTATTATTGATTTACATAAAATAGTTCTTGGTTCTCTTCTACATAGGCTGTGAAGTGCACCATCCTCTTCCATATAACATGTGGCCTATAAACATCTTCAGTTATAGGCAATTAGGATCAATGGTATGAAGTTCTTGTATAAGAACACATATTTGACTTTATTGGTATGGTAGCCAAAGTTTCTAGAGGTACAAGGTTTGAGGATAGAAGTTTGTGATTTACACTACATATTTATCCAACGAGGAGCAGCATGCAACTCAAAGCAGAAATATTCTGAAGTTCACTTCTTGGTTGATTCGAGTCCTTATCATATGATGGATTGGCCTTACATAATTCATTAGAGCATCTCGGACCAACTTTTCCTCCAAGTTCAACCTGTCGGTGAGTCCCATCCCATCCCATTATGACCTCTGCTTTCCTTTTCTACACAAAGGATTGTCTCTTGCAATCGATTACTCTTTCCTTTATTGCAAAAAGATCGTATCTTGTCGGTTGAAATTTAAGGGATTACCTTTTTCTTTAATCTTTCTTTCACCATTAGAAGTTTAAAATTAAGGCACTTTTATCTTAGAAATGACTAGTTAAATGTTAATAGTGTTCACGACAATTCCACAATTGGGGAAGTTGAAAAATTTAGCATGCATATTTAAATTATGTCGACAGGCCAGCGACACAATTGGACATCTAAACTTCGTTCCCATGGCTCTCGAACCTTAAGCTATTGACATGAAACCTAATGGCTTAAAAGACTTCCTATTTCCAGCAATGAATTTGGGGAAAATGAACTACGTAGATTTTTTTCGAAAAATCAGAAAGCAAATATACACAAGGACAGGAAATTGGAAATGCTATTTTTTTATTAAATAAAATATAAAAACCAGCAAAACTCAAATGAAGCAGTTACAAATAGATCCCACACAAACCCATCCAAAACCAAAATCTTATTAGATGACTTCTCCCCAGTTCTCCACCACCAAAACATAACCTACAAAAATCATAACCTAACATCCTACCATGGCAAATCATAATCAGATTGTAAAAACCAACATTCAAGCCGTCCAAATACATAGCAGTTCTCTCCATCTTCCTCTCAGTACCTGTAGTGAGGAGGCTTGTATGGACCCTCAACGGCCACGCTGATGTAATCAGCCTGCTCCTTGGTGAGCTTGGTGAGCTTCGCTCCAAGCTTTCCAAGGTGAAGAGCTGCAACCTTCTCATCCAGGTGCTTTGGAAGAACGTAAACCTTCTTCTCGTACTTTCCTGTTGCCTTCTCATTCCAAAGCTCGAGCTGTGCAATCACCTGGTTGGTGAACGAGCATGACATCACGAAACTTGGGTGACCAGTGGCACATCCCAGATTCATGAGACGACCCTCGGCCAACACAATGATACCCCTCTTGGTTTCTGGGAAGACCCACCTATCAGTTTGAGGCTTGATGGTGATGCGCTTCACACCGGGGTAACTTTCAAGTCCAAGCATGTCAATCTCATTATCAAAGTGGCCAATGTTGCAAACAATGGCATTGTTCTTCATCTGTTTCATATGCTTAACCATAATAATATCCTTGTTTCCAGTGGTGGTAACAAAAATATCAGCATCAGCAACAACATCTTCAAGAGTCAAAACTTGGAGGCCTTCCATAAGGGCCTGAAGGGCACAAATCGGATCAATTTCAGTCACAATGACACGGGCTCCAGCCTGCTTCAAGGCAGCAGCACAGCCCTTGCCAACATCACCATAACCACAGACAACAGCAACCTTGCCAGCAATCATCACATCAGTAGCTCTCATCAACCCATCTGGGAGGGAGTGACGGCATCCATACAAGTTATCAAACTGACAAAGATTAACAGCAAATGTTAAGAAACATTCTAAACAAACAATAAATGATAATACTTAGTCAAACCAAATTCAGACCTGTCAAAACAATAGTCCTACAAGGGAGGGAAACCAACCCGAAAATCCATAAAATTAAGATATATCACAGATCCAAAAAGGAAAAACACGTGAACTAAAGAATTCATAATCAAAGATTTGAACTTGACCGCCAAACATAAAGATGGACCATTTCACGAGTAAATAATAACTACAGACAAGCACTTTATACTCTTTAAGTTAAAAATCAATCGGCAACATGCAACACAAGGAAAAACTTTTAGAACCAAACCAGTAAGACATAGTAGATCTCAACCTTAATGGTAACACTATAAAACCAGATCTGCCACTGAAAACAAAATAACAACATAAACAAAAGCATAAGCAAACCAGATCTAAGAGATAATAAAACAATACCTTGCTCTTGGTAACAGAATCGTTAACATTAATAGCAGGGAACAGCAAAGTCCCATTAGCCTGCATCTGATACAACCTCTTAACACCAGTGGTAGTCTCCTCAGAAACCCCAACCAATCTCTCCTTCATCTTGCGATACCTCTTGGGATCGGTCTTCAAACCATCTCTAATTATCGCCAAAACAATCTGAAACTCCGCATTATCAGTCGAAGCTGGGTCCGGGAGCTGACCGGTCTTTTCATAAACCTCCTCGGCCTTAACACCCTCGTGGATCAAAAGCGTGGCGTCGCCTCCGTCATCAACGATCAGATCCGGGCCGCCGCCGGGACCCCAGTCCAGGGCGCGCTCCGTGCACCACCAGTACTCCTGCAGAGTCTCTCCCTTCCAGGCGAAGACGGCAGCGGAATCCCGGGCGATGGCGGCGGCGGCGTGGTCCTGGGTGCTGAAGATATTGCAGGAACACCAGCGCACCTCGGCGCCGAGGGCCGTGAGGGTCTCAATGAGGACGGCCGTTTGGATGGTCATGTGGAGAGATCCGGTGATCTTGGCACCTTTGAAGGGCTGAGCTGGACCGAACTCGGCTCTGCAAGCCATGAGACCGGGCATTTCGACCTCGGCCAACTCAATCTCAAGCCGACCGAAGTCTGCTTGAGACATGTCCTTGACCTTGTACTCGCGGCCACTTGTTGTTTTCTCGACCAACAAAGCCATTATCGGAGAGTCTGCGGTTGCGAATCCAAGTGAAATGAGAGTAAGAAGAAGATAAGGACAGCGCGAGGTTCATGGTGAGAGTGAGGGTGTATAAATATAGGTTAGAGGCGCCAAATGAACGGTTCAGATTTGGTAATTTTGGTTTGAAGGGTTTTTGGGATTTTGGGGGTTGGTGAATTGATGTGTTGAGCATGGAGGATAGGTATGGGTCCCGCTTTTGGATCCGACGGTGTTTAGATGGTCAGTGAAGATCTTGTTGAACACGTATCGGGTTTATGATTGGGTTCCTCATTGTTTATATACTGGTTTTGGCTGCATGTAATGGGGTTGATTTCTGTATCCTTTTTTGTCTATTGTTTAAGTTCAAACAAAGGGTTAAGAACATGGAAAACGCTCTCAACTCCACTCGTACGGATACTCATGCAGCTAAGAAAGTTCGGATTAGGGAGCACGAGGAAGATCCCCCCCCCTCCGCCTTTGGCTTTACCACCCACCCCTATGAGC
>JANIHZ010000005.1:13855877-13882088 GCA_027478365.1 Erythroxylum rufum
AATAGTAAATTAGATTATGAAAAAAAAACAAAAACCAATTTTTATAGTTTTCATAATTTTTGAAAACATAAAGAATTAATTCATAATTTTTGCAAACATAAAGAATATGAAAACATAATTAATTCATATTAATAATTATAACATAAAAATATCTTGTTATTAAAAATATTTTAAAATTTTAGAATTTTTGTTTACAAAGCACAACACAGTAACACACCAAAGGAGAAGCTTTCCAGACTTCCAGTAGCTGCAAAAGATGAGTGTATATGTAATTAACCATTTGTTTATTCAAGAAAAGGACAAAAATCTAAGGTTATCGTCTAACTTTGCTTTTTTTTCTTCCCAATATTTTATGTTTTTTCTCTCTAATTACATGCCTAAAGAAACACTGAAGAGACACAACTTCCAGCACTAAAAAGGCATAAACATACCCAAGAGGCCAAGACTTCCACGGTTGAAGAGCTACAGAGTACAGACATAAAAGAGTGAAAAGCTACAGAGTACAGACATAAAGGCCAAGACTTCCACGGTTCAAGACAAAATGCCGCCTCTTCCACCCATAAAAGAACGAAAAGCTAGAGTACAAACACAACCTACAAATTCTCAAGAGAAGCAACAGACTTATTAAGAGAGATAGAGAGAGAGACGTGAAAGAGAGATGAAAAAAACATACCGTTGAAGACTGAAGTGAACAGTGCAGACTGCAGAGGCGGTGAACAGTGACAGGCGGCGTTTTGTCTCCTTATTTCCCGAAGTTTTAACTTTTAAATCTTTTGGTTTTTAATTTTAATTTTTAAATGAAAAATCTTTTTTAAATGAACCGGCCGGTTCATTCTATAACCGGTTCAGCGGTTTTTACCGGTCCGACCGTAAAATAAACGGTTCAATCACTCACAAAAAATAAGGGTTAAACCGGACCGTTTCATACTCCGATTCACCGGTTCACTGGTCTGACCGGCCGGTTCGGTCCAATTTTTAAATCACTGATAAATACTCATTTTTTTAGACCTAATCAGGGGGTTGGACACTGAAAGCAAGGTTACCATAAAAAGAAGGCACAAAATAAGTGGAAGATAGGGAGTCTTAAGATTTCATCAAGGATTGAAAGGAACATTCTCTTGTGTTTCTTCTACCTTCTCTCTCTACTCTTTCTTAAATGCTGGGCATCTTTATGTATACGACTTTTGTTACAATGTTCTGGAACTAAACCTCATTTAGGGTGAGGGATGTAACTCATTTGGGAGATTAATTTATATGCTATGGATTGATGAATAGTGAATGAAAGTTCTTGGGTTATGTTTATTTACCTTGAATTTCACTATTGATTCTATGCTTGATCTCCATAGATGCTATCTTAGGAATCATATGATGTACCGAGAGGTGAAATCTGGTTTATGCTCTAGGAAGATGAACACCTCAGACTTAGAGATAGAGATATCCTAAGCTATTGTGAGAACTTGTGGTTGCTTGTTCTTCATAGATTTAACTAGTTTATTTGCACATTGAAAGATAATAATCAACTAGTTAGATACTCTTATATGCTTTGAGAAAAGATATGGGTAAAGTTGTGCAATCGTTTTCATAGCCTAACATTCAATCAATTTCATAAAGTTCGAATCAATCTTTTGAGTTAGTGAACCCCAAACCCTAATTTCAAACCTTTGAATTATCCCTTCTTGCTATTTTTCAGTACTTACAATTTACTGTTTACTCACTCAAATCAAATTTTAGAGTTTATGGTCAATTTCATTCAAATAAATTAGAGTTAATTTGGCAGTGAATGATCTAGTCTTTGAGGGAGACGACTTTGGAATACTCAATGTGTGGGTACTAGGAAAGACTCTGTGCACTTGCAGATTTTTTTGACCACATAACTTAGAGGAGGTTAGGAATTTCAGCCTATCCAAGGTACTAAGTCTGTCCTACATTGCTAGCTAGAGCAAAAAAAACTAACATTAGGTATAAAGGCCTTATTCCAGATCAGTGAATCCCATCCTACTCGATTTACAGACGCCTCCCTCATCTTTCTAACTTCCTTGATAGTAATCTCATAAACATGAATACCCTTCCAAAGGTAGATATCTCTCTCCCCATGGCTTCTAAATTGAGGAAAGAGCAGAAGTCTAGTCTCATCTGAAGAAAGGGACCAGTTCTCATTCTTAACTATTTCTTGGAGCTTAGTATCTTTATGGAATCGATTTAATAGGGATCTTGCCATCTGATTTTGTATTAAAGGTCTATTCCATGTCCAATTGTTATACCACAAGGAAATTCTTTCCCCTGCCCCTATCTGGCAAGTAATGTGCTGGTACATCTCCTCCCTCATTCTAAAAAGTTGGTTAAAAAAACCAGGCATAGCTGTCTTTGGTTTTTAGAGCCCAAAAACTCCCTCAATTTAATAAATAAAAGTAAATCCATTTAATCCACATAGATTGTTTTTCACTTAGGATTCTTTAAATCCTCTTGGACATAAAAAATCTGTTTTTATTTGAGATTGACTCCAGTCCTAATCCTCTTTCCTCTCTCAATTGACAGATTTTCTTCAACTAACTTTGGCTATTCCTTTCTCTCCATTCCCTTTCCTCCATAGAAATTGCTTCATTTTTTCTACTGTTTTAATCAGCCCTTTATAGAGAAAAGGTATGAACACCAGTAAGTATTCATAGATAAAATTACCAGCTTCAGTAGCTAAAGTTTCCCTCTATAGGATAGTGCTCTATTAGTCCATGTCCCCAATCTTTTCTGGATCTTTTCAATTAAAGGAATACATTCACAAAACCTAAGTCTTCTAATGAGATAGGAATCCCCAAGTAAAGGAGAGGAGGGTCTTTAATTTCCATACTCGTTGCTTGAGATAAGGCTTTTGAGAGGTGAGAAGCACTTTTGGAGAGAATAAAATAGCTCTTGTGTAGGTTGACATATAAACCCGACATCTCCTTAAATAAATTGAGAGTTCTCATTAGAAGAGAGACTGAATGAACATTAACCTTGCTTAGGAGAATAAGGTCATCTGTAAAACATAAACTAGTTAGAGAAACTTTCTTACATTTGGAGTGAAATCTGAAGTTAGGGTCTATTGAAGTGTTATGCTTCAGTAACTGAGTGAGAACCTCGATACAAATTAGAAATAGGTAAGGGGATAAAGGATCCCCTTACCTAAGACCTTTTTTGCCTTTAAACACCTCCGTGGGGCTCCCATTTATCAATATCCCATAGGAAGCAGTATAAATGAATTCTTGAATCCACTTTATAACCCTTAGGGAAAAGTTCATGATCTTGATAGTTTTTAGCAAAAAACCCCAATTCACACTGTCAAAAGCTTTGTTTAAATCAATTTTTATAGTGCAATTCTGGGGACTTCTCCTACGATTATACCTTTTTAAAAGCTCCTACATGATAAGTATATTGTCTTCTATATCTCTGCTAGTCATAAATACTCTTTGATTCTCACTAATGAGAAATTTTAAAACCTCCTTCAGCCTATTAACCAAAATCATGGCAATGATCTTGTAAAGGAAATTAGTACACGAAATAGGTCTGTAATCACTCCAAGTATCTAAACTAGATTTTTTTGGGACCAGACAAAGAAAGGTCTTGTTTATTTATTTTAGTAAAACCCCTTTTAGAAAGAACTCATGCACTGCCTCCTTGATTATCCCCCCCAAACTATTCCAAGTTTTCTGATAGAAAAAGGCATTCAAGCCATCAGGTCCTGGAGCCTTAAAGCCATTTATGTTAAAGACAATCTTCTCAATTTCCTGATCTATAACAGGTCTTATTAACCGAGAAACTTCATGATCAAGAATTTTAATGGATACAAACTGTCTAAGATCATAAACCAACTCAGATAGGGGAGCTTTTGATCCTAGTAGATTTTTGTAGAAATTCATGGCTTCTTTAGCTATATCGTCTTGTCCGAAAACATCCACACCAGCTTCAGTTTTAATAGAGGTGATTCTGTTGACATTCTTTCGAGCTAACACAGAATTGAAGAAAAACTTATTACATCTATCTCTATCTTTTATCCAATTAATTCTAGCTCGCTGCTTCAATAAAGAACATTGATTATCCACCACTTCCAAGTAATTTTTAAGAGCTTCCTTCTCTACTGTAGCTAGAGCACCATTCAAGGGATTCTCTGCCAATGACTTTTGAATAGATGGGAGTTTATCTCTAGTTATTTCAATCTCCTTAGAAAGATTCATTCCTCTCTTACAATTAAAAATCTTCAGCTCCCATTTTATAGCCTTGAGCTTTTGGATACATATGCACTGCTTAGTCCTCTAGCATCTATGCTCTAATCCCTTCGCTATTGCTTTTTGAAATCCCTCTATGTTAACCAGAAATTTGTTAAATCTGAAAGGATGATGGACTTTAGAGGTAATGAACAAGTTATCAATCTTTATAGGAATATGGTCTGAGATACCAGGGTCTAGGAATTTCGCAGAGCTTCTTGAAAAAGTATGTAGCCATTCCACATTTACTAAAGCCCTATCCAATTTCTTCCTAATGTGCCAAACAAAACTTTACTTATTTGTCTAAGTAAACTTATGACGTTTAGATTTTAGATCTATAAGTTCCACCTCCTGCATATAATCAAACATATAAGAGGAGTAGCTAAGTAGATTACAATTACCTTCATTCTCTGATATGAACAAAGTGGTATTAAAATCCCCACAAACCACCTAAGGGGAATTTACCGAACCCTTAATCCTTCTTAGGTAATTCCAGAGGTCAGATCTTTCGAATACAATGTTGAATCCATAGACAAAAGTAGCTAAAACCCAGGAATTTTCCATTTTAAAATAAAGCTTAGTGTGAATATGCTACTGACTTGATTCCAGAACCTCCATTTTCAAGTAATCACCATCATAAGCTATAATAATCCTTCCATATACATGACCTTGATGGTTTGTAATGAACCGTTAGTTGCTACCTAGACAAACCAATTTATTCAGATTAACTTCTCTGTTTTTAGTCTCCAACATACAAAAAACCCAAGGCTTTTCCTTTATCACAAAATCCCTTAAAGCATTAAACTTGGAAGGATTATTTATTCCATGCACATTCCATACAATCATAGTCATAGTTAATTTGTTTTCTCCTTGGAGCTTTTCCTACTGCTCCTAATACTTTTCCGAGAGGTGACCTGATCAAACTGCACCTTTTGATTACTACCATTTTGCAAATCAACCTTTGATAGACTTTGTTCATTCTGTTGAGTAACCGAAACTCCTTCATTTAGAATAGTACCACTAGTTTCCAAAACATTTCCTCCTTTATTTACAGAAATCTTATGATAAATTTTGTTGAACTCCTTTCAACTGAACAGAATCAGGGCTATTCTCCTTTAGAATTCACTCCCTTATTTTAAGGGAGACATTAACTGACTGAACCATCTCTTGATTTTCTGCTACTTGTTCTACCTCCTCGGTTTCTTTGATTTCTTCATACTCATTTTTTTGCATACCCGTCACTTCCCAATAGTCACCTTTAATGAAGACTCTACCCATCGGTTTCCATTCTTTGCCTTGAGCTTTAAGAGATGGTTTCTATTGGTAAGTCACCAAGACTTTGTCTTCTCTAAGGGAGTTTTCATCAGCCAACCTTAGAATAGGGATACTATCCTTCATTTCTTTAGAGCTATCCATACTCACATAATCGAGCAAATCCAACTCTTTTTCTCAATGCAATATTTTCATCCATGCATATAGGTTTTCCCAAGTAGCTCGCAAGCATACTCAACCCCTTTGTAGTTCAATCCTCCAAAAGGATATTGTGAATGTTCACCCATAGGGGTATGCTCTTCATTATGATTTTTTCTAACTCCATTCCTGGTTGCCAATTTTGGATAAATAATGGAAGTTGAGAGATATGCCATGGGCCCTCTTCTATTACCTTTTGAGCTTCCGATTTGGAGGAAAAGGTAAAGATTATATTATCCTCTTCAGTTAGCATTACCTCCATTAGGCCTCTTCCTTTCCAGTTTCTCAAAGCCCGCACTTGTATAACAGGAAAAACAAGCCTTTTGTCCATGAAAAATCCAACAAAAGTAGCTTCCTATGTTTTAACTCCCTGCTGCAAAACATCTAGGCTAGGAGCCAATATTAGCTTACCATCAATCTCCACCGGAGGGCTGAACACTAAGAGGAGTTAGAGTTATCCCCAACAACCTGTTTCCATGTCTTTCTAAGTCCTCTAACTGTGTCTCCAACAGTTGGGATATAACCCTTGGGTGGAGCAGTAGTGGTAAAGTAAGAGATAGTTATAGAAAAGGAAGGGGAAGACGGAAGACGGAAGACGGAAGAGTTATAGAAAGTTTAGAAGGGGAGGGAGGGTTTTAGTTAGGGTTAGGAGAGGAGGTTTGTTTGATGGTTGAAAGAAGGGTTGGAAAATCAGTGTTCATTTGTGATTTGGAAACTAATTCCTCTCAGGTTGTTTTGCAAGTTTGTGTAAGAGATCTGGAAAAGCAAAGTGGCAAAGCTAGGATTTCTTTCTAGGGTGTGAAAAAGAGGGCAGATCTATGGTTTGAAGAGCGAAGGAAGATGTTTAGCAGGAAGTAACACTGTCTGATAAGACAGTGCCAGAAGATCTGCAAGGATGGGAGGAGTTGAATGGAGAAAAAGAAAAGGATAAGTAGGTTAAGCTGGCTTCTGGAAACCCATATTACCAGATCCTGATCGTTTTAACCATCGATATCAGCTGGCCACTCTCATGTTCATCGCAAATTAAATTAATTATTATTAATTCACTTTGAGGGGATTAGGCATACGAGGGAAGGCAACATCTTTGTAAGCCGTGAAAAGGTGTAATACAACACATATAATTTAATGGGTTAATTATCAAAAAAATCTTAAACTTTACTTAATTTCGCAATTATAGTCTGAAATGTAAAAATTGGCAAGTAAATACTTGAACTTTTAATTTTTCTCAAATATAGCCTAATTTTAATGCCTCCTTTAACAAAGCTGACGTGGCATGTGTACGATGTCAGATGTAAGTCAACTTCTACGTCAGATTATAATTAAATTAAATTAATTGTTATTAATTCACTTTAAGGGAATTAGGTAGAGGAGGGAAGGGAACATCTTTGTAAGCCATGAAAATTCGTAATATAAAACATATAATTTAAAGGGTTAATTATCAAAAAATCTTAAACTTTACTCAATTTTGCAATTATAGCCCAAATTTTAAAAACTAGCAATTAAATCCTTAAACTTTTAATTCTTCTCAAATATAACCCAACGTTAATGTCTCCATTAACAGAATTGACATGACATAAGTGAGATATCATATGTAAGTCAATTTTCACGTCAGATTATAATTAAATTAAATCAATTATTATTAATTCACTTTAAGGGGATTAGGCATACTAAAGAATGGAATAAACAGACAAGAAAATAAATCATTCAAATCGAAAGTCAATCCCTATACAAAAACATACATAAACCTTACAAATCAAGGTGAGACGATAGCCTCTGTTCTTTTTGTCTTTCGTTCTTCTTTTTGCTGATAAAAGTTTATGTTTCTTATTTTGTTTTCTCCTATGCGCCTCATCACCTTCTATCGAAAACAACTATAGCAATTTGACAAATAATCAACAATGCTCTTTCCGCAAAAGCCCTTTATTCTGATAACAGATGCTCCGGATAGAAAGATTATCCCTTGAATTTAACAGTGACAATAAGTTGCTACTTTCAACATAACTCGTATTAAATACCTTCCATTGATATATTACTAACCACACCAAAGGATGCTTCCTCACACCACCTATGGAACCTCTTAAGAAACAACCTCCCTCTTCAACGGCTTCCTTGTTGTTCTTCTCTTTATATACCCTCTCACACTCCAATTTCTATTCAACACCAACAAAAACCTCATATTTCTCTTCTTCTGCTTCTTCTTTTTCTTCTTCTCTCTTTGAACTCAAATTTTCACACTATCGCTAACTAAGCTTTAATGGATTCTCCGCGTGAATCTTTAACCTTGGAACTTTTAAGACAACACCTTGTAATAAACTTCACTTGCATTAATAGTTTTGGGTTCATTAACAACCTTGATTTATACACCTCTGATTTTAAGCAACCAAAGCCCTCAAAGGGTTTGAGTTTAAGCAACCGAAAATTCACCGTAACAAATATAACCATACCTCCTCTTATCGTCGCAATGGTTAACAAAATCGAGATTGCAAACTAAGAGAAGCATCACAAAGGTGCTTGTCAATGACCATAAGTCAAGTACACAACAAAAATTTGATAGTAACTGTGGATCGAGAATTTTTTAGAGTACGTTTGGAACGAGTGAGTGAAGAAAAAGAGAGACTTCAACCACCATCAAAATCAACTAACATAGGGTTTTAGGTGAATGGCAAAAGAGAAAAGGATAAGTTAGGGTTTTTGTTGATTAATTTAATTTTATCAAACAGCTCATTGGTTGGAAGTCATCACGCGTAAGATACACCAATAAGCTGTTTAATATTAGATTTTTACTGTTCATACTACTTCTGGGCAAGTCTAAGCTCTCAGCAATCCCATGCTATCCAAAAACCGATCTCTAAAAATAAAAGATAATGCTTGTTGGAAGCACATCAAACCCTATTGCAAGAACTCTGTTCTCGCCATTCTCAGACTATTCTATCGGAGAATTTGACGCTCACAACTGGACCGAACACCACCTTACTGTTCATGGTCTCCACCATCTCAAGTTGACGCCTTTCTCCTGTTGCAACTCTAAACTCTATCAAGAGAACTCCAATAGTTTTGGTCTACAAGCTTTTCGCAGAGCCTTTTCAAATAGTAACTTGGAAAGATTGGATCTTTCACATTGTCGGAAGAGTTTCACACTTTAGTTGCACCCAGAAAGCTTGCATACAGACATTAGAGGACAAGGAAGTTGCATTCTGCAGCTTCCTTTTCAGTATTTAATAACTTGCGAAAATTTTAATATTTAATAAAAATATTAATTAGTAAAAAAAAATGTTTACATGTGACAATCACATGACGCATACAAAAAATTAACGTGGTGTATCACATCAATGTCGTTAACAGAAAAATTAACGTCAATAAATTTTCACAACAAATTGCAAAATTTGAATATTTTAACTCTACTTTTTAAACTTCAGATTTATATTATAAAATTGAGATAATATTATAGTTCATAAGATTCATCCAATATAAATGTAAATGAATTGTATTATAATTAAAGCTCTAACTAATGAACATCACTTAGTAATCAGCAAATTAGACGAAATTAGAGACCAAAAACATTTATCGGGTCCATGTCTAGTCTTATTATATGCATACTCTCATTATAAACATTATCAATTGCAGCTCTTAATTTAACTAAATATTTTATGCATAAGGTGAATTTAAACTCGTTCTCTTGACGTCTCTTGCAATGTGAAAGTTAAATCTCTTGACGTCTCTTGCAATTTGAAAGTTTTTCCAGCTATGAATTGAAATCCCAGTTCGAGAATACAATAAATATAAAGCAGAGCAGACTGCAAATTGGGAAAGAGAACGCGAATACCAGGATATGAACCAGAGGCAGAACTTTGACAAAATTTATTCTGATGCGGCCAGTTACACGCAAACTTGGATGCCCCTTGGCTTCTAGCTACTGAATAGAGCTCGACTTCTAAAGTACCATTAGCTCACAGTTCCAATGCTAGCTTACATAACCGCATTCTACTTTTCTAAGGCGGCAGCAAGCTAGCAGCAGCCGGTACTCAAATAGCCGGAAAAAATGAGAGAAAGAGAGGATTTCTAATCAGAGTTATTTGAACTTGGGTCGCTTGGGCATGCTGCTGCGAGGAGGTGCACGGGACTTCCCCAAAGCCTTTATCTTTCTTCTGTTCCTTTCCTCCTCACTGTCTGACTCATCACCTTTTTCCCTGTCTGCATTGCTTGCTTCTCTCTCCAACTCCTCCCATGTCTTGCCCTTTTCTTCTTCTGAATCCGCCCCTGAATCCTCCTCCTCCTCCTCGTCAGATTCCACCAGTGATTCACTGTCAGAGTCATCATCTTCCGATTCAGACTCAGGCTCTGCATCGGATGGTTCATAGCCCTGGTCTGACTCCTCTGTATTATCAGATTCTGAATCACTAGCTTCCATGTTCAAAAATTCCCATCCCCCATCATCAATGAAGCTCTGGGGGTCATCAGTGATAGTCTTTAAAATCTGCCGCCAGTTGAGATTCAACCTGCTTTCATAATACTTTATGTCTGTCGTGTCCAGCCATTCCTTGATGCCATCAAGTGCTGTTGACGGGATAGAATCGATCCTAAGTACATCTCGTTTGAAGTCCTTGAACACAATGGTCATATCAAAGTTTTTCTGTCCAAGGCCGACTCTTTCCAAGTTTACAATCTCAATTTCACTCAGGGTGACAACAAGGAAAGGAGTCTCAATCAGCTCTACCAAGCAGCTAGAAGTAGGGACAATGAAGGATGAGGCCTTGAAAGGCACACCGTGGAAGCCAAGCTCTCTCAAAGGCTGATCAAACTCGAGGTCCAGGCCACTAAATTGCGGCTGACTCCAAAGATCATTTACGCGATTCACAAAGCTCTGGAAATCCATATTGATCTTGTTCTTCCGATCCCTCTCTCTTTGTTCTTCTTCAATCTCATCAGGATCATAGGCAGACCTCTTTCCACCTCCCAAAGTTTGAACCACGTCCATCACCTCAACATAAAACTGGACATCCTTGGTTTTCTTATTTCCAACCATAATATGGTTGTGAAGATGGAAGTGGAGAAGAGTGATCATCTCCTTCTCTGCAGGTTGGAAAAAAGCATGCTTGATATTGGCAAACATAATATCTACACGCTCTTCAGCTCTACTTGTAGAATATCTGAATCCATTAACATGAGCTTCAAGGGTCCCAGGCAGTTTCCTTCCTCGGCCACCAAAAACAGGACGAATCCAGAGGTCTGTTAATCTAATTGGCTTGAACCTGTTTCCAGCAATCTGAAGCTTCTCCTGAGTTACCAAGGTCGCCCTCTCAGCCCTCTCAGATTCCCTGGCCACAACATGCCGCCTGAGTGTCTTAATCAGCTGAACCACCTCACTTATGTGCCTCGGGTCCTTAGATCTGAAAGAGACCTCTTTCAGGTAAATAGCTCCTTGAGATTTCAATGAATTTGAGTCATGCGGACTGAAGGGTGTCCCTGGTACATTAAAGATTATCCTAATGTAGCAATTTCGATTAGTATCTTGTTGGCTGGAAACAGTCCTTATTGTAGCAACATGGAAAGGCACCATACTGCCATATATAGGTAAAAGAACAGCCTCATTCTTTTGGTCAATCTGAATCATTAAGTCTCTTGATGGAGGGATATCATTCACATTTTTGTAGGCAGTCAAATCATTTGAAGTCCTTGAAGCAGCACGATTGTGTCCAGCTGCACTCTCTTCACCAGCAAGTCGCCGAGCAGTTTCTTCATTCTTTTGACGGGCAAGTTCTGCCTGGTGTTGCCTTCGAAGTTCTTCCTTCGAAATTTCACCATTATCTGATCTTAATGTAGTCTTAGAAATGAAGTTTGCTGAATGATTTGCCTCAACTTTAACCTTAGCCTTTTCTTCTTCCTCGTCTTCATTGAATGTATAAGCTACGTCCTTCACAGCTTTAGAGCTCCTTGAAGTCACAACCTCAGGATTTTTTTCACCTACAATAACTGTATCTGCAATCAACAGAGAAAAATTCTGGATCTTCGGGTTATTAGAGTTATTATGCAAATTCTGAAAACCAAGCGACACGTTGAAAACCATGCCTGGTTTTAGAACTCGATCATTCTTGGAATTAATATTCAGTCCTGATTCCCGGAACTCCAGACCAATGCCTGTCCCAGCAGATTTTGTCAAATTTGGAACTAATTCAGGTGCCTCCTTTTCAACCACTGAAAGGGCTGCTTGATAAGCTGCATTCACTTTATTCCCAGGCTTTAAAGCACTAATTGCTGCTTCATGTGCCCTAAGAAGAACTTCATAAGCCTTACTCTGCAGCGGATTGGCATCAATCAGGAATGTTCTAGCAAGATTTGAGCAGTAACTATTATATCGTGATCCAACTGCACAGATAATCACACTGGCGGAATCATAGTAGAGGTACTCATCATTACTGGTAGCACTGGGTCTCAGGTCAAACTCCCCTCCGCTCTGAAATATTGGGGGATAACATATATCAACAGCCTCTGCCTTCAACTTTGCTTTAGCTTTAGTAGGTTCCATGATGGCTTTCTCTGCCTCATCCATCAACGAAGAATGGCTGACCTTTTTCTCCTCATCAATAACATTCTCAAGCCTCGGGACGACAACATTGTTCATCACATTGAAAGTCAAATATGCAGCTTTCTTTATGTTCATGAGCTCACCAGAATCCTTAATGGCAAAAAGGTCAGATAACCCATTGGTAGCATCAGAAAGCTGGAAACCACTGCTTTTCAATTTCTCGTCCCAAAACTTCAGAAGATCCCCTTCAGGAGCCTCTCTGGCGATGTGCCCAAGAACAGGGGAGTTCTGTTCATCAGCCTTTGATTGAGTACGAATGGCACGAAAAATGGCATCCATTAAAGCAGCTCCATTGTCACCCTTTGCCTTCACATGCATAACAACATCTACATCCACAGCTTCCCTGGCATGTTTCTTCACAACTTCTAGCACAGAGGTCTTCTTCTGGCTACCTAAAATATGTATCTGCTTCTTCATAAAAATCATTATTGTCTCCGGAAACTCATACCCAAAAAGCCAAATATTGAGAGCTGATGATTTGAGGTACCGCAGATCATCTGAAGGAGGTGGTGTTGCTATTGCAAGGACATCAGCAGATCCCCATAGCTCATCCTTGTTAGCCTTCCAATGTGAATAAAGTGCCATCAGTCGTGTTTTAAACGTCTCCACATCAATACTATATGGATTTTTGGCCCCATTTGGAGGTTGCGCATTACCTTTCCTTTGCTCAACCATTGAAACTGAACCGTGTCTGCAACAATCAAGTATGACCAGAACTAGAGGGTGAAAAATTATAGAAGTAAACTCGATCCTAAAACAACATATTATAACCTCTAGAAGCAAAAAATTAGTAACGACGAAAATTTTCAATGAAGAAAAACCTAACAAATTAGGGTGAGAAATGCAGTGCAATAGAACAAGGGAAGAGGTAAAATCAAATTGGGGTTTATATTCAACTTAAAAAGAAATAAAATACAATGAGCTATATTCTCAATCATAAATTAGGGTTAGGGAGTTGCGCCAACCAAAACACTTGAACAACTTGAGAACACATTAGGACATGAACAAGAAAAGAATACTCACGTCTATCTGCTCTGCACTTGACGGCGACACCAAACAACGAACAGCAGAACTTGAGAGGCAAGTTAAATAAGGGACGGAAATGGAAATCAAGGGAATGGCGGTTTAATCTGGGTTCTCTCTTTATTTTCCCCCTGGATTTGGAGAAGTCTAGAAGAGAATGGAGGGATGGTTTTTATATGCTCCAGGGATGGGTATCGTAGGAAATTCGGGTTTTACAAGGACATTTTAGGCATTCTATTTTCTCTAAGCAGATAGGATTACCTAAAACGGCGTCTTAAGGTCGTTAAAGACTGCCTAAGACTGCCGTTTTGGTTGGATGATTAAAAAGTGGCGGGAAATAGTTTACAAAATCTGTGGGGATGGCGGGGAAACCGTGAATCTTATGTTTTGGATTTGCTTTTCTACCAACCAATAAGAAACGGTAGCGCATTAATGCATCTCATGATTATGTATGAAAAATAACACTAATCAATTTAAACTGTATTTATCGATATTTTGTAATAAAAGTTAATTTTGAATAATTAGAAATATGTTTTGACAAATTAAATACGATCTTATTACTTGACCTTTCTTGACTTTTTTGGTAAAAATAAAATGATTATGACTATTCTACCATTTATCTATATTGACGATCTCCAATTTTATTGAATTGTATGAAACATTTAAAAGCCCTGACTTAATATATCGATTTGATATGAGATCTTGAAATAAGTTTGACAACGGATCCAAAAATCTTGGTGATATTCTCTATCTTTTATCTAATAAATAGAGAGTCCATTTTAAAATCATACGCTCTACAATCACTCCCGAGTATATGCTTCTTAGAACAAGCACGGAGCAACGGTGCTCAGCAGCTTCGATGGTAATTAAAATGGAGAAATTAAAAGGGTAAATTTTGAAATTGTTAGGATTTAGTAAAGAAGATGGATGTTCCAACTTCCATTTCAAATCATACAATTTTACATCCTTGATCTTGTCACCTCCAAACACAACAAAGAGAACAATGACAATATCTGAAGAACAATCCATGTGAGAAACTAGGTTTTCCGCGCCACGTTCTTCTCTCCCTTAACGCCGCCATCGCCTAATTCTAGAACACCACCCATTGATCTCCACCGCGTCTTGCCATCACTTGTGTTGTAGTCAAGGGCGTTAACTAACCATCTTCACACATCAGTGTCACTATGGTGGTCTTTTCACGTGTATGTTTAAGTCTTGCCTCTTTCTCTCTCTCTACAAATGCAAGTGTTGGTCTTGCCGTTCATGTGCAAGATGAGGTCTAGGTATTATTTTTACGTTGGTCTCTTTTAAATTTTCGTTTTAGCTTCATAGATTCAGAGTTGCAAAAACTCTCTATTCGGAAAAAAGAAGACAGCGAGTTCGTTATTTTTCCAGAGGATGTTCAGGCGGAAGACTTTGCTACAGTTCTTAGGGACGCACGAGGTAGGTTTGTGACTGCTATTTCAGGTTTTTTCCCTGCCCTGTTTGACCCAGTTATTGCTGACATTATGTCTATAAGGGAAGCTCTTTCTTGGCTAAAAGATCAACAACTTGTCAAAGTCATTGTGAAGTCGGATTGTTTGGCAGCTGTCCAATCAATATTAGCTCCTTCGTCAAATTGGTCTGAGATTGAAATTTTGACCCTTGATTGTTTATCATTCAAGCGACATTTTCTTCACTTGTCTTTTCAATGGACGCGTAAAATTTTCAATAAGGCGGCTCATGCTTTAGCCAGGGTAGCCTTATTACATACAAACCCAAATCACTGGACTGATCGTCCTTCTTGTTTAGTCTTCATTTTAAATTCAGATTGTTCGGCTTCTGTTATTGTTGAGAGGAAAAGACTATTAGGTTCCGGATGTACGGAATAAGCCTGTTGACTTGGGTTAGTTTTCTTTGTCTTCCCTACCTTTGTCTGTTTTTTGTGCTAAAGTTAATTTTATTAAAAAAAAAAAAACAATCCATGTGAGAAATGTACCTTTGCGCTTGCTCCAAACATTTGTTGGGCTAATTTCATCCGCATCCCAACACCAGAACATTTGTTATACTAATACTGATGTTCATTGGCCTTTGAGTCTCAAGGTTATAGAATCAAATCTTTTATCCTCGTTTAATAAACCTTAAAACGGGTTCAGATATCCCTTCAAATAAAAATGGTTGATCGTCTAGCATATCCTGTGCATTGATTTCTTTCCTTCACTCATTCCATATTGTTTACCGTCTGAAAATATAGACCTGGAATGCCTCCTATCTGGATGTTCAGATTTTCTATCCCAGCTCACAACTCCTTTCTCCCTGGAACTTCGCCTTCCTTCCACAGGTTTTGATCTGGACCTCTTTCTATCACAATGTTTCAATATTTCATCCTTTTTCTTGTCAACTTCTCATCCAAGTGGCGTTTAACTTCCACAGATTTTGACCTGGACTGCCTCTACTCCCTATATTTTTATTCATCTTCATATTAACTTAGGGACTCCATGCTCCTTTAATGTTTTTTCTCCTTAGATCCAAACCTGGACAGCATCCTCTCACGCTTCTTTTGACTTCCATCTTGAGCCTCATTTCCTCTGATCATCTATACTTTCTTATTACTACCACTTTGAGTTGATGACCTACTTCCACTGTGATGCTTTAGGTGATTTGGAATCAACATGAGAAGGTTTTCCTGACCTACGTGGTGAATTTTCTTGGAGATGTTTTGGTAAGGCTAAATTAGGTCTACAATATTTTCTCAATCGGGAGTTCACAGTCGTACTTCAACTTGAAATAGATGAACAGTGATCAAGTGATCTATCCCATCTTCTAGATCTGTCACCACCACCCCTACCATCTCTTTATGGCCATTGTTCACTCTTATTTCTTGAGTGACAACGATACTCAAATGGATGACTAGACCTTCAATCTCTATGACAACGAGATAGAGATGAGTAAGAATGGGACCTCTGCTTGGGCCAATAGTTAACTAGCAACCTTGATTGGGACCTTAACTGGCCTGAGATATTGATGTAGACCTACAAGAAAACCAAATCCATTAGCAGGTTATAAAAAGGGCACATGGAAAATATATTCCTAACGTATGTAAATGACTTCCAAATTGTCATGAAGATGAGAAGTGATTGACAATAAGAGTGATTACTCATGGAAAATCTACTAGGATTATTACGTATCTCATACTGTTGAACATAACACAGAGAAATCCATTGTAACAGTAAGGTTGACACAAAATAAGTGATCTGTGGCTTAAATTTCATGCCTAAGGACATGAAATCCAAGTTACTAAGATGAAAAAACTTCTTCACAACTTTACATTGCAAACTACCTCTTATTACAAACTTCGTGGACCACAAATATGAAATCCATATTTTGTTAAGAATAAAAATGGTGAGGAAAAGCTTCCAATCAGTTGAAACAAAAGTTGCAAAAATGCATATAACACAGAAACGACTTTCCTTTCCAAGGTCAATATCAAAGGTGCACCACAAAAACTTATCTTTCCTTTTCAACATACAAGACAGATTAATAAGCACAGTTTCACTTTCACGTAAAAATCTACCTAATAAGCAAAACCAGCATGTCCTATTGTGGACCGGAAATCATGAGGCAAACTATGAGAAAACATATAAACACAAGAAAGAGGACAAAGTGACCTAAATACATAGCAATCTATTTTAATGAAAAAAGACAAGGTGATATACCTAGATTTTTCTTTCCTTTCCACCTAATCTCCAACAAGTCTATTAGCTTTAAACTTCTTACTGATTTCTGCAATTCAAGCTGCTGCTAATTCAGTTAGAGACTTCACTGTTGCTGCTCAATTAGCTTGTTGTGCAGTCATAGTTTGCCGCATAAGTAAAGCCTATTGAAACTGCATCTGTTGTGGGACATATAACTCGTTGCATTGATGCAAGAGATGATGAAGCCACTAAAGCATTCAAAAGTGGCTTTTGAGGGAGTGACTTAGCGATTTCAACATTCAAAGGCCAAACCCTAACATCCATATTATTAAGTGCTAAAGCAGCAGTGGCTTCTTTAGGTTTCAAGTATTATATGTAAGCAAAGTGCTTTGTATCTGTGAAGGTATGTCCAACTATGCCACAATAGGTGACCAATTGTTTCAGATGCTCTGCAGTTGGAAGCAAGCTAAGATTGCTCATTTGGAGTACCTTTTTCAATGCATCTTCCTTAAAAGCTTTGTCAGGTGAACCTATAAAAACTGAAGCATGGTTAAAGGCTGGTTAGAACACAAATAAAACTAAGAGAAAAATTATGCAAAAAGAAATGCAAAACATAGCACACTTAAAATTTGTAAAATTAAAAGTAATGGCTATCTATGGAAGCTAACTATTGAAAAGATACCAGAAAAATCTTTTCCGGATGATGCAGCTGCAATTGAGTAGCATAGGCTTGAAGTGCTTGAGCAGCAACGATACCATGAGCAGTAGCCATTGCAGCCACAGAAGATGCATTAGACATCTGAGTAATATTCCCAATCTGAGGTCAGTGCACTTGGAGAAGTCATCAGCGAATTGTGTGGCGGATGATTCAACTTACAATTGTTTTTACACATTAATCATTAAGTCAATCTCTACGAATTTCCCCAAGAGATCCCCCACTCCAGGCAAAATTACTCTACCTGAAGCACCAAAAACACGTCCTCGTGTCATTCTTAGCAACCCACAGAGTGCAACAGAAACACACCCAGAATAATTTGGCTTGTCGGCTAGACTGGTTGACTTGGTACAGTGGTACACTAATGTCGATGCAGGACGCATTCCTAGTGGTCCACCTGGGAAGTACCTAAAACAACATCCAATTCCAATTGTTATGTCAAACTAAAACACCTAAAAAGGCAGAAGATACCCAAAACGCTCCAGAAACAGCTAAAGGATAAATGAGAGGACAAGGGATCAATTATTCACAGAGTTGTATCAATCACAGTTTTGGTACATCATAAAGCATGAATATATACATCAATCCTCAATCCATTCAACTATTAAATGTATAACACAAGACCAACAACAGATAAGATGCCAGGACAATCACCTTCGCTGAAAAACACAGGAAATGGGCTATCCATTATAGGCTTCGTATTACACATATAATTTCCCCTCTTTGGCGCGATACAATTCAATATATAATTCCCATTCCCCCGTATCCTTTACAATCCCCTCTGGCTCCGTCCCGTCAACACCCACTCTTAGCGCCACCTTACCTTATTCTGCTTACCTCCTTCCGGAAACTTCCTTCCCTCCGAATCCTTCGTCATTACCACGAACGTCAATGATGCGAACGTCGTCCCGCCAGCAATTCCTGCCCTGTCCGCTGTGCACTTCGTTAGGTCCACCGACCCCACCGGTTTCTTCTCCAAGTCATCGTTGTCGTCGCCACCTTCCTCTTCCTCCAACTCCGGATCCACCAACCTCTCAGAATTGTTTGTCACCTTCCGGAATGTCACTTCAAGTGATGCTTTTGTGACGGTTACTTCGCTCTTAATCTTCGCCTCGTCCGCTTGTTTCACCCATATCGCTTTGCTGTAGCGGTAGCATAACCTCCCTTATCGGTGGGTTTGTTATTGTTCCGGTCGGCCATTTAGAGCGAAACAGTAAAAAGGTCGACAATGTTCAGAGCTACCAAAGTTAAGCTCCCTATAGGCTTCAATTGGTCAGAACTGCTTCATGGCATTCATAGTGACTATGGGATTAGGTGAGGCAGATAGAGAATAGCGAACTGTTGACTAACTGAGCTCCTAGCTGGAGAACTACGCTTGCTTCTGTTTGGTTAAGGAGAGAAGTTGGCAACTCTTATGTCGCGGTAGATTTTTAAAAACTTATGTCCCAGTAGTATCTTAAGTCTTAACAGCTGATATTACTTTATAAATAAAATTTTAATTATTAGATTATTTATTTAATAATTTTTATTGATACTGAAATTTAACATTTCGTGCATGTTCTATAATTTGGTCATACACGACAGCATACAGTACATCAGACGCATTTCACTCGTGAGTTGACAAGGACTTTTCTAGTTTAAGTGAAATTGCGGGTTTAAATTATTCTTATGTATGAAGCCGTTTAAAATTTAGGATCAGAATTTTATCTCTTATAAGGAATCTATCTAATTCGAGCAGGGATTAATCTGAATATAAATAACTTAAAGGTACCTTTCCATAATTGAGACTTTCTTAAAATATCTCGAAAGGAAAAAACAAAAATCCTTGAGAAATGTATAATCATAAGTTACTAAGAAAATGGGGTTATAAATTTACTAAAAAAAGTCATAAACTTGAAAATGACAGGTTTGAGTGGCTCCGATAAGGCGCTGGGGTGATTAATTCCTTATCTGCGTGTGAAGGTGGAAAGGAGATGTATTCTGTTTGGTGTCAAGAATGAGTAAGCAAGAGGAACAGGATGTTCAGAGCTTCCCTTATTAAGAATCTGGTTGAAAGTACGGCGCAGATGCAGAGGCCTTGTGGCATATGACACCCCCACACTCTGTCTTTTGAGGAAGGCGACAAAAAGTATACATTTTGATTTTTAAAAAACAAATTTGGGATTTGGGGTTGGGAGGTCCGTACGTATGTTTCTTTAAAAGTTGTGTCGGCCCCACTAAATACTACGTTTCAGTTTCTATCTTCCGTACGCACATCCACACCCTCTTCTACCATTCCGTTTCTCGTACCCGAATGCTGGTTGTGTGAAAGACTAACTCGTTACCTCTGCCCTCCATCACAAAAAGAGAAGACCCTTTTCTTTTTCTAATCCTGGTCGTCGGATAGGATCACCGCTATCCATTTACCTGTTGGTATAATGGAGGTGGGTTTTTAGTTAGTAACATCACTCACTTGCACTGACAAAACAGAGCGTTTCTGCAATTTAACAGGTCACTCTCTCACTTTTTGCTTCAATTCTGATCACAAAAATCGGTCCTTTATTGCATCTTGGCATAATGGAGGTGGGTCTTTAGTGTCACTCGCAACCTTCAGCAGTGCCAAGAGAGAGGTAGGCTAATCTCTCTTCCATGATGAATATAAAGGCTTCTTCTGTTGTTGTGTTGTTATTAGGATTTTTAATATTACCAGCCTTCAAGCAATCTGGCAGACTATGCCTTTGCAAGATTGTTACTTGGTGTAAAAAGTTATCACGATACACAGAATTGGTTTAACTTCGTTCAACGTAACTTCTTTTATCATTTACTCTTGGCTTCAACATCACCATTACGTTAGATTATGCTCTGTATCTGTTTCCTTTGGTTTTTCATATTTGGGTTGACGAATGTAGGTATTGGGGTTCGAGATCTTGGCCCTGCAAAATTTGGACGTTTTTAACTACCATTCTCGCTTCTTTCAATGGGGATGTCCTCTGACAATGTTAGTGGACTTGTTTTGGCCATATCTTCAAGTGTTTTCATTGGTTCAAGCTTCATTATCAAGAAGAAAGGTCTTAAAAAGGCTGGGATTTCTGGAAGAAGAGCAGGTTTTATCCCTCTGCATCATTGCATTCCTTCTTTTATTCACCTTCTAATTTTTTTGTCACTGAAGCTGTGGTTTTGCCCAAACAAAAAAGTAGAATTGATATTCTTCGCTTGCCATCTACGTTATCTGACTTTTGTTGACTGATTAGGCATGGGAGGGCATTCATACCTGTACGAGCCATGGTGGTGGGCTGGGATGGTATCTAGTATGTCATACTTCAACTTGCTGAATAGATAATGTTTCTGGATTCCATTTTACGGATTCATGTATTTCAATATATTGATAGTTATGTTATTCCTTTTCACTTGCAAATATAGTCTGAAGCATTCCCTTACTCTACACAATTCATGCTGTGATTACTACCATTGCAGAAGAAAGAGTCGTGTAGTGGATGAATTCAAATCCAGATGTCACTAGTGGAGAATAAACCATGCCTTAATTATGTTAGTCACACTCTAATGGATAAAAAATTCAAGATACAATGTGGTATTATTACGACGGTATGCAGTTTCAATGATTTGAAACAAGAATGACAGATAGAAATTATGAGAATTTGAAGTCAGAAGATTGCCGGTAATGGCTGATTATCTTTGATATTCAGAATGTCGCTGCATATCAAACGACAGGAAGAAGAATCTCCCTTTTCCCCTTTTTCCCTGTAACGTCAAATAGCAGTTATTTTCTGTCTTACAAAGTGCAAGAAAGACACGAAAATGATAGTACTAGCACGCCTTATATTGGTTGAGGAAGCATCATGATACAAGTAAAAGATCAAGTAGCATCAATAGCAAATGCAATTAAGATATTTGTGTTCTTGTCTCTTTGCCACCTTTTTTTTTTCAATTTGATCTCTGTCCTTGTCCTGATCTACATTTGAATAGTTTCCCCAATGGTTTTCTCATCCCTACGAGTAAATAAGCAAATATGTGTTCTAGATAGGATTCAGTAGTAAGCAAAAGCAAGAAACGTTATCATAGGTAAAGCCAGAGTACAGTTCTTTTAATAAAAGAAATTCCGAAGCCTGCTTTTTCTTGATGTATCTGTGCCCGATGCACTTTTGTTCATCAAAAAACATACTGTCAACTCCCGGATGGTGTTAATGCATTTGTGCTTGATGCAACTTCAAAATAATCTATACGAGCATCCTATTCCGTGCTTGTTTCTGTCGTGCATTTAGCACCTACACATCCAGATGAAGATATGATTTAGCTTTGAAAACAATACTGTTCTTGCGCTCTGTGATGACCAATAGAACTTTCAATTCAGACAACACGTGCTTGAAGAGTTATGAGAACGGTTGGTAGATGGAATCCCAGGTGGACATTTTACCTATTTTCAATTCCTGAAGTTCTAATTTCAGCATAGATAGTCACTCATATTTGTTCCCAGACAGGCGTAGGAAACATTGAAAATCAGCTTCTCGAACACAGATTTTGTTATTCTCTGTGTCTTTTGTTATGTGATCTACTAATATGATCCATCTCTAACTGGTATAATAAGAAATAATTGTCTTACGTCAGTGATCGTCTCTCTATGCTTTTGTAGTGATTATTGGGGAAGTTGCTAACTTTGCTGCTTATGCTTTTGCTCCTGCGATTCTTGTAACTCCCTTGGGAGCGTTGAGCATTATTTTCAGGTATGATGTATTAGCAGTCGGTTCACGGTCTATTGTCTGTATGGGGAGTCGTAGCATGTTTGTATATGATTAAAGCATTATTTTTCATGACAGTTCAGTTCTAGCACACTTCATTTTGAAAGAGAAGCTGCATATCTTTGGTGTCCTTGGATGTGTTCTTTGTGTGGTGGGCTCTACAAACATTGTCATACATGCACCGCATGAAAGAGAAATTGAATCTGTTAAGCAAGTATGGCACCTTGCCACAGAGCCAGGTACTTTGAAAGTGGCGTTGATTGCTCGCTCTGAAAATTTAATGGATATGTTTTGAGGCCCCAGACAATAAATCTGCAAAAGGAAAAGAAAAAACTTGTTCACTTACTGCCTATGCGTCATTCTTACAATTTCAGGTTTCATTATATATTATAATACATTTGAACATTATATGAATGTTCTCTCCTGGGATTCCTAACATGGAAACTTAAGAAGTGATCATGTGGATCATCTGTCTTGTTGCTTGGATAAATAGTTCTTATTAAAGCTATGGTCCTGAAAATTATTACTTCTTGTATGTTGGAAATTATCATATATTTGTTTTATTAGCTGTAGCTGAAAACAATTGATAACTGGTCTCTCAGTTGCATGAATGGAGCACATGAACACCTAACCTCTAGATGTGAACCATAATCAAACAACGTCTCTTCAATACCAGTGCCTTCTCTGTAAAGTTGCTGATTGCATAAATTGGTCGTGCAGTTTGGAAAGAAAGATTCTGAATCTGAAATGGCTTTTTGAGAATGAGTTGGATTTTACCCTTAGTGGCAACATATCAATAGATTTATGTAAATGTATTCAAAATCTAGTTAAATTATCTGCTGCATCTATCTGATTGTCATGAAATTGCTCTGCAAATGCATTTTTAGCATCAAAGTGCTTCGGTTTGATCAAGCAATTCTTTTGCATGACAGGTTTCCTTGTCTATACTGGCATAGTTCTGGTTGTGGTTGCTATTCTCATTTTCCGCTATGTACCGCAGTATGGGCAAACTCATATGGTAGTTTATGTTGGAATATGCTCTCTTATGGGCTCCCTCACGGTCTGTTTATTATCTTTGATTTTTCCTGAAAGTTTTCTTGTTCTACATTTACAGGTTTAACAACTTGGTACTGTTATTTATCTGTAGGTGATGAGTGTGAAAGCAGTTGCAATTGCTTTAAAGCTGACTTTTTCTGGAATGAATCAATTCAAGTACTATCAAACATGGTTTTTCACTGTGATTGTGATTTTTTGTTGCCTTCTGCAAATTAACTACTTGAACAAGGTAAAATTTATAGATTCCCCTTGGACGAATATCAGATTTTATGTGAATGGCATTGGTGCAGGGGGGCCAAGTTTGTTAAGCCATCCATTATTACACAACTGATTCTGCAAAAACATTTGGACTTCTGATATTACTGATACATTTCACCTTTTATGATGGGAATGGAAACCTCAAATTGGTATTTAGCACTCTGCTAGTGATTTAAGTATCCTAATCCTAAACATGTTAGAGATCTGCTAACCAATTTAGGGGAAACTGGAGCGTTGGTGGTTAATGATAAGTTAGTATGCGAGATATGGCCCCAGATCTTCTGTCCCCCTTCCTTTGGCCCTATTCTGGCACCCAAGATCTTCTGTCCAATTTTAATGGTGTCTTATTGTGTTCAGTAAATCTCAGCCATTCATTTATGTGGGTCCCGTATGATTCCACATAAATAAACGTGGACTCCACATAAATAAATGGCTGAGATTCACTGGACACAATAAGACATCATAAAATTGGACAGAGGATCTGGACTCCTATTCTGGCTCCCTTTTATCTTTGCCATCTATTTAGGTGGGTTTTACGTGAGTGGATGACTCAGATGAGAAGGGACCAGAATAGAATCAGGGAAGAGCCAGAGGATCCCCGCGAAATTTTCCACTTTGGTTCTTTAGCATTTAAATTGTCTAGAGCCAGGAAAATGCTTAACCTACATCTATCCAATCTTTTGCAGGCACTGGACACCTTCAATACAGCTGTCATCTCTCCAGTCTATTATGTGATGTTCACATCTCTGACTATTCTCGCCAGTGTCATCATGTTTAAGGCAAGATGAGATGAGATGAGATATTATTACACGCATCATCCATCACCAAGATATGGATACTAATCATGGTCTGATAACAAATGCAGGATTGGGACACACAAAATGCATCACAGATTGTATCAGAAGTGTGTGGTTTTATCACCATCCTCTCGGGAACCTTTCTTCTTCACAAGACCAAGGATATGGGTAGTAGCAGCTGTAATACTAGTAGTCATCCAGAGCCAGAATCTCCAGTTCTCACCGCCACAGATACTGGTGCGAGCCGAGATTGTGAATAGTAGAGGAGCAGACATCTATTCTTGGACCTGTGCCACCATCACTTACATTGACAGAGTTTTATCTTTTCTCGATGTTGTTCTTCTTCCACTTGTTTATAATTGATTGGTTTATTACGAAGAGATTAGGATACCAAAAAGTTGCTATTTCCAAAAGTAATTTTTTTTTTCATACAAGGAAAGAAAACACAAAATAAAATTTCATAACTAGTCGAGACTAGTCGAGGGCGATACAGCCCTGAAGATAGGGGTGAGCATTCGGGTAATTCGGGTCGAAATTTCACTGTTCGGGTCCGGCCCGAATTATCCGAAATTTTTTTTATCTTACCTGGCCCGAATCCGAACTTTTTCTAACCCGAGCTTACCCGACCCGAATTACCCGAATTACCCTAATTACTTGAATTACCCGAAATTTTATAACGTAATTCGGGTAATTGGGCCGGCCCGAAATTTTTTGGAGTTACCCGACTTCGGCCCGAAAATAATTCGGGTAAAACTCGAATTACCCGAAATTTGAAAATTTGTTACCCGAATTAATTCGGGCCGAGCCGGGTAATCGGGCCGGCCCGAATAATGCTCACCCCTACCTGAAGATGTCCTCAAGGAAGATTGAGAGGCACCTGACATATTCTCGAGAAGGATTGAGAGGCACCTAGTGGTGTAGAACTTTGAAAGACTGCCACAATTGTTTTTCTGATACAACAACTTGATCCCCTCTCGTGGATCTGACGAGGAACCTCATTCATAGGACTATATAAATTAAATATACGATACTCATTAAAAAAAAAGGTGATTTGTCCCTTTTTCATCCAAAAATGTTATAACATATGTATAAAGGACAAGGTTATTAAAGGTATGGGTGATCAAAAAAATCCGCGAATATGAGAACCGGATCTAAACTGCATGAACCAAACCTATAAACAAGGTTAACCAACCCTGAGTTCAGGTTCGGTTTGAACCGAACCTAAAAAATTAGGTTCATGGTTCAGGTTTCTAACTTGCAGTTTTAGGTTTAAACCTGAACCTGAAAGGCTGAAACACTCAAAAAAATTATCATATATTTAGATATAATTTAAGAGAATATTAATAATAATAAATTCACTAGTCTTTACTATATTTATTATTGAGTAAAAAAAAGAAGAAAAGGAAAAGAAAACCTACTTTAATTATATGTTATTAAATGTTAATATTGAACATTGCTATTAACACTCAATACTTCTACTTCGAATAGTAATTAATATGTGTAAAAGTTTTTGATTAAAGTATTAAACTATTAATAGAAAAAATTTATTGACTAAAATAATATAATCATTTAGAGATTAATTAAGGAAACTAATAAGTGTAAAACACATTTATTAAGAAATCCTACAATTTTAGTTTTTTAAGGCACATATATTAGCTTAGATATTT
>JANIHZ010000005.1:13888687-13901581 GCA_027478365.1 Erythroxylum rufum
GCTACTGGAGCATACGTCTCGTTATAATCTATTCCTTCCTGTTGATTATAGCCTTGTGCTACTAATCTTGCTTTATTATGACTTACTCTTCCTGATTCGTCTAACTTATTCTTGAATACCTATCTAGTTCCTATGATGGATTTCTTTGTAGGTTTAGGAACTAATGTTAGACCTTGATTTTTTTAAAAATTGCTTTTAAATTGCTTAATTGGTTGTTTGTGTTTATTTATTGGTTTAATTTTTTATATATATTAGAATTGGCCCTTAAGTAGAATTTGAGGGTAAGATTAGAATTTGAGCTTTTATGAAGTGGTAGGTGAAAGTGAATTAAATGTAAGTTTAGAGTGAGTAGTTAGTTGACTTGAATTAATGAAGGAAGTGTTAGGTTAAGTTAGAATGGAACTAAGTAGTTAGAGCCATTAAAAGCCAACCAAGGGCATAGTTGGAAAGGGGCTTTTAATGAAGGGTAAAATGGGAAGTGTTAGAGTAAATGAAAGGTGAAAAATAGAGAGGGGAGAAGCAATTGTCGTGGAAGGAGGAGAGGGAGGAGAAGAAAACGAAGAAGAGAAGAGGAGGAGGAAGGAAAGTCGAAAATTCAAAAGGAAAGGCAAGAAAAATCGTGGAAAAGAAGAGGAAGCAAGCTATTCAAGGTAAGTTCTCCATCTTCTTCTTGTTTTAGGTAGGAAATGGGTTAGGGTGTGAGTAGAGAAAAACCCTAGAGAGAGAAAGGAAAGGGGTTTGTGTGAGATTGCTTGAAGGAAGAAGAAGATGATGGAATTTTTGGGGTTTTTGGGTTTCTAAGCTAGGTTGGAAGTTTTCTAACCTAATTGAACCATAGGTAGGTTAGATGAAAGCTTAATTAAGGTTAGGGTTATTTTTATTTGATTATGACCATGGAAATTGGGGATTTCCATTTGTGTTGGAAATTGAATGAGGATTTTGTTTGTGTTTAGGCAACCAAGAGCCTATCCAAGGGCAAGAAGAGGGAAACCATTGATTTTGGGAATTTCCAAGTTTAAGGTGGGTAAATTATTTATGGTTTTTGCGCAAAATGAGCAAATGCTTGTATATGCATTGTGTGTGACTTGTTCGCATATTTGTTATGTTGATATGATGTATATCATGATGATTAAACCATAGAAATGTGATTATGCCATGTTATGCATGAATGAATGCTTGACATTTGGATATGATGGTATGCCATTGAATGAAATCATGACATTTTGTTATATGAACATTTGAATTGGATTATGTGCTTTGTTGGGTTGAGAGGAACCGTTTCGAGTCACATGCACGTCGACGTCAAGCCTTATCCCGGCTGCCCGCTTGTGGCCCACGAGATCCGAGAATGGACTCGTTTCGATTCACGGCGTAAACTTCAGTTTCGTCGTTTTGTTCACGGAACCCTCTAGCCATTGAAATGTGCATTGCATTTGATGTTCTAAATCACCTTGAAATGAATTAGTATTTAGTGTGTGAAGATGATGATGTCAATTGCTTTGTAAATGTTGAATTCTCATTGTTATATACTTGTGCTTATACATGCTTGTATGTATATGTGTTTTGGTTGATTGTGTGGCTCGACGCCATTAGCTATAAATGGTTTAGCCACTGAGCTGTATAGCTCAACCCACGATTTTCCTCCTCAGGTGCAAATCGAGAAGACCGGTGAATCCTTGCAGGCCTTTGGACAGATCCGAGTGGGATTTAGATTTTGCATCTTAGCTAGATTTTGATAGCTTTACAAGCATATTGATCATGGATCATCAATTATATTTTGTAATTTTTTGTAAAGGTTTGTGATGTACTGTCAATATGTTACTAAAGCTATGAATGAGAACATTGTATAAACTCTTCTTTTGAAATGGAAATGAATGGAGAACTTGGAAGATCTTTTTCTTCATGAATGGTAACTTTTGCAAACTTTGAATGTGTTGGATGTGTATGTTGCTTGGGGAATTATCTTTTGATTGGTGCTAGATGAGTTTTGCAAATGATGGAGTTGTTATACTAGGATAGTGGAGTTGAGAATGATGCATGAGTTTATTCTTGAATGAGATATCAAATTGATATTAGTATTAGAAGGATAGCTTGTTGATATTGGGATGAATGTAGGTGATGAATGATTTGGAGTTGAGTTCCAATGTTGTTTGATGTTGTTGAATGAGTTTAGAGTGGTTTTGTGGTGTTGGAAAAGGGTTTGGGGTAAGGAAATGTTAGGGGGGGCTTAAGAGCTTTGAAAGAGGGCTTGGAGGGTGATTTTTTAGTCTCTCCCGAAAGCTACACGGTCAGCCCGTGTAGATTTACACGGGCCGTGTAACTCCAGTCCCTGCGCACCACTTCCACCCGAAGCCTACACGGGCAGACCGTGTAATTTTACACGGTCCGTGTATTTTGACCTCTTTAATGTTCGAATTTCAATTTTTGGTCTTCATAAAAGTTGTAGATCAGGATGTCTACATATAAATTGGTACAAAGATGAGGTCAATCTGACATCTATAATGAAAGTTATGGCGTTTTTCCCGAAGTATGTCAAATAGGAATCGGGATATGAACAGATTGGACTCTTTAGGCCATATCTCCTTCGTCCGACCTCCGATTGAGGCGATTCTTGTGGCGTTAGCTTTCTAACACATTTTCATACCTTCCCATAAAATTTCATGGTCATTGGTTTCAAATTCAAGAAGTTTTATTTATTGAAAGTGAATGATCGGGTTGGAGAGTTTAATCGGGCTGTGAACCCACTTTGGATTTTTATGCATATCTTGAGCTATAGAGCTCCAATTGAGGTGTTTCTTGTGCCAAATCAAACAAGAGACTTAGGACTATGAGTATATGAAAAATTCAAATGTAATATTTTTATTTGGAGGTTTCTAAATTCTATTCGCAAACAGGCGAATTGAGCTCAAGCCTAGTGACTGGTTATTATGGGCACGCCATGGAGCATCTTATGAGCAAATTTTGGGATGTTTTAAAGAAATCAGAATATATAGTAATGAATATGAATTGATAATTGTCCAATAAGGGTCAATGAATGAACCATTCGGGGTAATAGCCACGCTTAAGGTTTCATGTTTTCGAAAAAGGATTGGGCTCCGGAAGCGGGATCCAACACCTATACTATATCCATCCCAAAATTTAATGTATACTTAAAATTTGTACACATATCACATTTAATATTCTCTTCCTAATAAGAGCAGGTTGCCTTAAGTGTTGCTCGGAAACTAGGCACAATTGGCCGAACTCCATTATCAATTTTCGGGTGTGTTCTTTCCTTATTTGTTTTTTATTTATTCCACATTTAGAGAATTTAATATTATTTGTCGGGTATATTTGTAGTGTTATGTTCAATTATTTGGGTGTATTTACTGTTCGTGTGTGTACACGGGTTAAGTTGTGATAAATACACCGTGTACGTAATTTTTTTCTAGGGGGTCGGGTTTTAAGTAGGACCATTTATGACCCCTCCGCCCTTTCCTGGAATTTTACGTGGAATGGTAATACTGTCTTAAGAGTCCGTTTTTTTGACGGTCTTTTCTGGGTATTACCAAATCGGTTCACTTCACTAGTTGTTTATCTTAGAGGAAAAAATTACCTTTTTTCCCAACAAGTGGTATCAAAGCCAAAGATTCGTCCTTGGTTTGTTTTTAGTTTTTTTTATATTGAATACTATAAATGTGGAATAAATAAAAGGAGATAAGGAAAGAACATACTCGAAATTTGATAACGGAGTTCGGCCAATTGTGCCTAGTCTCCAAGTACCACTTAAGGCAGCCTGCTCTTATTAAAAAGAGAATACTAAATTTGATATGTGTACAAATTTTATGTATACATCAAATTTTAGGATGAATCTAGTATAGGAGGGGGAGGAGTTATTTTATAACTTGAAAAACTTCTCCCATCCGCATCTCTTCAGAATATGGGATAGAAATTGGGCCATCAAAGTCAAAAAACAACAAATCTCCACCTTGGCACAATTTCGGATTCCACCAAATGCAAGCATCATTTATCCTCCCAATCAAATAAAACAGCCTTTGTAGTGCTTCCAATTTGCACCCTCAGGCGCCAACTCAAATGTGCAGGATATTGACCAAGTCTAAACAATATTCAAACTTGGCTCTTGTAACCACCTTGGTCATATCTGTAGGATTCTTTGTAGTCCAAATGTTCTGAATAAGTATCTCCTCTTCTTCCAGAATTTCCCACACAAAGTGATAGCGAACATCAATGTGCTTTGTCCTTGCATGAAAGACTTGATTCTTTTCTAAATGAATAGCATTCTGACTGTCAGAATATACCTCAAGTTGTTTTTGACCAACTCCCAAGTCTTTAAGCAACCTATAAAGCCAAATTGCCTCTTTTACAGCTTCTGTAATAGTCATATACTCTGCCTCTATTGTAGACAAAGCCACTGTTGACTGCAAAGTAGACTTCCAACTAACTGGCGCCTTCGCTAAAGTAGACTGTCGCTTATCTAAGTCACTTGCATAGTCAAAATCGCAATATCCAACTATGCATTGACCAAGTAATTCGTCCTGCTCAAATGTTAAACCAACATCTACGGTATCCAGGATATACCGTAGAATCCATTTCACAGCTTGCTAATGAACCTTACCTGGATCATGCATGTATCTACTTACAACACTAACAGCCTGTGAAATATCTGGTCTTGTACACACCATTGCATACAACAAACTTCCAACTGTATTAGCATATGGGACTTTTGTCATGTATTCTCACTCTTCATATGACTTTGGAGATAATTGGCTACTTAGTTTCAAATGAGGAGCAAGTGGGGTACTAACAGGTTTTGAATCTTCATGTATACCAAAACGTTGTAATACCTTTTTCAAATACTGCTTCTGTAACAACCAAAGCTTGCCTCTCGCTTTGTCCCTGCTTATCTCCATGCCGAGAATCTTCTTGGCTTCCCCCAAATCCTTCATCTCGAACTATTTACTCAACTGAGCCTTCAATATGTCAATTTCACTTTTCGTTGTTTTCCCATAACACAATGCTCACAAAATTCTAATTTGCAAGTCTTCGTACCTTTTAACAATCCTTACTTAGCAAGGGTTTGCAAGGATTTTTCACCAGTATGCCCCAAACGCATATGCCACAGCTTTATTGTCTCTACATCCTTCTTATTGCTTGAAGTTGCTGCTGCTACCATCCCAATCACTATACTACCTTGGTAATAATATAGATTGTCTTTCCTAACGCCTTTCAACATTACCAGTGCTTCTGAAGTTGCTTTAAGAATTCCATCTTGTATTATTACAACTAGGCCTTTTGATTCTAAAGCCCCCAAAGAGATGAGATTCTTCTTTAACTTCGGCACGTACCACACATCCCTCAAAATTCTAGTGGATCCATCATGATTCTGCAGCTTGATTGAACCTATGCCGACTTTTTTACATGGGTATTACATGGATTATCATTACCCATGTAAACAACCCCGCCATCGAGTTCTTCAAAATCAAAGAACCACTCTCGAATGGGAGACATATGATAGGAGCAACCTGAATCCAAAATCCACTCGTCTAGATGCGATGTTGAACTTAAAACCACCAAAAAGATATCTGATTCCTCGTTACTTTTACACTCTGCAACATTTGCATCTTTCGAAGCCTTCCCTTCTTCAATTTTGGACAGTCTTTCTTCCAGTGCCCTTTCTCATGATAGAAAGCACACTCATCTTTGGCAACTCTGCTTTTTGATTTAGATCTTCCTCTTCTTCCTTCTTCCCTTCGACTGGCTTTGCTAACGACCTCTTGCCACAAATGCTTCATCTGCTGTAGCTGTTTTGTTTTTCATTTTATCCTTCTTTCTCAATTCATGACTATACAAAGCAGAACATACAACATCTAAAGACACACTCTCCTTTCCATGAAGTAACGTAGTCTCCAAGTATTCAAATTCATCGGGAAGAGATGATAACAACATCAAAGCCAAATCTTCATCCTCAAATTTCACATCCAAATTTAACTAGTCTGTTACTAACTGATTAAACATAGTGATGTGTTTATTCATAGTAGTCCCTAGCCAGTAATCAAATCAGAACAGCTTTTTCTTCATAAGGAACTTATTCTGACCACTCTTTTTCAGAAATTTGTCCTCCAATGCCTTCCACAATTTGTGTGCAGAAGTCACGTTCTTGAAAGCATACTTCTGCTCTTGAGACAGACACGATCAAATTGTTCCGCAAGCCAACCGATTTATGATATTCCAATTCTAATCGTCAACATCTTCTGGTTTCTTTTCTTCAATGGCAATGTCAAGACCCTGCTGGAAAAGGGAATCCAAAACCTCCCCTTGCCACATGCCGAAATGGCCAGTACCGTCAAATATCTCCATCGCCAATTTCAAACTTGACAATAGAATCCTCGACCATGATGACGAGGAAGTCGATGTCCCTGGTGTTTCTTGATGTGCCATTACATACTTAAAATATGGTATTCAATATTATTTGTCGGGTATATTTGTCATGTTGTGTTAAATTATTTAGGCGTATTTACCGTTCGTGTGTGTACACGGGTTA
The DNA here is from genome assembly GCA_027478365.1 of Erythroxylum rufum. Classification (NCBI taxonomy): domain Eukaryota; kingdom Viridiplantae; phylum Streptophyta; class Magnoliopsida; order Malpighiales; family Erythroxylaceae; genus Erythroxylum; species Erythroxylum rufum. The sequence continues at coordinate 13,895,229 of JANIHZ010000005.1, forward strand.
GTTGTGATAAATACACCGTGTACGTAATTTCTGTCTAGGAAGCCGGGTTTTAAGTGAAATCGTTTGTGACCCCTCCGCCCTTTCTAGGGATTTTACGTAGAATGGTAATACTATCTTAGGAGTCCATTTGACGGTCTTTCTTGGGTATTACCTAATCAGTTCACTTCACTAGTTGTTTATCTTAGAGAGAAAAATTACCCTTTTTTTCCAACAACATCTATAAGTCTCTTCGTTTCTGCATTACAACTCAGAACAATCAATTCAAGATTGGCTAAGTAAGTTGGCGGATGGAAAACCAGTTGTATGAAACTACACACAATTAGAGATACCTTCTGTACTAAGTTAAGTAATAATGTCGCCCCTAGATCGAGTTACTTGTACCTTTATTGTAGGTTTTCCAAGTCTTACACGTTGCCATTCACGCAATTTTATTAAGTTGGTGAAGAGTTATAAATTTCTTCTACTAATTTTGCCTAATTAGTGGCTATATAACATCTTTATGCTTATAACTTTAATGAGTTCACAGATAACATAATCTTAGATGAAACTCAACACATTGTCACATAACTAAACCCCACTTTTCATGTCTTGAAAAAGTTCTTCATTTTTTGTAAGTACTTCCACTTTCTACACTTACTGCTACATGTTACTATCATGTGTGTCATCATGTCATGAATGTCCAAGCACTTTAACGAGTCTTCAATTAATCATCTTGACCCATTTGGGTGCATTATCTATCCAAGCACAATCATGTTGCAATCACGTCGCTCTACACCTAAGTTAACAAACAATCTAATCACAATCATGATGCAATCATACCTTGGACTTTTTCATTAAAATCGGTTGCCTTGCAAACCCTCAGACCTAATGTGAGTTAATTATTTCACATCCAAATTTCGTCCAGCATCGAAAATTTTTACCAATGTATACACGTACCCTTGAGATTTCTTCAACATCTCACCTATGTCTCTCTTACTTATATGATTTCACCTTGTTCTCTTATTGATGTGTATCTTCATGTCAAACTATATGTCAAAAATCAATCAAAGCCTATCAAGATTTACATGATTCCAGTAGCTGAGCTTAAAGGTCTAATAAATCAGCCCAACTAGAAAAATGTGAGGCGCTCAAATAATTTATAGGGACTCCCCTGTGAATTGTTCAGTCAAGGTCTCCTTAACGAAACTTTAAATAGAAGAGCAAGTTTTCCTCTTCATAGGCATACCTCCCATGTGTCAATTTTTCACTTCTTTAGGATTGCTTATGGTCATTCTCAAGGCTCATTGTGCTCATCTCTCACCTTCTGTTTCGAGCATTCACGAACAAATTATAACCCTTCATAAATGAAGCAACATCTCTTTTTGACTGCTTCTTCAACCAAAATTAAGAAGAATTTGAGAGCTAAGAAGGTCCTTGAAAGTTAATTATAAAGTTGAACAACGTATCATCCTTTAACAAGTGTATATCTAATTTTAAAGATGTGAATTGTTTCATATACTTTTTCAGTAAGTATTCTTGCTTCAATAGTTTCAATGCTTCTCTCGCAAACCAAAAAGTTTTACTAGGAATGAGTTAGGATATTACCTCCTTTATTTTCCGTCAATTGTCAATGAAATTCTACTGGTATTGATATCATTTGAGACCCTCATTTTCTTCTATAGCTTAGAGTCATCGACCATGTATATCGTTGTAAGTAACTTCTCATACACTTTAAATCAGACACTTTTATTGTCACAAAGTATTGTTGCATATCGTATAAAAAAACTTTTAACTCATTGGCGCTCCATTTGCCATAAAATATTTTTCCTCACATACTTTCACTAAAGTCTTTGTAGCTCAAACTCCAAGTTTTAGTCATAGAAAATTTGAATATTAATAAATTATAGCGTACCTCCTCACAAGCTTTTAGTTGCTCTTTGAGTACTCTCATAATTTCTTGAAACTCCCACACTTCAAAGCATCTTAAAAATGAAACCATTCCCTCGTCCGCTGGGACTGCAAAACAAATGATTGTCCTGAATTTTTTAACTCTCTTAATTGCTTTCACCAATCATTAATCACAACTAGGCTCTTATAACAGTTGTCACAAGGACTTTTCTAAATACAACAAAATGAGAACAAATTTTCAAAGTCCTTATGTAGCAATCAATCTTAAGTCTGTTAAAACTTAACTTCATTTGTGATCTTTAAATAATTTATATACAAGTTTTAAATGCCTTACTCAGTCTCATGTTTAACTATTCCACTCACTTTCAACATGCAAGTGTTTATCATAAATCAAATAAAAATAATAAAAAAGAGAGTATATAACAAAGATAATATAAAGGAAACTTGAACAACTACCTACGTGAAACTCTTTATAATAAATACTCAAGAACTTTCTATTCGAAACTTTCTACAATGAGACTTTTTCAAAGCTCTTAAATTCTTTTTAAACAAATAATTAAATGAATTACATATTTAAATGAACAACATATGATACCTTTGTATAAGTTTTAAAAAAATTAATGGACCTAGTAATAGAAACCACCCACTTTTCACCACTAACCCAATAATTTTGTTGGGAGTTATAAACTTTTTCTACTAACTCCACTTAATTTATGAGGAGTTAAACTTTTATGCTTATAACTTCACTAATATCATAGAGGACATGATATTGAATGAAGTCCACTACTTTGCCTCATCACCAACCTTGTTTTCATGTCTTGAAGTACTACTTTTTAAAAAAGCACTCTCACTTTCTAAGTCTACTATTTCATATTCTTATCAAGGGTCATTATAACCAATATTTTAAAAACTGAATTGATTGGGTCGGTTCGACCAAAAATAATATAAACTGACTAGTTGTCTGGTTCAGTTTTATTTAATAACCTTTGTATATAAAAACAGGTCGGTTTTTCAGAGAATCGGTCGAAACTGGTTGGTCTATATACCTAAACTACATAAATCAAAAATTAAAAGCTCTCCTCGCCTTTACTCTTCACCATCTTCGCCTAGCTTTGTGGATCTTATCATCATCGCTTCCATTTTTAGGTTAAAGGTGATTGTTCTGGATTTCTCTTCTCCCTTTAGTGTTTCATTTGCTCTCTGTCTCTGTCTTCTCTGGGTTTTGTAACTTTTCTTTGTATCCTCTTTTTCATGGTGACAGTCACTTGGTTGGAGCTTATTCTCGGAGATGGTGGATGAATGGGGGCATATATGTATGGTTCAGGAAAAGCACATCAATATCTCGACATTAAAGTGTAAGCATCAGCTCAACTAGGTAAACACAATAAACACACACTTAAATTTATCTAACTAACCTGAGGATGATGTCAAAAAAGTGAAGGAGGTTATTGATTTCAAAAAGTATTAGAGCTGAAATATAAAGAGAAGAACTGGGAGAAAGTTTTCCGATATATTTTCCTTATTTACTATCAGCTATTTATACAGAATAAGAAGCAACTTCTATTCTAATTTGATGCCCAAAATCTATACTGTTACAACTGAAAATAAAATAACAACTAAATATTCAAACTGAAGATTTTATTTAATAATCTCAACTGATTTTATTCCACCAAAAACTACTGATGATTTAGAACTAAAGTGCCAATATTCAACACTCCTCCTTGGCACTTTGTGTCATGTCTGTAAGCTGATCATCAGATGAACAATGAACCAAAACTATTTTATTGGATTGTTATACCCTACGAAAAAAATGAAATTTGATTTTGATATGTTTTGTCTTGCCATGGAACACTGGATTCTTTGAGATTGCCACTACTAAAAGATTATCACATTTGATTTCAGTTGGACCTTTCTATTGACAACCAAGATCCATTAACAGCTTCCTTATCCAAATAGCATGATTCACAGCAGAGGCAGCAGCAATATATTCTTCTTCGACAGTCGATTGTGTTGTTGTTTCTTGCTTCTTTGAGCTCCATACGAAGACACCTTCATCAGCTTTCTTTGCATCATCATCTTTACTTAATTTCTCATATGTTGATATCAGGATATTTACTGGGTTACAATCCTCCATGCCAAACTTCTTCAATATATCTATTTTTTTGGCATATGAAAATACCATTTCTTGATTGCTCAACTTTCATACCCAAAAAATATTGCATCAATCCCAGATTCGTCATTTCAAATACTTTTTTCATTTCATTTTTGAAGATTTGAATGAGATTAGAATCGTTTCCAGTAACGAGCATATCATCAACGTATAATGAGACCACCAGAATTTCGTCGTTTTCATTTTTGATTTATAAGGTTGCTTCGCTATCACTCCTTTTGAACCCTTATTGATTCTGTTGCACCAAGCTCTTGAAGCTTGTTTAAGGCCATAAAGGGCCTTTTTCAGCAAATAAACATGTTTTTTTCCAAAAATTACAAAGCCATCCAGTTGCTCAACGTAGATCTTTTTATCAAGAAAGCCGTTCAAAAATCCCGATTTAATATCAAGTTGATGAATTTGCTATTTTTTGAAAGCAGCAAAGGCAATGATTAATCTGATAGTATCATACCTCGCAACCGGTCCAAATGTTTCTTGGTAGTCGACTCCTTGTTGTTGTGCGTATCCCTTCACCACGAGCCTTGCCTTGTGCTTACATATTAAGCAGCTAGGATTAAGTTTAGTTTTGAATACCCATTTGACTCCAATTACTTTCTGCACTTCAGACCTTTCAACAAGCTGCCATGTTTCATTTTGTTGATTATATCGATCTCCTCCTGCATTGCTTTTCTCCAGGCTGTTGAAGTCTTTGCCTCATGGTAATTATTAGGTTCTGAGACAAAATTGCACCTTTGATATTTATCTTGCAAAGTTCTTGTACCTCTACTTGGTTCATCATCAGAGGACTCGTCTTGTAAAATTTGTGAGGACTCATCTTGCAAAATTTATGGCTGGTTGAGCTTCTCAAATTTCACATCTTCAAGATTCCCCCAACTCCAGGCTGCCATTTCATTAAATTTAGCATCCCTACTCACAACGATTTTATTAGTTTTTAAACAATAAATTCTGTATCCTTTTGTGACAAGACTATAAGCAACAAAAATTCCTTTTTCTGCCTTCTTATCAAGCTTGTCTCTCTTTGATTTTGGAATTTGATAAAAACATATACATCCAAATATTCTAAGATGATGCACAGATGGCTTCACACCATGTCAAGCCTCATATGAAGTCTTGTTCTTTTATAGCCTTTGTAGGTAGCTTGTTCAATAGATACACTGAGGTATTGATCGCTTCCACCTAAAATTTCTTTGGTAAATTCTTCTCAAATAATAGGTAGCTAGCTATCTCCATCACAGTCCTGTTCTTTTGTTCACTTACACCATTTTGTTGGGGTGTGTAAGTGACAGTTAATTGATGCTCAATTCCTACATCTCTACAAAACTTCTCAAATTGGCTTGAGGTGTACTCAGTGCCTTTGTCAGACCTCAATGTTTTAATTTTCATATTGCTCTAGTTTTCAACATAATTTTTGAACAGTTGAAACTTGGCATAAACTTCACTTTTAGCTTTCAAAAAGTAGACCCAACACATTTTAGAGAAATCATCAATGAAAAGTAGAAAGTATCTGTAGCGCCCTCTTACCATAGAGTACCCACAGGAACGCCCGTAGGTCATTCCGGTACATATCCTACGATAAGAGACCACTACTGACAACCACCACTAAACTTCCCATGGCATCACAATAATAAAACAGTAATAAGAAATTGAAATTTTGAAAACCAAACTGGATTTCATTTCATTTACTCAAACTCAGTAATTTACACACCGTCAGTTTTCTTTGTCTGTACAATCTTTCAAAACACTTTACACTAAGTACTATACAATAATGCATAAAGAACAGTTCTAACTATCAGTCTCCAAAAGAAAGCCCAGATGACCGACCTTTGAGCCATAGCCTCTTTTGCCAAACCACAGTACACGGCTCTACAGTCCAGAGGGAGACCTAAATGTAACACCCCACTCCCACGTGACCCGAACCCGATATCATTGGTGATATCCGAGTCTGTGCCCCGCGAGGGTGGCGTACTACATCAGTCAGTAAAACTCGGCATACATTTTTTTTAAATACATTCCACGTTAAAAGGAAGCAGTTTCAGTTATTACACATTCACGCGGAATAAGCAGTAAACAGTAGTAAATCTTTGCAGTTATAGTTATTACTATCATTTAGCAATACTTTACAAGAACCATAAAATACAAATACAAATCAGTTTACAACGATTGCGGAATACAATTATGAGACACTAATGCAGACGCGAACTGATCCCGACCTCTATCCCTCACTTGCCTACAGTAGACATACTCCCGTGTCGAACGGGGTACTCTTCAAAGCCTGAAAAATAGATGCAAAATTTTG
>JANIHZ010000005.1:13901681-13913959 GCA_027478365.1 Erythroxylum rufum
AAACTTTTACATGATGTATTCCTGATAGGAATCTAAGGTCTCCAAGGCTTGAAACAATTTCACTCATAGCACTGATATCATTTATCAAAAACAATTCAGTTCCTCGTATACCGTTCTAACAAATTGACATGTCATCTCACACTACTCAATTTCCAAAGGGATGCTTCTTACCAGTGCCAGGTTCTTCCATTATTCATATAACTCTTTTACTTTGCAGCACTTGCAAACACATAGTCATCAGTTGATACCATTTATTTACCTCATATCAATCCCTAGACATTACTCATTGTTGTTTTTAACAGATATCAGTCAAACTATTCAGTGAGTCCACAGTTAGTGTATTTGCGATGCCTTAATGAAGGTAACACTACATCACATCCTATACAACTCTTCAGAAGACCACTCAAGCCAATACAATTCACAGAAACCAATAAAATTGCTTCTAATCAGAATATGCACCAAATCCACACTTAGTCTAGGTTTTACCAAATTGCTCAAAACCAACCAATGGTCCACAGTGCATATCTCCCAATATACACATCTAAAAATTGCAAAATTAGTGGAAATGGAAAGCTAACTTAATATGCTTCAACTTTCATGAAAACCTATTTTCCCTAATTCCTTCTCAATTAACTAAGAAAAATCATCAAAACTAGTAGGTCATGGTTTCGGTTACTGTTCACAGACACTACAATAGTAACTTTCTAAGTCAAAATTCAACATCTTAAGGTCAAAATTAGACAACACCTATTTCATACAAAAATGTAGAAAACAATCCAAAGTTTCATTTGGCCTAAACTTAACCTCATTTGAATATCTACACAATGAGTTATGGTCAAAACAGTACAGTAGGTCAAGAACCAATTTCCAGCTTTACTACTCAAATACACTTCCTATCATGCCAATTGAACTTCTACTACCATAAGCATCCCAATTGGACACAAAATCAGTCCCTACAACATTCATACATTCTCTAGGAATACCTACCACAATTTGGCAGCACTTACCTCTTAAATTCCATGCACAATTAGTCATCAAGGATTAAGTCAAAATCAAGTTAAACACTTCAATCCTTCTACTTCATCAAGCCATACATAAACCTAGCCTTATACCCACCAATTCAAACAATAATTGTCATCAAATTAATGCATCAATAAGCACAATAAATGCCCCATAATTCCCATTGCATGCATCTAACAACCAAGTCATTAAATTCATAATCAAAGCATAATTAAAGCTTAACTTAAAAACTTACCTAATTCAAGCTCTTCACTTCTTCACTTAAAACACCAAAGTACCAACTTCCTTCACTTTTCTAACACACACGATGCTCATCATCCCAAGGGGAGTAAAAAGTTTCCATTTCAACACTTAAGATAGGAAAGTAGCAAGGAAACTAGGGAACTTGAAAACAATTTGGTGGAGAGGAAAGCAAAAGCAAGTTTCGGATGACTATGGACTAAAGCAAGAAAACTTGATTTATTTCATTCTCACTAGGCAAAACCGAGAGGGAGATAAGGAGGCATTTAATGAGATGCTAGGTGGCATAAAGACATTGAGAGAAGAAAAGTCAACAATTCATTTAATAAACTTAATAAACTTTAATCAATTAAGCCTAATCAAAAATTAGCCCAATCAACTCCAATGGCCCTAATTTAAATCTCAACATAATATACCCAATAGTACAGTGCCATTGGGTAGCAATTTTCGCTACCGAAAAGCAACCGGTTCGCCACTTGACGATTTTTTCGGTCCGAAAATTTTCTTCAGAAAATTCCAGAAAAAGTCCTGAAAATTCCTTAAAATATAAAACACTCAATGGCGCACTCAAAATAATTTTTCAAACCTAATAACCACGTTAATCACAATAAAATTGCATTAGGCACAAAAACCGGGAATGTCATGTATGCATGAACAGTTATTTCATGTGCACAAACTCTCTGTTTACCAATACTAGTATGCATAAGCAGTCCTAAGTAATCCAAACCATCTCATCCTATGCCAATATACTATTCTACCCTTCCCAGTGAGGCTGGGATGTTACAGTATCGATTACCATTTATTGATGGAACTGACATAGTTCCACACACATCTGTGTGTACAAGTTACAACTTTTGAGAAGCCCTCCAAGCTTGGCTTTTTGGAAACGAAAGCTTCACTTGTTTTTCCTGCTGACAAACATCACATTCATTTGCTTCAATTGCAATTTCTGGCATGTCTTGAGCAAGATTCTACCTTTTGAGTTTAGATAAACTCCAATGATTGAAGTGCCCAAATCTTTTGTGCCATAAGTTTGAGTCACTCAAGTCCACACCTGCAAATGCTTTAACGCCATTTCATTCCAGAGCAAAACTTTTCCTTTTCATTTTTACATGAAATAATTCAGCTCCATTATTATAAAAAATAATACAGGTATTGTCTTTAAAATCAAGAGAATATCCCTTTTCCAACATTTGCCCAACACTTAGTAATTTTTGACTAAGTTCAGGTACATATAACACTTCAGCAATAAGTTTGATACCTGCAGAAGTTTTTAATTCAGCTGTACCTTTACCTTTCACTTCTAAGAGGTCTCCATTCCCAATCTTCACAGTGGTTTTAAAAATTTTATCAAGATCTTTGAATACTGCTGCATTAAATGTCATATGGCTTGTGCATCCACTGTCAACAAGCCAGGTATTGTTAGCATCCATAGTGTGAAAACTTGAGGCAACGAAGAGTTTTTCTTCATATGTTACTGACTCAGCTGTTTGTGCTTGCTAATTGCTTTGAGAACTTTTGGTTTTGCTTTTCCATACCTTAGCAACATGCCCAAGTTGTTTACAATTACCACATATTGCATCAGGCCTCCACCAACAATATTTCTCCGTATGTGTGCTCTTTTTGTAGTGCCTACAAGGTTCTTTTTTTTTTTTTACCATCATAGCTTTCATTTTTTTTTCTCTCGCCTTCATAACAAATTTCTGCTTGCCTTTGTTGTCTTGCTGATTTTGAGCACGAAAAGCACCTTCAGTAACTTTTTCTTGTCTTAAAGTCCTCCTTTGTTCTTGAGCTTCTAGAGCACTCATCAATTCCGGCAATGAAATTTCGCTAAGATCCTTAGACTCTTCTACAGAGGAAATCTTAGATTCAAACCTCTCAGGAAGCGTCACTAGAACTTTTTCAATAATTCTGCTATCTGCAAAATTTTCACCAAGCAAACGAATTTGGTTAACAATTGGAGAAATTTTATCAGAGTACTTACTGATGGATTCAACTTCTTTCATACTTAGAGCATCAAAATCCCTTTTCAGATTCAAAACTTTCATTTGGTTAGTTCTAGCACTTCCCTAATAGTCCACTTTAAGTCTGTCCCAAGCTTCTTTAGTCGTTTTACATGCCATGATAATGGGAAAGATTGTATTTCCCACATAGTTTTGAATAATTGTCTTGGCTTTAGACCTTCTGGCCTTTTCTTCAAAGTGAGCTTTTATTTGTGCCAATGTAGGATCTCTTGGAAGTGGAGGAATAGGCCTATCTTCAGCGACAATCTCCCCAAGATCAAAGAATTCTAAATAAGATTGCATTTTGACAGACCAAATTTGATAATTTTCACCTGTGAAGACTTGTGGAGTTGATAATGAGAGATGATTGTTGGTTGGCATTTTGAAACAAAGGTTTTAAGTGTTTTTTTTTCTTTCTCACAGATCCTCAAAGACCAGATAGGGCTCTGATACTAATTGTTAGTTTCAAAAAGTATTAGAGCTGAAATACAAAGAGAAGAACTGAGAGAAAGTTTTCTGATATATTTTTCTCATTTACCATCAACTATTTATACAGAATAAGAAGCAACTTCTATCCTAATTTGATTCCCAAAATGTGAACTGTTACAACTGAAAATAAAATAACAACTAAATATTCAAACTAAAGATTTTATTTAATAATCTCAGCTGATTTTATTCCACCATAAACGGCTGATGATTTGAAACTAAAGTGCCAATATTCAACAAAGGTCTCTTATTGTCCTCCCTCTCAATGGCAATACTTGGTTGAAGGCTTGAAGCTTGAAAACTGAAGGAGGTCTTTGATTGTCCAACCTCTCGACAGCAATACTTAGTTGAAGGCTTGAAGCTTTGATTTTTTGGAGTCTAGAAAGGACCGATTTTCCAATTTTCAGCGTTTAGCTAATGTTATAACTTCTGGAACATTAGAGTTGTAGCACAAACACATAACTATTTTCGTGGCTTAATATTAAAGAGTTTAGTTGAAGAAATAAGAAACGATATCAAACAATACAGGAAAATATGGAGTAGAAGTGGTTGTTCTATTATGGTTGAAGAATGGACTTCAAGAAGTGGGAGAACTTTGATAAACTTTTTGGTATACTATTCTAAAGGCAACATTTTCCTCAAATGTGTGGATGTTTCTCACATTATGTATTCTACAGATGGTTTATATGAATCCGTTAAACAAGTAGTGGAGGAAGTTGGAGCTGAACATGTTGTGTAGGTGATTACCAGTGGTGAAAAACGTTACAATGTTGTTGGCGAAAGATAGTTTCCCTTTATGCGACTCATTGTATTGATTTAATACTTGAGGATTTTGGAACGCTGGAATGGACAAGTACAGTTATTGAACAGGCTAAATCTGTAACTAGATATATTAATAATCATTAACGCAGTTTTGGATCTTATGAAAAGGATTATTTTAGGCAGTGATATTGAGCTAGAAGGACCAACTCATTCAACTACTAACTTTACCACATTGAAGAAAATGGTTGAATTGAAACTTAATTTGCAAACCATGGTTGCGTCATAGAAATGATTGGACTACCCATATTCCAAGGAAATGGGAGGATTGACAATACTAGATATTATAAGTAGTCATCATTCTAGTCTTCGTGCATCTTGATTAACTGGTCCACCCTTGCAGCTTCTGGATATCGTTGGCAGTGAAAAAAGGTTTGCAATGGGATATGTCTCTGCAGGAATAAATAGAGCAAAGGAGACAATTAAGAAAGAACTTGTTAAGAGAGATGATTATATTGTTTAGTGGAACATTATAGATCTCAAGTGGGGACAACAACATCCTCCTCCTCTTCATGTCTTTGTAAATCCCAAACTGAACATAAAGTCTAACACAGTCCTCTTAGAACCATATGCTCTAATTTATTTTTCATAAGATGACAACTAAGAAATGTGACAAATATTCTTTGTCAATATTTGATTATTAGAAACAAGCATCCAACTACTCTTATTATCCCCATGTCTCTATTAAAAATGATGAATCAAAGTAATGTCGAAGTTTGAATCATTCGTAATGACGACCCTACATTACAAACTATCACTTGCATCTTAAAAATGCTTGACACTAAAACGTTTCCTACACATGCATGCAACATTCGATATGCTCTGTCACGTAGAAGTAAATAATTATTTAATTGGTTACTGCAAGTTTCCAAAATTTCTATTGAAAAATTAGTAACTTAATCTCAAAGTAGTACTGTAGAGTACAAAGGATACCGTTTCCAAAGCAACCTCAGCAATTGCTCGAGCAAGACAACAAACTTTCAAAAGCTATATACAGCATCAAATTCATATTACACCAAAAATTAAAGTTCACGTACACGCAAAGGGACAATACCAGACAGCCTGCATCATTGAAGAGGGGGTCATTTTTGTGATGTGCTGTCAGAATGGATATCTAATCGCATTTGCTCTTTAAGTATTGTTTCAACAGCATCCACAAAGCTCGACAAGTTTTCTCGTAGATTTATACTTAAAGAATTCACAACCCCCTGACAAATGAAACCATTTTAAAGGTGTTAACAAGCTCAATCATTGGGTAAAGATGTTCAAATAAAGCTTATCATTTTACAAGTGCACCCTTTCCCTCAATGTGTGCAGTATGCGTGTGAAAGTTCATGTAAGTGCTCATGCAAATGTTAATTATGGGCTTGCACCAATTTTACAATTACGTCCACACACCACCTTAATTTTTTCTTACATTAAGCTCTTACTAATATTAGGGTGCTTCTCAAATCAGTGTTTTGATAACTCGGAGATAAATCAAACACGCAAAAAAGATGAGTTTAACATGCTTACATGGAAACAAGTTTAGGAAAAAATGCATGTAACGCAAAGAATTAGGAAACTCTGGGGAGAGTATACTGAAATTAAGAATAGATAATTAAGTTAAAATTCCCGTCTCAAAAGGATGATGGAAGAAAAAAAAACTTACCTCAACCTTGCATAAAAAACTCAAAGAAATATCCTTCGAGTGGTGATCTGCACTCTTCAGGGAAATCAGCTTTAATGGAGAACTTGAAATGGGCCAACCATGGTAGACCTTTATGTATGCATCAACTCCACCAACCAGATGAGCAAGTATTGTCTCATCTCTATCCAAGTATTCCAAGGAGTACCTGCGTTATAATGAACAATATATGAAATATCAAAACAGTTGGAAAGACAACACAGTAAACGCTTCAGAAACCATTAACATATCCTTGAGAATTTCACAGCTCAAAGACTGATTAATTTTGTACCAAACAAAAAATTTTCACCTAGAATTACTTGCAGTCTTTACTAGCAATCGCCTCAAGGTGCACTGGATAATCCTATCCTGCACCTTTCTTACAAGCCACTGTATTGAAGACCCGGTCTCCAGTAAAGACAACTGTGGAAATGATGCCCTGCAATATATTACAAATTAATAGCTCATGTTTCCAGGAATGAAGAGTATGGCAAAAAAAAGTCACCATAAAGGAATTAGATAACAACAATGACATTCTAATTCCCACATAACATGTCACATTAGAATTACATGGGCGTTCATTGGTTACAAATCCTATGAAAAATGAAAACCGTATTCAGCTAAAGTCAACTCGATTAACCTTAATCTTGTAGACATAAAGTGTGATATTCCTAGTCTACAACAAGTACTGTTCATATTCTGGTGTAATTCACTTTCTGGAATTAGAAGTCAAAACTTATAAATAGTTCTTTGATTAATATGGCATTCATTGATGTTGGAACTGAAAGGCCCAATTCCAGTTCCAAGCCCAAACTCTTAAAATCTACTCTAGTTAATAATGTAGGTGAGGCATTGAACACGAAACAAGAGATGGGAAATTTTAGAACCCGGCAGCAGTTATTCTAGAGTTTCTTGCTTTTTAATTCTAAAGGAAATATGATCCTAAACCTTAAACCAATATAAAACCAAAGGAAAAACAGACCTGGAAGTCTTTGCAGCATCAACAATATCACCTATATATACATCATTGGGAAATATCTGGACAAAAGCAAAAACAAAAAGAGCATTGGCTGCAATGTCCAATAAGCAAGACTGAAATAAGAGGTGAATTTGAGACAGCACATATTAGAAAGACACAAGCATAATGCCACCAGACTGCTTTCTGCTGGGGTTTGTACTCTTGAGGAACAAAGCACTTTAAAGCAGATGAAATACATAATTTAATGTTTTCGACATATAAAGCATATCATCCATATAGAAGATTTGTAGTCGTTTCAATATGTCCCTAATTAAGCCTCCAACAGATCCATTTGAAGCTTCAGATGAATATTCCCAACGAAGATATAACTATTTCACCAAACAGGTTATTGTACTTTTCACAGTAGAGGTAATGCATGGTCTACATTGTAATTGTCTGTGAATTAACCATGGATGACACTTTTTACTTGAAATTTTATGCACCATAAGAATTGATAAACCCTAATGATACAAACTTAAATTACTTCTTTACAGGGAATACATGTTAATATGCTTCTCCATACTTATATTGATGATGTTGAACTGCCACCATGACATGTTCCATTTACTTCGCATAGGATTGGCTACAAACCTTCGTTACAGCACCATCCATGAACAGCAAAATGCGTATGAGTTATAATGAACAGCAATCCACTAGTTTAATAAGAGAAAATGGTACATACCTCAACAGTCTTAATCTCCATAGTTCCACTAAGAACTTCTATTAGCAATTCATGATTTACTTCAGATGGCCTAGAGGTATCGTCAATGCTTTGATATTGTGACATGCCCTCTAATTTAGGAATATATGTCCGCAACGATAACCTAATGAAAGTTCCATCAAATTCAACAATATGTAGACCTGATAATGCATCTTCAATTTCTTCCAAAGCATCAAACCTAACAGTAAATCACAAATTAAGAAGTTATGAGGCACGCACAGAAGCCATAAGGTATGCAAACATGAAACCTACAAAGATAGGTTACCTTTTAAATAAATATTCAAAATTCTGCAGGGAGTTCAAAATTGACTTGCTTTCTTCAATTTGATTATCAAGCTTCAAAATCTGAAACGTTGCAGGCTCTCATTAACTGGCATCAATAATATTAGACCAAAGAAGAGAACTCTGGAAAGAACAAATAAAAAATACTTGAATATCATAATATAGGCAATAATGACTCCTTGGTGACCTGCAATACGCTCATGCGTAAACATAAGGTGGGGAATAATTAACTCTCTTGTAATATTAAATACGTTCATAAATAGGCTCCATAGCACAAACACAATAATGTCTCAGAAAAATTTAATTTATTTAAAGGGATAAACACACCCTAGGCTACTTAGCGTCTCAAGATATGTCTGTAAGGTTTCAATTAGCAATATGCAAGGTTGAGAAAGTGATTAAAAAAAGGATCACCCTAATGATACCTCAAACTCATGATTTTCAAGGCTGTTAATTGAGTTGGATCCATCTCCCACATAAGAATGGTAATTTTGACCATCTTTGTCTTCCTGAACCTGTAATGCAATATATAAACCATGAGGCCAAGGGGAAAACAAAGTTCTTCATAATAAACCTTAGAACAGTAAAAACAATGCATTGAACTAATGCCGTGAAACTATTATGCACCTACAATCTAGTTTCCAAACACTTCTTTCAAATTTAAATTTAAAGGCAAGGACTACAGGCTTGTAGTCGCTATTATGCCATCTCATCAAGAACTTGACAGTGATGATATTATAACCAGCAGTGGAGCATTTACTCAAAATATGAATCACGCAATGATGAAACTACTCCTGTACAATTGATAGGCAACTGTTCAAAACTTCAAAAACACTCTAACTTCAAAAGGAAATGGTGATCAGTTGGTTAAAATGAAGGATTGAAATGTTCCAACATCGAGCAGTAACAAATCAACAGTCTTGGACTGAATATGATGAGACTAACTATAAGCAACAATCTTTAGAAGAGCTATCCTGAGAAGTTCTTCATAGCTTTCTGGGATGTATTTAAAGTGAAAACACAACAGGCAACTTCAACTTAGTTACATTGGAACAATGATTTCCATATCAACCACACCAACTTAGGGTAACAACTGGACCTGTAGAGGAGAAGCTTGCGTGTAAAAACCAGGGAAAATTCCTAAAAGTTTTGAACTTAAATTTTGGAGTAAAACCCACAGGTTATGCAGCTGATGGTTTGCTGGAGAAAGAACTTGGAGTCAAGAGGTTATAGATTCAAGACTCAAGCCAGAAAACTTTATGTAAGAGTTTACTCAAGAAGTTCATCCTAAAAACAAAGTGCAGCTCCGTTTCTTTCCAAATAACAGGCCTTGTCATTGTAGTCAGACCAAAACTACTACAGTGTATTTACCGCTTTGAATCTAATCAAGAAGAAGAGCTTAACCCATCTTGTGAATCAACCAACCTGTGACGACATAGAATCCAATGAAGACTTCAACACTTCGAGGTCACTCTCCAATCGACTAGAATCTGGAAGAGTTAAAAGGAATTGTAATATTGGAGTATTAATGTATCAAGAAACATAATAAACAAAAGGAAATTTTATGACCTTGAATATGAGTTCTGGTTAGAACCTCAATTTCATTACTAATCTTGGCACTCTCAGCTTCGGCGGTGTTAAGCTCCTCCTTCAAGTGCTCTACAAAAGCATCTGCAACAAAAGAAGAAGGAAAAAAAAGCTGCATTATAAAATCAAAAGAACACCAAAAGTCTATAGCATAAACAATATAACCGTCATGCATCAACACTCTCTTCCAGAACTTAAATAAAAGCTCTAATCATCACATTCCATAGCATAGAAGTTCACTCTCTTCCAGAACTTAAATAAAAGCTCTAATCATCAAATTCCATAGTATAGAAGTTCCCCGAAACACAAGAAAAGCTTCTTTATAACCAACTTGACATGATACAAGTAAAAAAGAGAGAATATAAATCGGTATCATCATGATTGAACTTTGAACCAAGTAAATCAAACATTTTCTTTTTGGTACTATGAGCGCGTAAACAGAAAACGAATGAGAGAGAGAATTACCCAAATCGTCGATTCCTAAGAAACTGAAGTCAGAGCACTCAGATATCATCTGCTGCACTTTACTCTGAGATTTTCACATTTTTCAAAAAATAAAGACAGATAACAAATGCAAAATTAAGTAAAACCTACAGTAACAAACAGATATGAAGTAGAAAACAAACCTCAAGTTGAAGAGCAGAATCTACAAGCGATTGGTCGGGATCTGAAGGTGACATTTCCACATCCTCATCCATGCAGTTACGGTGCATTTGTTCCAACTCCCTCACTCGACTGCCAACGGAAATAGACATTTCCCATGAATACATAAGTATATACATAGACTACGTTTGGATATGGGAAGTACAGAGACAGACGTCAAAGTACCTGCGAATTGTGACAAGATCGAGAGGTTCCGACGATGAATCGGTTTCCATTATCTCCAAATATCAAAATAAAAAATGAGTTGGACAAAAAAAAACTGCTTGATGTTTCACTTCAGAAACACGGAAGGCTTCATTTTAATTTTGTAACTTGTATTTCTGAATTCAGAAAATGTTTTTGCAGTTTCGCGTATAGTCACGGGCCACCGACCCGCCCCGCCCCCTGTAAATCAGATGAAAGAAAAGGTTAGCCTCCACATCACGCGCCGATTATTGAGTAGTACCACTTTTTACTGAAATTTAAATTATAATAATCTATCCAAAACTCCAATAAATATTTAAATAAAAATAATGTAAATACATGTTGCAGAATTATTTTAAATAATAATTAAAAATTTTAGACAGTTTCAGAAATTTAGAACAAAATATGCCAATTTAGTATTGAAACAATTATTTTTATACATAACTTTTTGTTCAAGTTATTGAATTTTTTGTGTTTATAAAGCGTATTTGAATAAATATGAATTTTATACATTAAATATATTACATGATTATATCAAGATTTTAAAATATAAATGTTTTAAAATGTTTTATAAATTAGGTTAACTTATAAATTAGAAATAATACAAAATTAAAACTTAAAATAACTCATTTCAAACTTCCTGTAAATTAACAAAAAAATTGAATAAGAATATAATAGAGGGTTTAGTTACATGGATTTAATGGACCAGTAAAGGTAATAACAAGTAGTTATATAATTATTCACTCAAAAACAAGAGGTAAACAAGAAAACTATGCAAAAGGCCCATTCGGAAGAGATAAGTGAATTCGTGGTTTATTCATATTCCTTGTATCCCAATGATGATGTTTGTTTATACTAGCTTTTCAAATCTAAAGAACCTTAGTTTTCAGGCTAAAAATGATTCTATCTCTATTTGATGCCTTTAATGACCATAAAGTGGATGTTGTTAATGCATAAGTTAATGCATTCTTTGATCCTATCTTTGGTCCTCAATCTTTATATAATTGCTAACCATAAAATAAAGGAGGTTATAGGAGAATTGAGGTTAAACTAGACCAGGTTATACCATTTGACCATCTAATTTTGCCCTATAAAGATATCTAAGCATGCTTTATCAGTTAAGCAATTTAAACTATGTCTTAACTAGATGTTAGTATCAGGGTAGGCTACCTTTGGATTATAATTTGATACATTGTCCCTAATGATGGAAAATCTTCTTATGTTGCAGTGTCAATCTTTTCCAAGAATGATTTCTTTAATCCTTTCTTGGTTTGGAAGCATGAGTCTTAGCGAAGAAAACTTGGGGATTAAATATAAAAGGCCTAAACCATTCCAATTATAGTACAAAAACTAAGGGGGCGTTTAGTTTGAGGGTTTGGGAATGAAGAAATGGAATAATTGCAAAAAATAGTGTTTGCTTTAGAGTTTTCAATTCTAAGAGAATGGATTTATTCCATTAAATTTGAGAATCTACTAAACCCTCCAAAGAGGGTGGGTATCAAGTTTTCATTCCAATTTAGTGGTTACTATTTATACTCCTCCTCCACATAAACAATTTTTATTCTTAATTATATTATTAAACTCATCATC
>JANIHZ010000005.1:13918032-13934006 GCA_027478365.1 Erythroxylum rufum
TCTATATCATTTAATTAAGTTGTAGAATAAAATAGTTACTCATAAACCCATTTTTCATGTGTCAGGAACCAGATTGGTTCTACTTCTTGTAGAACGCTTATTTTATTGATCTTGTGTAGTGTAAATGTAATGGCTGTTTATCAGCTAATCAGATTGTTGCATGAAATCAGATGTGGCCGGATCTGATTGCCAAGAGCAAGGAAGGTGGAGTCGATGTAATTCAGACCTATGCATTTTGGAATGGACATGAACCAATTAGAGGAGAGGTGCCGTAAGAAAACTTATTTTCAATCTATTTCTGCTGCTTTAGGCTTACTATATGTCGCATATGTATGCTCGCACCAACACGTTAATAACTTCCCTCCTTTTTCGTGTGCAGTATAACTTTGAAGGAAGATATGATATTGTCAAGTTTGCGAAGCTAGTTGGAGCTAATGGACTATATCTTCATCTTCGCATAGGTCCTTATGTTTGTGCTGAGTGGAATTTCGGGTCTTGCTTTCTTGTCCCATCTTAACTTGAGTGTTTTACTTTACTCAAAATTTTCAGTTCCCACTGTGAGAATTCCTTCTGCTTGTCTTTTATCTTCTAATGTGAATGTGATGCTAAAACTTAAAGTTTAAGTTGGAGGAATAAAGTCTCGTGTTAGTATAGGCTGTAGTAGCTCTTAAAGTAACTTCTAGTATTCTTTGAAACTATTAAAGTGAATCTTTACATCTAGAATAGTTTAGATAAATTTAATGCTTTCTCCTTATGATTTAACTAAAACTACAAACTGATCTTTGTTTTCAATTACTTTCTTACTTTGAACAATTGGTTGCAGGGGCTTTCCAGTGTGGTTGCGTGATATTCCTGGCATAGAATTCCGAACAGACAATGCTCCTTTTAAGGTGCAATGGATTTTCCTTGACCATCTTTTCTTATAAATTTGAGTTGTCTATTCCTATAGCAAATAGTTCATAATGTTTTTCTGGTTTTAATTCTTTTACTGTTCATGGAACCATACATAGCTGCTCATTGTTTGCGGTATTATCACGACTAGCAGTTTAAACTAGGCAATGAAATATCCAAGAGTCCATCGCCACCAAACCCGTTATATTACCTTTTAAATAAACTCTTCTGATGATTTACACCCTTCTTCTCATGGTTAATTACCCTCTTTCTATCATCTATCTTCTCACTAAGGGAGTGTTTTTTCCTTTCCTTTTTCTTGACGGTGGGGGAACAGAAAGAAATTTGCTTCTTTCTGTTGTTTCTGTTACCTTCTCTGCTTTTGATTAATGTTCTCTAAAGGAGGATGTGCTGATTAAATATCAGTTAACCAAGTTACTATGAGAAAACCTGAATTCTTTTTGTAATTCATCTTATCCTAGCAACTTTTTGAGTAACTTTGTATCGGTGAGCAAAACTTGATGGTGATAATTCATTTATTGCAGGCAGAGATGGAACGATTTGTTAGGAAGATGGTGGATCTGATGCGAGAGGAAATGCTATTTTCTTGGCAAGGTGGTCCAATCATCATGTTGCAGGTTATTTACACAATTTGAATTAAGTTGTTTTACCATGAAATTGATTTGTGTAGGAATGCAGGATAGATCTAAGTCTGACTTCAATATCATTGTGTGGGAGACAGAATCAAAATCCATCAATTTGTTCACATTCCTCTGTAATTGTTCAAATTTGAGGAAGGAATATTCCTGAACTGTTTCCGTCTGTCATTACTATGGTTGGCATTCCCAGTTTCATGCCTGCTGGAAATTTATAAGTAAGAGGATATTTTTTAAGTCAGTGCAAGGAAGTGAGTAGATTTTTGAAGGCATTACTTTCTACAGGAAGAGAAACTTACGTGAAATTTCAATGAGTAGAACAGTCTAGTTATATTTGTGTACCAAATGCAGCACTTTTCTACTGATTCTGCACATGTAGAAACTTTTTGATCTCCCTAAAGATGCTGTAACTGAAAAACAAAATATTTGACAGATTGAGAATGAATATGGAAACATAGAAAGCTCGTATGGCCATGGAGGCAAGGAATATGTTAAATGGGCTGCTGATATGGCCCTTGGGCTTGATGCTGGGGTTCCATGGGTAATGTGCAGGCAGACTGATGCTCCAGAAAACATAGTAAGATCTTTACTTTATCTGATTTTATTTGATTAATCCAAATTAATGCTTTTGAGCTAAAAGAAATTTCTCAAGCCTCTATATAGTTGGTGATAAGTCCTACTTGAGCTATGGTGTTTTTTCTTATAAGAGGCAATACTTTTCTGGTATGACTCATGTGTGAAAACTTTGAGACCTCGAATTTTTTAAAATGGCCTAAAATAGTATTCTTCCTTTTTACAGATAGATGCCTGCAATGCATACTACTGTGATGGTTTCAGGCCAAATTCTCCTAAAAAACCAATTCTTTGGACAGAGGATTGGGATGGATGGTACGGTCATACCTGACATTATACATGTCTAATGCACCATCTTCTAAGCTGTTAACAGCTTCTTGTTTTGAATTAATTTGGCTTATTGCCTAACTAGTTCAAATAGTTAAATAATATCAATAACTGTTAATCAAACTTACATGGGAAGAAATGCCTCTCCTAAGATGTTTCAAATTGTGCATGCTTGTTGTTCCATATTGCTATCTTTTCAGAGATTTGTTTCCCGTTTAAACTTGTCATGCTTTCCTATTCCAGAACCTAGATGTATGCTTTTTCAAGTTATTCTCATCTAGGCTGGATTTTTGAAGGTATACGACTTGGGGTGGAAGGTTGCCCCACAGGCCTGCTGAAGATCTGGCCTTTGCAGTTGCTCGTTTCTTTCAGCGTGGCGGGAGTTTCCAGAATTATTACATGGTACAATGAATGACTGAAATGATTGCACATGCATTGAGAAAGTGAAACTCTGATGAGAATGTAATAAAATATGTATTCTTGGTCAACCTTTTGTCATAATCATTTCTGATCCTGATGACTTTAGTTGGACAAGTCTGTGTATGATGTGGGATCCAGTTTTTCAACAATGGTTGCAAAACAAGAATATTAATACCAAAGCACTTTCAAAATTCTCCTAGAATAATTACTTTTATCTAGTAAAGTTTGCCGAAATTCAACCTCTAAATGGCTGCAGTATTTTGGTGGAACAAACTTTGGGCGGACTTCTGGAGGTCCTTTCTACATAACAAGCTATGATTATGATGCTCCAGTTGATGAATATGGTAGGTGTGAGTGTCTTTTGAGTGGTTTATCTAACATGGCTATTAGCACTACCCTTCCTGAAACCACCATTGTTGATGTGCATGTATACAAGGAAATTGCAGGATGTTTAAAGATAGCCACTAACATTTATTTTCAGGACACATAATTAAGTTACCTATCTCCATTTGAATCATTTTGTTAATGATCTAGGTCTATTGAGCGAGCCTAAATGGGGGCATTTGAAGGATCTCCATGCTTCCATAAAGCTTTGTGAACCAGCTTTAGTTGCTGCAGATTCATCTGAGTACATAAAGTTGGGCCCAAAGCAAGAGGTTCGTGCAATATTTTTTAGTTTTTGTAACTGTCATTAACTTGATATGTTCCAGAACTTTGTATATAGCAGTAGTTCATTTCATTATGAATGATTGTGAAGAATTAAGCTACTTTGGGATTTATGATGTTCTTGGTGGCATTAGGGTTGTAGTGGCTGCTTTACTTTCAAGTTGATTAACCGAGTTATTTTTTGGGACTGGCATTTGATTGCTCCAGGAGTTGCCATGTAAAGGTCGTTGTGTTTTAGTTTTCAGATTACATTTGACAGACCTCATTGAAATTTCTTGATCAGCAACACCTATATCAAATATAGCACCTGTCATGTTTTCTAACACTGTTATAGCAAATATACCACCTGAAATGTCTCCTAAGACTGTTATAGAAATGGCATTGGCAGTCCTAACACTCATACCTGCTTCTAACTGACATGGAATTTGTAGTTTCTCGATGCATGAGGAAATCCTATCTTTAAAGAATGATATTTATACTTTAAGTGAAAGTGAACTTAATATTCATGTCCTATGACAAGTTTACGATCATCAAGTTTCTAGTCCTTTTTAGTGAAGATAAATGCTAACTCAACTAAACTGTCATGAAAAAATCAGAGATATGTGAATTTTAGAATTCTTAGCTGCAAACGTGCGACAAGACAAACAAATTTAGTTTCAGTTACTCTTAGAGGAAGCTGTTGCAATATGTTTCACATAGATGCACACATGTATTTAAATGCATATCAGCTGTTTGAAGCTTAAGCTCTTAATATAATAGGGCACCAATATGAAATATATACAAAATCTGTTTGTTGCTTAAGATTTGTCTGAAATTCATGAACTCTTTTGCCTTTTTAAGTGATTCATTGCGGAATATGCTTGTATACTTTGTTCTTGTGGAACTTTTTTAGTGTGTTTTCTATTTTATTTTCTTTTTTATTGCTGACAGCTTGAATCTGTATTATTTGAATCAATGCTTTCAGGCGCATGTGTACCAAGCAAATGGGTACTGCTCAGCTTTTCTTGCAAATATTGATGAACATAAAACAATAACTGTGACATTCCGTGGTCAATCCTATGTCTTACCACCCTGGTCAGTCAGTATACTACCAGACTGCAGGACAACAGTTTTCAACACTGCAAAGGTTTGATCAATTTACATCAGCATTTGAACTTACAGATTTAGCACTTTTTCTTCCAAAGACATGCGATCGTCTATAAAACATGAAAATGATCTGATATTTCCCATGTGTTTGGAGATACTTTGAAGATCTATTGTTGTAGAGCTTTTGACATGTCTGGAAAATGTTTTGTATATTAAATGAGAGTTTTTGGAATATGAGATCAAGAAATTGTACTTTCCTTGATCTGGCGTGCTCTTAATCCATTTCACTCGCATGGCTAATCATCTGTTAACTCTTCAAGATACTATTTGCATATCATCTGTTCTTTTAACTAGAGGATTAGGATTTCTTTTATCTTATACCTAGGATGACTAGGCATTGTTACCATGAACTGAAACTTATGACCAGATAATACTCTCATCTGATTGAAACTTAAAAGTATGATTGCCTGTATGTGCCTTTTATTCCTATTACTATGTCATCTTTGTCCTTACACAAGTTGAGATTGCAATGAAATCTCATATTTTTTTGTCTGAAAATTGAACCTCATTCACTGTATGATTGTTTAAAGGAATGAAAATGTTGCTGTCATTTTTAACATCTTCAACTTGGAGCAACTCCATGATAACTTTGTTTCAAGGTGACTGTTTCCTCAAGTGTTGTGTACTTGTCAAACAAATAGTACTGACCACTTCCGTATTTCCTAATTAGATGCTTCCAACAAAGTTAAGCTGTCTCCATTTTCTATGTGGCTCTTATTAGTTAGAATTATTTTGATAATATTGGTAATGGACTTCTATGATCTAATTATAATGACTTTCACTATCTTGCTTTTCCAGTCCCTTTCTACAATGAAACTTTACATTTTCGCTTTCTTATTAGGTTCATGTAGTCTAATCTAGTTACTTCGTCTTTATTTCTTATTCTCTTTTAAACACAGGTTGCAGCACAAACGTCCATTAAAACCATAGAATCTGCTTTGCATCCTTCTTTAGATATTACATTGACCCAACAGTTTCAGAATGAAGGGTCCTATGGTTTGATGTCCTGGATGACTCTTAAAGAGCCTGTATGCATTTGGAGTGAGAATAATTTTACTGCTAAAGGCATTCTTGAACATTTGAATGTGACCAAGGACCAATCTGACTATCTCTGGTACTTTACCAGGTAAGTAATTTTTGTAATTGATGGCTGTAAAAGATGCAGACTTTAAGAAAAGGAAGAATTAGTTTGATGCAGCTAAAAGTATTTGAATATTCCTAGCTATTCCACATAGAGTCAGTTGCCAGTGAGAGTAATGAATTTCTGATGAAATGGTTTCATATTGCCTATAACCATATTTGTCCCACCTTTTAGGTATGGTTGGACTTGATCAATATCCGGAATAAATTTTATTTATGTTACCGTTCTATATTCTCTAATGTGCCAATTATTGCTGGTTGTAAATTTCATGAAGTTTGTACTCTTGAAAGGTGTTTGACATTTTTCTGTATAAGGCCCATTCATATGCATACTAGGCTACTACCACTACTGAACTGGAGCAATTAAGCAAACTCTATCCCTCTTTCATACTCATAACATTCTGAACTTTCATAAAGATGTTTTCTGTTATAGATGGAGAAATGACAACCTGAAAACCAAGCCATAAATGCATAGGGAAAAAAAAGTATGTTAGGATACTGTACAATTTAATTCTGTTTATTGTTGTTCAAAGTTTGGCTTATTTATAGTCGAAAAACTGATCTGTGTGCTAATTTCTGGGAGCAACAGTCAGCTGTTCTCTTCACGACTATGTTGTTTGATGTCAAAGATGATTAGGGATGGCAATGGGCTGGCCGATGGGTCAGATTTAGGTGCTTCCAATGGGCCGGCTCATGGGTCTGGCCCAGGCTTAGACCGACCAAGACTTAACTATTCTAAGCAAAACGATATCATTTTGCTTTGAAGAGTTGGGCCTCGCCCCTGCCCAGGCCTGGACTCAATTGAAAAAAGATGTTTTACACTTTTAATTTTTAAAAAAATTGGGGGGGCTGGCCCATTGCCATCCCTGAAGATGATTGGTTTTGAAATGCTTATCAACTTTTATGTGTGACATCCAACATTTCATCTCTTTGATCAAATGCAAGCTTGGTGTTCTTTGATGTATATACAGATTGAATAATACTCTTAAATGCATTTCTAAATGTAGAATATATGTTTCTGATGAAGACATTGCATTTTGGGAGAAAAACAAAGTTAGTCCTGCAATTCAAATAGACAGTATGCGTGATGTGATACGAGTTTTTGTCAATGATCAGCTAGCGGGTAAGACATTTTTTCAGTGATGTACATTCCATTTCACTATGCACACTTGGTTTAGTTTTTTTTTTCCTTCATCTTTGCATCTCTTTGTTATCAAACATTTACCCTTCTCTTTATTTTTTGTTGTTATTGTAGATGTTTTTGGGTGTTATGTGAACATCTTTGCCAAGTTTTTTTTTTTTTTTTGAGAAATGATATCTTTGTTAAGTTTTGTAATCCTAACTAGGAAAGAATTTTTGGTAATGTAAATGTGAATCGATATTTTCTTTGGTAGAAGTTGAATATCAATATCCTACTTGCATAGGGCATACGTCTGCTACACAAAAATATTGCTAGGCCCTTTGAATTTTGAAATGCAAGAAAGTTGCAAATATTCAACAACCCTGCCCTGCTGATCTGTTTTGAACTGTTCACAGTTTGATGTAATATGGCAGAAGGATTGATCAACAGTGAAAAAACAGTTGAAGCCAACCTATACTGCATATGTACTTTGTTGTTACCTTTCAAAGTTGCATCATAAGTTTTTTCATTTGCCACAAAGTAAAGACAGTAGTCTGGATCGATCTTTAAATGATGCCAGCGTGTTTGATGGCAAAGGTTTAAGCATCGATGTTATGTTTCTGCAGATATTTGAGATTTTTCTTAATAAATATACCACTTGGTATATTTGTTGCAAAATTTGAGGTGCTACCTCATGGGTGATTCTTAATTTTATGATGCTGCAACATTTGTGGATTGTGGTGTCATAGTTGCTTTCTTTTGTTGACAGAAATGCAGAAGAGTGAAAGACTATTATTTCCAGAACACCATGTTTATCTATCATACTTGTCTTTTTAGTGTTGTGATGTCAAACTCTCCCATGGGCTAACAATGCTGTGTTTCTGGAAACTAGGCAGTGTGGTTGGTCGTTGGGTCAAGGTGATGCAGCCAGTTCAGTTTCAGAGTGGATACAACAATTTGGTGTTGTTGACTCAGACAGTTGGTTTGCAGGTACTTAAGTTTTTTCCTTTAGTCGATAAGCAATAATACCCTTCATCTAATGGTTAAGTTTAGTTGCTCTTGAAGATGCTAGCTAATTTAACGATCAAAACTGTCCTCTCGGCACGGTATCATAGGCTTGGACTTTAGAGTTGGTGCATTTCAATCTTGTAGTATAATAATTTAGATACTAAAAAGAGGTAGGCAGGTGCATCATATACTTAAAACTATACAGAAAAAAGATGTACAAATTCTCCATATGTTTCTCGTTCTCTCTCTGAAATCTGAATAGTGATGGCTTGTAATTTAGGAAACAAATCTAGCATCCATTCATGTAGCATCAACAATACGCTTTACACTAGAAATTGTGTACTCTTGTCAGGCTTGTTGCCTGGAAAAGGCACTGGATCTAATTTCACCTAGTTTTTACAATAAGTATCCATATTGTGAAACATCTTGCCACTGGAGTAAAGTCAGCACTTCAATTTGCTTCCAGTGGATACTGAACCAAATTTGAACTCTGCTTTGAAATTACTTTTTGATAGTTTCATGGTTCTAGGCCTTACTTTACTGGCAGTGGCAAGATTCCTGCATATTTGGTCTATGTAATTAAACATTAATAAAAGAAATTATGAGGTATGACACCTCTGTTTCTTTTTCTTCTTTTATGTTATTTGGATCCTTACCATTGTTCTTCTAAATTGATGATACAGAACTATGGTGCCTTTCTGGAGAGAGATGGGGGAGGGATCAAAGGCCATGCTGAGCTTACTGGGTTCAGAAATGGAGATATAGACCTCTCTAACTTATTATGGACCTACCAAGTATATCTGATCCTTTCAATTTTATTAAATCAAGTAAAACGAATAGTTACCTTTCCTTTTTCTTTAACTCATGCCGAGTAATGGTCAATAAATATGGTTGATTTGACAACTACTCAGCAGGATTACTTGCATTTAGTGAGTATAGTCCCTAATGGCAACATGGCCCATGTATTAATAAAATTTATTCAAATTCAAAATTTTATGAAAATTATGCTCGCTTTAATGCCAGCCGATGTATCTACATGCCAAATAAAAGGTCCTATACATGCTTCGATGTTTCAATCCCGCTATATTTTCCTACACTACTTCTCTTTTCTTCCCATAAATAGAAAATTCTGTTGTGGGGCATGAGTTTTATCTACTTGTTTCTAGGTTGGCCTTAAGGGAGAATTCCTGAAAATTTATGCCATAAATGATGAAAAACAAGCAGAGTGGACTGATTTCGCACCTGATGCTGTTCCATCCACATTTACCTGGTACAAGGTAATTCCAAAATTTAAAACTTAATAACTATTGTGTTGATAATGTTACACTTTTCTGGTTACTGAAATGACATTACAGACACATGTATCGTACGCCTTGTTTAATTTGCTATTATAAATCTCATCAACTCAAGCAACTTTATTTGACCTCTTTAAGTTGTGCATGAAAACTGAAACCCATTGTTTTGACTTGAAGTTGGTACGATTGGTGTGAGTTTTTGGGGTAAGCATGGTTAACAAAATGGGATGAGGCAATGAAAAAGTTCTGAACAATTACAGTTAGCAAAATTCTTGTGGTTTTCGTTGACGGCCATGGAGCCTTCTAGATGAATAATGTGATTTGCATACAAAGAACTGAGTTCCTAGAAATTACCTTTTCTGCAACATGCTAAGTTGCTGATTTAAACTGGTTCAGTAAGCAATGAAACAAGCTTCAGCCAAGTGCTTTTGTTTATTTCTATAGGAAATTGAGCTTGTAGAATCCTGTCCTTGAATCAACTTGTCTTTAAGTTGGAATACTTACTCTCATCTGATTAGTTTTTACAAACATATTTGCAAAATAGTTTGGCTTCTTGGATGACAAACCAGATAGAGTTTGAAGTAATACTGATTCCTGAGAACTATCACGAATCAATGCATCAGAGTTTGAAGAAGTACTGATTCCTGAGAACCTATCACGAATCAATGCATGCTAGTCTTTCCTTAGTGGTCATGATTCTCAATTCTTGCAGACATATTTTGATGCACCGGCTGGTGCTGATCCAGTAGCTCTTGACCTGGAAAGCATGGGAAAGGGTCAGGCTTGGGTTAATGGTCACCATATTGGAAGATACTGGACCCTTGTTGCTCCGGAAGAAGGATGTCAAAGATATTGTGACTATCGTGGAGCGTACAATTCAGATAAATGCAGAACAAATTGTGGGAAACCTACTCAAATCTGGTAGTCTTCTACTAAGATTGATTTTGATCTTAAATCTATGGCCATGTGCTTGCTGTCTCGAAGTTGTTGATGTCACTGTTTGCCATTCGTTCCAGGTATCATGTTCCACGCGCATGGTTACAGGAATCAAATAACTTACTTGTCATCTTTGAGGAAACTGGAGGTAATCCGTTGGATATATCAGTAAAAACACGTTCAACCCAAGTAGTCTGCTCACAAGTTTCAGAATCTCACTATCCACCTCTTGGGAAATGGTCCCATTCGGATTTTATTGAGGGAAATATTTCGATGATTGAACTTACACCAGAAATGCACTTGAAGTGTCAGGATGGGTTTACTGTATCTTCTATAGAATTTGCTAGCTATGGAACTCCCCAAGGAAGTTGCAGAAGTTTTTCTAGAGGCAATTGTCATGCTGCGAATTCATTGCTTCTGGTGTCTAAGGTGAGTGTTTGTGTCTACTAATGCTCAACCTTTAAGCTTACTGCATGTTATAACCAAATTAAAACTCATGTCCAAAATGTAAACAAACTTATGCAATGCTGATACCATCAACAACCTGGCCATGCTTATTTGGTTTTTATCTTACCATTTGTGTATGTTGTCTACTTCTTGGGATGAAATTGAAGCTAAAAATTCACGAGAACAATATATATATAGCCTTATAAAATTGGAAGAAAATGCAGCCCTTGCCTGCAGAGATTTGTTAATTTCCACTTAATTTGCTGCCAATGATTTTTCGTTTCTTGGCAATATGTTGGCA
This sequence comes from Erythroxylum rufum, assembly GCA_027478365.1. Taxonomy (NCBI): domain Eukaryota; kingdom Viridiplantae; phylum Streptophyta; class Magnoliopsida; order Malpighiales; family Erythroxylaceae; genus Erythroxylum; species Erythroxylum rufum. The sequence goes on from JANIHZ010000005.1 coordinate 13,928,959, forward strand.
GTTGCAATGCCAATATAGGGTATTTATTTAGTTTATTTAACTCAATATAGTGGAGTTAGTAAAGATATGAGAACAGTAGTCTACATTGTCGCAGTGCTTCTTTATAGACGAGTTGGCTTACGCCTGTGTCTTTTGTGTCCTTGTAGGCTTGTCTGGGACAAAATGAATGTACAGTTGCAATTTCAAATGCTGCATTTGGAGGTGACCCATGTCATGGCATAGTTAAGACATTGGCCGTTGAGGCAAGGTGTGCCATACCAGTAAATGTTGGCTTCTCTGAGTATTGAAGTCAACAGTCTATGCTATTTCTGTAACATATTAACATATCGCTTTATTTGAAGCTTTTCCACTCACCCCAAAGGCTTTAGTTTAGTGGTGGGCGTTCGTTTAAAATCTCAACTTCACCCGAGGTTCATCTCCTCCTGGGTTGGCTATAGGGGTTGGGAGGTACCTCACCATATACTATCCATGTCAGATTTACAATTCATGAAGCAGTTGATGTAAACATCCTTCCCGGATGAAATTAGTACGTCCATTGCAAGAAGTAATCGAGGGTAAATTTACAAGCTTGAAATTTCCAGGAAAAGCTTATAAAGTTACTTTCCTCATAAGCAGTTGGCCCCAACTTCTTGCAGATCATGTTATTGAACACATTCTGATCCCATGAGGCCTGAACTTGTCATCGGATAGATAGAAGCATATCTTTCCTCCGTTGGCTTCCAGCAAAAGACTCCTTTATTGTAACCACTTGTGTAAAGGTAAAATACATTACTTATAATGGAGAATTGATAACCTTCCAAACTTAGAACTAGTCAGGGAAGTAGTACACTTACAAATCCAAGTCTAATAATAATAGTTTATGGAAATCAGTGTCAAAAGCAAGTTAAAACAGTATGAATGAAGAGCATGCGTGGTGGACTAACGATTTTATCCTTAATTTTATTATTAAACTAAATCCAACATATGGGATGGATCATTTCCCAAGATGAAGTCATGAAGATCCACCAAGCGAGAAGAGTGTGCAGTTACCGTTATGGAAGGTATTTCAAGTGAGTGGTCGAGATGTAGTGTAGCGAATAGCGATGGCATTGCATAAAAGCTGTAGGTTTGGGCGTTTGACTTAGATTATGAATGGAGCGTTGAATTGAAGGCTCGTCATCTAGCGGATTTCATCATCAGAAGTTTCAGTATGGGTACTTAGTAGTAATTGTACGTATGGGCGCAAAGTGAAACGCAGAATGGATCGTGATAAGCCAATTTAAAAGAAAGAACAAAGATAGACATGACAGAAACACACCACCATATTTCCTTCATCGCGTCTTTTATGTATTAGGTGCTTTCCTTGTTCGTTTGTAACGGCTCCAATCGGGCAATAACACAATGAAATTCCTTCCTTCTAAGTTTGTTCGTTTCTTCCAATCTTTTGTCTTCTCCATTGTTCTTGTACTTGGGAAATGTTTTCAATAGAAAATTTTACCATAACATTTATTATCGGTTCAAGAATAGCGTCCACGACAAAAGGAATTCGAGGATTGAAGAAAGCGTTAGAACTTCTGTGAAGGAGATGAATAAAGCAAGGAGAATTTCTGGTGAATGTGACTACTTTACACCGTTTAAGTTCAACAAATTTGATTTTTACGCATTTGATGGAGCATATATGAAGGTATAGCCATACAAATGCGAGCAGTTTTTTGCTCTAAACAACACCCCTGATATACTGTGGTGACGAAGAAATCTTTAAAGGTTTAACATTAAGACAAGAATAGTCGTACAAGCAGGTACGGATTTATAAATTTTTTTGAGTGGGACAAAGTTTTAATAGATGCAAAATTTTATTTTTATTGGAGGCAAAGTTTAAAATAATAATTTTTATATGAAATTTGTTGAAAGCAGTGGGAGCAAGTGCTCCCAATGTAGATCCGTCCCTACTTATAAGAATATTGTTCAAACTTTGGTAGATACTCGAATCACTTATCATTACCGACCCAAAAATTATCTAATGAGATTCTTCTTAAAAGGGCTTAAGCCATAGTTATAGTTAATTCAAACACCCTTTAAGAAGGTTATATACTTACTAAGAACCAAAATGTTTTGTGTCAAATTGAGCTCCTAACACGTCAAAAGAGGGGGCATAAAATCGTTCCATTACGTGGGAAGCCCAAGCAATGGTTCTCTAGTGAAAGGAACATCACAGCAAAGACTAGCTAATCGGAGAGATTACTACCTATATCAATAATCAATTCAAGAAATTGGATCATGGATTGAGTGTGGAGGTTAGATACTAGTAAAGAATTTGATGAAAAAATGGTTAAGGATCTCTACACCTAATGTGATGAGAGGTGTGTACTGGGCTATAAGTATCAGGAGAAGCAATCTCATTTATACACGGTGGAAGGAGGGGAAGAGATTGTGATAAAAGAAGAAGAGAGAAAAAGTTATAAAGCATACCGTGTAACATCCCGTTATTTATGTTAGGGCTAGAATTGTAAATTTTGAAAATTTGATGAGGAATTAGGAAAATGCACATCATGCATTATTAATTGTGACATGTACATTTTTGCACATTTATATGATTGTACATGCATTCTTTGACATTTCTGGGTACAATTGAATTGTTAAATACGAGTAAAATATGTTTTGGTGATTTTGGTATTATTTAAGACATTTTGAAATTTTAGTGAATTTTTGTAAAAATATTGATTTATTGGCCAATTATATAGTGACATGTGGCAACATATAATTGGGACAAGTTGCAATATTAGGCAGAAGACAAGTGGCTTATTAATTGTGACAAAGGGCTTATGTTAGAGAGGACACGTGTAGGACTTGCAATATAGCCACGCAATGTATGGATGTCGGTGTGACTCTTTCCTCTGTTGTTATCTCTTCACCGAAAGTATCCATCACCAATTTCTCCCTTGTTTCACTCACCACCGAAATCTTGTTTGTCGATTTCACTGCTGGAATTTGGTTACAAACTCAAGTAAGTTATGTCTTTAGCTTCACTGAGTTTTGTAAAATGATTTTGATGATGGGTTAGTGTTAGACATAAGAGCATGCATGCATGGGATTAAGAAGTTTGGTTTTGGTGATGAATGAATTAAACGATGGATCTGTGGAATAGAAATAGTCCATATAAGTATGAAATGAGTTATGTTTTAGTTTGAAATGAGTTAGAAGAATTGTTTTGAATATTATTTGAGTTAATTGAAGTGAAAATTTGGAAAAGAAATCGGGGAAGATGAATTCAGAACCAGACGTCACGACCAATTTTATTTTGTACGTCACGATGTGTGGCTGACCTATTGAGCTCGTCGCGACCAATTTCCTTGTGTATGTCGCGACGTGTGATAACCTTTGAGCTCATCGCGACTTAGCCCCTTTTGTACGTCGCGACGTGTGGCTTATTCTTGTTTGTACATCGCGGCCTCCATCTTTGTTCTCGCCACAGCTCAACCCTTGTTGTACGTTGCGACGTATACTCCCTTGAGCTCGTCGCGGCAAACGTTGCAAGAAATCTCGAGAAAACTGATTTTTGGGCTGTAAGTCGCGACTTCATCTTTTCTCTACGTCGCGGCGAGCACCCCTCCTTCGACAGCTTCAACATGCTTTCGTATGTTGACCATAACTTTCTCTATACTTATCCAAATTGGGTGATTTTTGCTTTTCTATAAACTAGAGACATAGGGATACAACTTTTATGAAGAAATGGAGTTTTAATTCTGTCTCTAAGATTATCAATTTTTGGTTGGAATTTGAGGTTCTGCTAGAACTTATGAACAACCTAAGATAGTTTGAGTATATCTTTTGATATATTGATCCAAATTAAACGATTTTGGTGTCATTAGAAATCTAAGAAATGGGATAACAACTTTACAGAAGGAAGTTTTGTCTAATTTGGTCAATTACCTTATCATAATTAGTATGGAAATTTAACCCGCATTTGTATAAGAGGAAAAATCTGAAGTGATCAATGATGTTATGACATTGTTTTGTTCAATCCAATTGTACATATGCATGGTATTAATGAGGGCTTTGATATCTGAATAATTTTTGATAAGGATCGCAATATTGTACCTCAAAATTTGTCATTGAACATGCACTGTGCATACATTCTATGCTTTGATATGCATAACAGAACACTTGTGCATTTGTGCAAAAATGTGATATTTGTGAATGTGTTTGGCCTATTTTAGAGGAGCATTTTGGACGCCAGTTAGACATTGCCGGACCATCCAGGAAATGGCGTATTGGAGCATATTGTGAGTCAACCTAGATGATTTCCTAGGATTGATTTGATTTGTTTTAGTTAGCTTCCAATATTATCAACTGTTTGCGACTTGTCTATGAATTCCGGACTTTAATTTTTCGAGGAGATCAATATTCGAGAATGTATTGGAAGTGATTTGATTATGGCTTTGAGTGCTCTGATAATGGCTTTGAGTGCTTTGATTGTGGCTTTGAGTGCTATGAAATTTTGAGAGTTATGTGAATTCTCAACGAAAGTTGAATGCCAGACTTAGGTCCGATGATTATGAGTTTTGTTTGAGCATCATATGTGATTGTCATATATGCCATATTCAATTCTGATGCATTAGATGTGTTCTGATTTAATGTGAAATCTTCTATGATATGTGAATTCTCAACAAATGTTGAATGCCGGACTTAGGTCTAATGATTATGAGTTTCTGCTTGAATATCATATGTGATTGTCGGATATGGCATAATCAGGATTTCATGCATTTCATAAAATACATGCTCAGATAAAGGCGTTGTGACTTGAGTTGCCAGTATGAAGCGCTTCCACGTAGTGCTTTGCTCCGTGATATATGTGTGTGTACGTAGAGCTATGCTCCGTGATTCTGTTCTGACTGAGCCCTATGGGCCAGTATTTGTATAAGTATGTGATAGGCAATCAATCACAATAATAAGAACGAATGCGAGTCTCATGCATATAGCATTCTTATAGATTGTAAATGATTTGCAGAGCTGAAGTGAGTGATAAATTGATATGAACTGTTGCTATACTTGGCTACGTGAATTGTGTG
>JANIHZ010000005.1:13988909-14003495 GCA_027478365.1 Erythroxylum rufum
ATTATCAATTAAATACATATTTCTAATCATATTAAAGACCAGGGGTATTTTCGTCATTAGCACAATGTTTTCGTTCTGTCCCCTGCAACCAAACACATTCTGTCCTTGAGACGGAGACAGTTTTTTCTGTTCTGTCCACCATAACCAAATACCTCATTGTCTCCAATTTTTGTTTCGTTTCGTCTCCAATTTTCTGTTCCGTTCCGTCTTTAGATACCGGAGACAACAACCATACACAACGTTAATTAAAGAATTATTGAATAAATTACATAGTTCTAATTGTTATTCTAAGCTGGAGTTAAGATCATGATATGATTAAATAAGGATGCACCCTAAAGTCATTCCCAAAATACTCGTTAGAACTTATTAAGGCCACTTTGTATTTTTTGGTTATTCCTTTTAGACTGACTGATGCTCCTTCATCCTTATAAAATTTGATGAATGAAATCTTTAAACATTTCCTAAGGTGATTTATCTTAGTCTTCTTTGATGATATCTTGATTTACCATAGCTCTTGCCAAAAACATCTGGAGCATATTTATAGAACCATAAAGGTACTTAAAGAAAATCAATTGTTTGTTAAGGAAGAAAATATATTTTTAGAGCAAGACATATAGGTTATCTTAGGTACTCTATCTCTGAAAATAGGGTAACAACATATTACGAAAGGTGAAGACTATTATAAATTGGTCAATATCGAGAATCTGAAAGAGTTGAGAGGATTCCTTGATCTTACCAATTACTATTATATTTTAATTAAAATATATGAAAAGTTGGCTAAGATCTTAATATAAATGTTAAAAATACAAACATGGCCAATTGGAATTAGGACATAAGGTCATAATAAGCCTTTGATGATCTCAAAAGAGCCATTACATCATCACTTATTCTTGTTTTACATAATTTTAAAACCATTTATAATTAAGTATAATGCCAGTGGAATGATATTTGGTTCGATTTTGCAACAAGATAAACCCATATAGTTTCAATAAGCAAGGTTTTAGTTGCTAAGCACCAAAGATTGTTCATTGAAGGAATTTTTAGTTATGATTAAGGCTGTTAAATACTGGCATCAATATCTGAATGGGAAACCATAAGAGCCTGAATTGGAGCAAAGGGTATCTAGTCCTTTCCAATAAACACGGTTACCTAAACTACTTGGATATGATTTTGAAGTATATTATAAGAGTGGTAAGGAAAATGTTGCAGTAGATGCACCAACCTGTTAATCTTATCAGTTTTTCGTAAGTACACACTAATACGATGGAGGACATTAAATAATGTTGGGAAAAGGATACTTACTATTGTGAATTTTATCACAAGGTTAAAGAAAGGGGTGAAGTTGAAGCATATGAATGGAGAGAGGAGCTCTTAAGGTGGAAAGAGCAATCAATAAGATACTGAAAACCTTTTTGAGGTGTTTTTGTGATACTCCATATAAATGAGTCGATTGGACTCCTTTAACTAAATGGTGGTATAATACAACATACTACATAAGCACCAATTCAACACCATTCAAAATTGTGTATGATTATCCCCCATGTATTCCTTACTTTGTGGGAGACTCAAGAAGTCTTAATTGCTAACTAGGAGGATAAGGAGACAACTTTAGTAGTAACAAATTTTTCTCTAAAAAGCGCAGAACATAGAGTGAAGCAACAAACTGATAAAGGAAGATTTAACAAAGAATTCGACGCAAAAGAGTGAATACTCTTTAAACTACAACCATATAAACATCATTCTTTTCACAGAAGAATTGATCATAAACTTTCTCATCTTGTCATCAACTTTATAAGAGAGAAAAAAATAGAGGAGGTAGCACATAAGTTATGACTGTCACTTCATATTTCAGATATCTCAACTTGAACATTCACCCTATATTTTATGTATATAAAATCTAAGGCGACTTCTCTTTTCGAGCTACAGAGTAAGATCTTTTGAATCAAATTTATAAACAAAATTCTTAAAAGGAAGAGAAAATTGTTGCTGATAAAGGAGCAACAAAGTATCTCGGAAAGCCAAGTTTGAAAGAAAGAAGATAGACATGACCCCATACCAATAACACTTAAACAATGGTCATGTATTCGGTGCTTACCAGTTCTATTAATATTGTATCATTGTATAACGGAATGAAATTTCTTCACTGTCTAAGCTGTTCTTTTCTCTCCTCTCTGAAATGTTCTTGTATCTGGGAAATATTTCCAGTAGAATAATTTACCAAAACAGAATTAATTCAGCATCTATTTCTAATTTTCATACACCAACGAGCTACAACTTACATCCCAACCAAAGTTTTTTCCCCTTCTAATTTGTTCTCATAACCAATAATGTATAGCCCAAATGCTTAATATACATGGTCCATGAACAAAATGCCACAGTTTCAACCTGGAATAAACCGAGAATGTCTTTCATTGTACACATTTTATCTTTTTTGCAGTGTCTACTACGTTTTGAGATATTTCAGGGTGCTTCAGCTTCATCAGTTTCCCCAGCCGAACTGTCGTCTCCAGGAAGCAACCATCCCTTATGCATGGTTCCGAACAAAGACCAAAAAGAATCATATTGACATCTTCCTCAAGCTGAAGGCTGAAGAGGTGGCTGAAGACCTGAAGAAGAGTACAAGATTTTGTATAATTCTCTTGAAAATACAATACATAAATCTATAAAGAGAATCTAATAGGAGTGAGGGGGATTGATATTGCAACTGAAAATAAAGCCAATATTGTAAAAGATAACTATGTTAAGTGGCAAGTCCAAATTCATGCAACGTTGTTTTTATATTCGTATTCCTGCTTTATCAAAGTGGACAACCCTTTTTTGAAATACGAAAACAAGCAACATAAAGATTCTCAGTCCTCACCGCTTTCATCCTTGAAATAACCATATCTTTAACAGTTGTGGACCTAGAGACCAAGTTAACAATAAATAGACCTCGCTTGGAAAGGGTATCTCTCACAGTCAGAAGAAATGACTCTTCAACAAAATCTGCAGCCGGACATGTCATTCCAAAGCTGTTCATAACCAAGCCAAAAAGGAGCAACATGAACTTCTCAGATTGGAGATGCATCCAAAAGCAATTACATATAATAGTTTTATCTACCTTGAGTCAGACGAGTCCACATCAATTACAAGTATGTCAATCCCATTACTGTTTCCGCTTTCTGATTGAGATACTATACCACTTTCATTTGGAGAAGGCATTGTAGTGCAAGCATTATCCCCATTTCCATGAATGGTTGTCATCTTATCATGTGCTGCAAACTTTTTAAAATCTCTGATGAACTCAATTCCATCAGCAATATGCACCTGCAATGCCGAGTAAGGCATATCAACAGTCAACAGAATTTTAAATTTGTGGATGTCAAGATAACCTATTGATGCCAATAACCCCTCAAGCTTACAGAAGAAATGTAAATTAGAGTTTTGGGTTTTTATGTTCTGTCCAAACCCCCAAAACTCTTCCTTGGGATAATTAATACTATCCTACTTATAACAATAAAAGACGCATGCAAATTGTAAAATTTAAACAAAGTAACATCTGATCCAGTTTACTTGTATCCAAAATGGCTGGTCATAAACTAAAGCAAATATCAACCATATGGAAGATAGCAGTTGAGTCTCCAAGACATCACTCATCTCAACAAAATGATCTTTTGTTAATAATACACCAGGTAAAACTCTCATACTCAAACTCATTCTAAACCAAAATAATTTAAAATAGTAAAAGTGCTTGATACATTGTTCCAAGTTATGAGCCTTTTTCGCACTGAACCTACCTTATGGTATGGGGAAGTTCATGAAAAAAAAGGTTGCCATTAAATTGTAAAGCGTAAATTACCTTCAAATTTTTATCTTCAATAAAACCAAAGTAGTCCCTTGCAATACCAAGCATCACAGGATCTAACTCCACTACCTGTCAAATTCATAATTTCTCAAACCAATTCTATCAGAATGAAAAAGAAAAAAAAAAAGGCATCTGTCATCCCCATTACCCTTTGTTGGATTTGTGGGGTGGTTTTAAAGTTGACAATTACCTCAATGTTCAAAAATTGTATACATTGGTGCAGGAACATAGGAAGCAAACCAGCTCCAAGGCCTACAACAACTGCATTAACCTGAGAAAGACAGAGATTAAATTCTTCATCAACATTCAAAATAATGACCCTGCTCTCACTGAGAAAAGCACTTGTAACCACAGAAACAAACTTCTTTCACTTTTACAGGCCAACCAAACTTGGAAGTCATATTTCAGAACCGCTTGCTTCAGTTACCAAAGGCTCTGGTCAACTTTGGAGTGCAGATGCAAGGACATAAACCATTTACATCAGAATGAGACTTGCATATATTGCAGCAACCTCTGAAACACAAGAAGAAATGGGAAAAGGTAGCCGATCTCACCATTTTTTCCAATGATGCTGAACTTTCCAAATAAGAAGAAATCAACATGAAGCCAGAGAGAATCCCCATGTGATATGAACTAGCCAGATAATCGTGATAAAACTTCACCTCCTTGCTTGAATCTACAGTATTGAGTTACAGGGGAAAAAAAGAAGATATATAAAAATGATGAACAACAAAATGATTACGCAGCGACGCATTGTTTGGCCATATATGCACAAATCTCCATCTGAAAGCTTTAGCAAACCACTTTGACTTTGAGAACAATTTGATAACAACAAACGATCTAGTAAATGCAAATATAAAATACAAATTTTTCAGTTGCAATTGTTTGACAACAGAAAATAACTTCATCTAAATAGATATCAGCATGGATAATCATTTACATAAAAAAATATTTTAGCAAGGCTAACTAATAAAGTACACAACTCAAAAGAATGGAGGAAAGATTAACCTGAGGTTTTAAAAGGAATCACTAAGGAACGGAGAATTTTAAGAGTCAAAGTATATAAGTGAACTGTTACCCTTGTTTTGTTTCCGAGCTCCCCTTTTCTTCGATTTTGTCGATCTAGTTTTCCCCTCCACTTCAGTAACTCTCTGAGAAGATTCATCTACTAAGAGAAGAGCTTCAGACTGCACCAAACCCTCAGATCTTTGGAAGACAAGACGGCGGAACATTAAATCTCTGGATGGTAAAAGGCAACTGATAACATCATCAACATGTTCATAAACAACATCTTCAACAGTAATAGGCCCAGTTGAGGGAGATATAACCTACAGAATTCAAACAACAATAATCCAATAACAGAAATATTGAGAAATTTTAACTATAAACATTAAGTAGATCCAAGTTCACAATATACTATCAAAAGGAAGAAGGATAAAGATTCCAAATAGTGCATTAAAGATTAAGACAGCCTATTAGAACTGGGGTACATCTTTAACCTGATGAACAGTATTTCGTTGTTTGATCCCATCACTTGCCATCATGAAGCTGCAGTAACATTACAAGGTTGACGAAATGTGAGAAACAATTAGTTGCAGCATAAAAATCAAGGAGTTTTCCATTCCTAAACCAGTAATTAAATGTAAATTTTCAAACAGTAACATACGGGATTTGTGTTCCATCATCATGTTTTCCAGGAGCCAACTCTTTAACGAGAGGAGATAAATCTTTCTGAAAAATAAAGAAATATCAGATACTAATGCCACAAAACGGCAGCAAGTGATTGTTGGTAAAATCAGAAAAGCGTGTCTCTTTAATGAGTGAAAAACAAAGAGAATTACCTGGATATCATCCATGCTAGCAATAGTGTGACTACTATCCAGTATAACCTTCACTCAGCACACAAGATTTTAGTTAGATGGTGAAGTTAAATCTAGAGGAACAGACAGAGAAGAAATAATATCCCAGATACCATTACTAGACGAGCAGCCTTTGAGCTTTCAACAACCATCCATTGTCCTTCTTCTGAAGAGAAGAGCCATTCATGAGCCCGATTCTGAAATCTAAGATCCAGTTAAGTATTTCAAAGAGAAGAAAAGGTAGTTCCCAAATCAATCGTTCTGGCATAAGTTTAAAACATTGTAAAATTTCAATACTAAAACTAAACTATGTCACGAAGGCACATCTATGCATGTACATGTATATTCAATCCAAAATATCAATGAGGAACCGCAGAAGAAGGTATGCAGGTCATTTGTTTCAATTACATAAGCATATTAGTTAATGCATCCAAGGAACCATGTTCAAAGGATGTAAATCAATCCAATGATAGTTGTGACAGTTCTTCCAGATGTTGCAAAGAAGTTATCTTTTCTTTTAGAACAACCAGAAATTTAGTCTGACAACATTAATAATTTTGCTATTTAGTGCATCCAAAGAGAAGACATATTGGAGATACCTTAGGCACAATAAAAACCCCATATTGATAAGAAAATGGGCCCATCTCCTCCCTGGCATCAAGAAGGACAGCTTTGTAACAAAACCGGGAATTTCCTTGCCCCCCCAAAGTAAGCTGACATCGGCGACCTTGGCTAAGCTTTGTCAACTCCCCTTTGACTCCTAGTTGCAGATCTTCTAGAGAGTAGGATATATCAGAACCACTGGAATATTCTCTACGTGTTTGATTCTCTTTATCAAAGGCTTCAAGGAGACCAGAAGCCTAAAAAAGTAAGAAGCAAGCAGTGGGATGTCTATACCAAGATTCTTATACAAAGTTAACAAACTATGGAATATAAGAATGAATAACAATGTCCAATTATTAGACAGTAATAAGAAAAAGTGTCAGTCTTTGTGTTAACTAAGTGCCTGATAACTTTCACTTTACTGCAAACAAAGTATCCAATTTTTTATCACAGACAAGGCAATCAGTTTTAATACCTGATTTCCACCACAATCAAGGGATGAATGATCGATCAATGACTCTATCTGGTGCAAAACGATAGATGTGTCTTTTTCAGCAACCATCATAAAAGTGCGAAGGTTTGGTTTACTGGATGCTTTGTGTCGTATTGCATAACTACTCATTTTCCAACCAAACCGGAACTTGGGTAATAGCAAACCTGAAATGGAAGAGAACTTGTATCAGTTGAGATCAATCACAAAAATCTATGTCAAATGTATTTCAGCAGAAACGTGAAACAAAAAGAATATATATCTCTTAGTATTTCACATCACAACTAATTTAAAGCGAATTATCAAGCATTTTAAAACTTAAAAATAAGCAAAAGCATGTGAAACAAAATTGATGAAACTTGGATAAAGAAGTACCTAGAACATGAAACTCTGCAAGTGTAAGACAAATAAACTTCCCATGAGGTTTCAGAACTCTTTTGACCTGACATAGAACAACAGACAATTTGCTTCAAACACTAAACAAGAAAGTTGATTAACTAAAGCATATCACTGAATAATAAAAAATAAGCTCAAACGAAAACCCAACAAACCTCTGACAGATACTGGCTACCAAGCTTTGGCCCAAGTTCTGGTTCCATCAAAGCATCCAATCCACCCTTATCAATAACCACATCAAAGGCCTCGTCTTCAAACTGCCATATACACACCAACCATTGGTTAACATTATCAGAATAAAGCGAAAATCATGCCAACCACCGTACATCACACTTACATTCTCAATTTCACCAATTTCTCACATATGAGGAAACAAAGAAGCAAATTTTAGCATAACCACAAACTCACACACCTGCATGGAGGTCATATCCATGACGCGCCACCGCATACCGGGTCGTTCACGCACATTCCTCCGCAACATATCCGAAATCACAACCTTAGAGAAATCAATGTTCGTAACATCCTTAAACCCTGCGTCGTACAAATTCTCCGACAACTGCGAATTGCCGCAACCCGGGACCAGAATTTGCGGCGGAATCAACGAAGAAGATGAATCATCGTCTGCGGCGACACGACCACCGGAGAGGATGGAAATGAGAGATTCCTGGATGTCAGTCCACTCGGCATACCACTCAAAGGAGTCATCGGTACCACGGATGGTGAAGAATTTGTCCCAGTTCTCCTTGCTGGTGAAGTCCCCCAGGGTTTCAAGAAGCTGGTCAGTGGACTTCGAAGGATGCTGTGGTTGCTTGCCTTTTTTCCCCATTTATCGTCGGTGAAGGTTTCAGATGGTCTGTAGGGTTTAAGCGTGTAGTTTTAGGTGAAACGGAGGAGACTATACCTACTGGGGTTTGTGTCGTGTCGTGTCGTGTCGTTTTGAGCCTGTCAGTGGGTTTCTGATATAAACGCCAAAACAAAACGAACAAGAAGCCACCAAATTGCAACTATTATGTTCAGGCCAGATTTAATAATTTTTATGAGTTAATCTTTATTATTATATCATAAAAGGTCATCAGTAGACATTAAACGTATTTATTTTATTTTAATTTTTTAAAAGAAACTTTGACAATAAGTCCTTTTTTTCAAAGTAGGATGCTAACTAAATTTTTTATATTTTCATTTTGAATAATTTTAAAACATTATAATTGATTCTAAAACAATAGTTAGTCAGTTGTTCAATATTAATGTAAGGTAACGTTTTTCAGTTACTCTATAAAAAGATTATAACTTAATTGCAATAAAAAATAATTTAATGAATAATATCACATATTGAGTGGTGGAGGTCACAAATTTGTAACATTTGGAATTTGCAGTAGTCAATAATGAATATTCAATGCTGAAAATAGTACTCATAGTTTAAAAAATTACATTTATGGAGACACACAGACTGTTAGTAAGAGGATTATAATGTATATTACAAAAAAACTTTTTTACGAAGAACTATAACCTATAAGTTATTTGTAGTGTTAAGTATGGCAATTTGTCCGGGCTCCGCCTAATCTGACCCAGCTAGGTTTGGTTTGATGTCAACGGGTCAGCAATGAGATTGAAAGTGATAAGACGGCTTCATTTTTTGAATTTTTAAAATAAAATAATAAGATGGGTCAGTTCGACTTGCCTTAGACCGATCAAGCCGGGGCCTAAGCTCAGACCTGAAATATCATGAGTTAGGCTCAGGCCTAATCCAGACCATTGTCATCCGTATATGGTGCTCTTGAGGAGGCAAGTGAAAAAAGCAAACACATATAAATGTATGCAACTTATGGTAATCTTGATGCTTACCGAAAAAGATGATAGTAAGGAGAACCAAAATGTAATTATTGAGAAGGTAGTTAATTTATCAAATGAATTGTAGTAGACAAAGCTTCCACCTAAAAATGTAGCTGAAATTGAAGACTCCGATAGGAATGATCGAACTATATCCAACAAGTGTTGGTTTTTTCATTCAACCATAGCTTTGGTGCACAGGAAATATATACATGTGAAACAACTGTAATCATCAATAAATGACACAAAATATTTATACTACGCATATGAAATGATAGGTAAATTTGAAGGAGTAGAAAAAGGACCTCATACATCAGTATTAACACATGAAGAAGAAATAATACTTTTATTAAAACTAACTTTAAAAGGAACACAATGGTTTTTAGCATAAATGCATTGTTCACATCTTAAAGTAAAAACAAAAACATTAGAAAATAATCTAGGAAAAAAATGTTCTAAATAAGAAAAGGATGGATGACCCAATCGATAGTGCCATAGGTAAATATTCTCTCTTTTTGTTTGGTAGCTATGGGTAGGTACTATTTCTCGATTATCCTTCATATAATACAGACCGTCTCTCTCCTTACCAAAGTCAATCGTCATCTTCGTGAGATTGTCCTGAAAAACATAATGAGTGGAGTAAAAAATGGCAGAATAATTGAGATTCTTTGCAATCTTGCTAATAAAGAGGAGGTTATTTGAAAGTTGAGGTGCAAGTAAAATAGAGGGCATAGAGAATATGGGAGAAAGATACACATTTCCGGCCTCTATGATGGGCATAGAGTTCCCATTAGCAACTTGAACAGACTTAACATGTGGAGATATAAGGGAGTCAATAATGGAAGAATTACTAGTCATATGATCAGTGGCCCCTAAATCAATAACCCAAATGTTAAGGGTAGCTGAAATAATAGGTAAACCAAATTTACCTTATTGGGAAGATAGTTGAGATACATAAGAAGCAGAAGATGGAGTGGTATTGGTGGTAGTAACATTCTGAACATATTTTTTACTTTTCCTATCAACCTGCTTGAGTTTATACCATGCCAGATAGCCATGCTTCTTCCATCAAACATTAATTGTGTGTGTATTCTTGTGCAATGGGTGCAAAAACGAGGTTGAGGAATTGTGGAATACCCAAGATTCAAAGTAGGTGTGCTCTTTTGGACAACAAGAGCTGAAGCCTTAGAGTAAGTTTCTTCCCTTATGGTAACATGTCGCTGTACTTGTTGACAAACTAATGAATAGGCTTCTTCCAGCCTTGGTATAAGAGAAGTAGCTAGAACACAGCTACTAACCTAATCTAAATTATGATCAAGGCTAGCAAGAAACATATACGCCATGTCTTGTGCAATACGCTCTCTATACTTTTCAAGATCAGCAGCACAAATCATATTATTTGGCCTCCGATAATCAAGCTCCATAAAAATTGAATTCAACTAATTATAATATTCTGCTAAAGGCCAACCACCTTGATATAATTGGAAGGACTTCTTCATCAATTCATAAACTTGAGAAGAGTAAAAAACATCAAGATAACTCCTTTTCACAACATCCTAGACTTCTTTTACTGTGCCACATTGCATAAAATGTGACATCAGATTATCGCTCATGGACTTAAAGAGCCAAAATTTGACAAGTGCAACTTCATCCTCCCACTCATCATAACTAGGATCATCTTCTACTGACGTAATCTTTTTCCCAATAATAAAGCCCTTTTTTCTAGCAATATGCATCTCCAAAATCCTAGACCAGACAAGATAGGTAGTACCATCCAATTTAATATGAATGGATGAAAGAGTGTCTTGAATAGTCATGGTGGAAATTTTCTTACTCAAACCTCTAATACCAAATTGTAACTTGGCGGAATAATTCCTTCATATATTTCAATGTATATATACAGATTAAAAGACCTATATATATAGAAGGTCAACTATAGTTGTATACAATTATCTATATTCTTAAAAAGGGAAAATCCTATACAGGAAATATCTAGGTAGAATAGAATAGAAAACTATAATAGAATAAGAAATAATACTGATCATTCACGCTAATTCTTTTTTATAATGCAAGCTTTATAGGGCTTTGAGGAGTTGCCATTACTCTTATAGAGTACTCCTTCACTCCATCTTTAACTCTGCCCTTTCTCCTACATACTTTAGCTCTCCTGAGAAATTTTTCCTCTTTTGATTTCTCTCTCTCATAAGCCTTATTCTTTGTTCCTATCACCACATTTACTTGTAGCTTAACTCCTCATTTAAAGATTGCTCTAGCTCTTACATCATCATATGCTCCTTTTATATCTTGTTGTTCCTTCTCATTATTCCTTTCTTTTACTATTGCTCCTCCTAGTCATACTTTGTCTCCTAAGATGCAACAACACAAACTGAGCAATTAAGGATACCAAGATGTGCTTTTTACAGGTACGTATGCTCTTGTATTCCAAAGCAGATGATGAATCCTTAAAGCTAAAGGAGAAATAAGTCATGGCCATCTATGTCAATGCCTTAAAGGACCATAACTCCATTATAAGACAAAAATATAAAATAGTATGACTAAAAAGATTTAGATAGAATCACAAAATACTTTCATAATGCCATTCTTATTAGAAGGAATATAAATAAAATAATGTCGCTAGAAGATGGAACATGACTAGTTAATGGTTCTCAAAATCCCCTTAAAGGATTATCACTCAAAAACTTCTAAAAAACTTGAAGTAATTCTTCTAATAATTTTTTTGGTATGTGTTCAGATCCTATATTTCATAATCCATCAACCAAGACCAAGCTAACTCATTAATAAGGCCTTTATTAAGAATTGACGTTGAATTCTTTTTCTAGAAGGCTTGACATTTAATTGAAGAAAATATTACTAAGGTTGTCATGGAATTCTTTGCTAAAGGGAATATACTAAAGGAAATAGATACCACACACATTTATCTCTTTCTAAAAATTTCTAACCCTGTAATTCTTTAAGACTACTTATATATTATTGTAATATCATTTATAAGATAATTGCCAATAGACATAAACGTATGATGAAGTCAATTATTTGTTCAAGTTAGGGAGCTTTCATTCAAGGAAGAAGTACAAGTGATATAATCTTGATGGCTCAAAAGTTACTGTATAAGGAATAAATCAAAGATTACTATACGAAGATTGATTTTAATAAAGCATTTGACTCAATCAACTAGGAATTCCTATCCAACACTGAAAAACCGAACAGGTTACTCATTTCGTAAACTTTCCAATTTTATCATGGACGTCTCTAGCACAAAAGAAAAATAAAAACGAAATAATAAAAAGCACCAGAAATTTGGTAACGCAGTTTGGCACACTTTGCCTATGTCTGCGGGGTCCTTACCCAGCTTAATACTTTCACTAAAGAACAATAGATTTACCCAAGGCTTTACTGAGCCGACACCACTTAACCCTTGACACTATCTCTCAACCTCACTTCCCGTGAAAGAATTTCACACCCAATAGTACGACCACCTTGTACTAACCTCAATAGAGGATTTTCTCAATCAATCTTTTAATGAAAGAACAATAAACGAATAACTCAAATGATTAGAATAAGAACAAAAACTAAATACACTTGAGATAGAAAAACAACTCCTCTAAATATGTTGCTTCATCAACAAAAGAACGGAAAGTTGTTCATTGAAAGATCTGCTGTGAGGCTTCGATATCTTCACTAAAAATCCTACGTACAACAACCACAAAAATGTCTCAAATCAACAATGTTTCTTCACCGAAACATTAATCCAATAGAGTTGCAACAACTGCGACAACTACTGAAGTTTTTCGCACAAAACCAACAACAAAGACAACAGCAAAAAGGAACAAGAACTTTTGGAATTTTTGCACACCAACACAAAAAACAACAACCACAAAATTAACACTCCATCGAAGATGAACAGTCCAATAAAATCATGCAAACACCATAGAAAAATCAACTGCCAAAATCCTTACACTAGACACCAAATAAGCTCTTAATGATCTCTCAAAACAGAAGAAAACGCATCACAAATCGTGCGGGAATCCAATTCAATTTACACACACTATACCGTTGTTATACCACCCTTACATGATATACCCTTCAGCTATTGATGGAGAAATCTTTCCAATCCAAAATCTCCTACACGTGCAGTATGTTACTTGGCTTCAGATCACAGTGAACAATTGGCGTTTTATAGTGATGGTGTAAAAAATCAAAAGCGCTTCCAAATCAATTGCAATGCATAACCTCTAGATTAGATTCAAACTTCTCTACTCTTATATCCCATTAATCTTTTCGGTGAAGTGCAACCAATGTTCCAGACTTCCATTAACTTGTACTCCATAAATCAATAAGGACCCATTCAACTTAACAATCCCAAAGCTGAAAGCTCCTAGCCCAAAATTCCCAGCAGTAAACCTTTTTCCATTAACCACGTAATGCACCACGCCCACTTCAAATAGAGATCTATCACCCTTAAACTATTATCCCAAAAATCCATCATACTTCTTCTCAAGATACACATCTATTCAAGATGGATTCTATAACATCTAGAATATTATCCAAAATAGCTTTTTGAATCCAAATCAAACAAGGATTATTGGTCGCTAACCATCATCCAATTAATATCTTATAGGTCCAATTAATAAAGAATGCCAAAACTGCAACATCCCACTACCATAAGGTATGTACCCGAACATCCGAGGACAATCAAGTACATAACCTATGATAATGGTATGTTGGAGCAAAAACATTTCCAACATACACATGGCAATCCAACTTACACATGGCATCATCTAACATACTAAAAAATCACTAAATTTTAAAACCATTGATTGCATTCATTCACAATTCTTACACTGTTTCTATCATACAAATATTTACAAAACCTCTTATAGGTTCTAACAAAACTACAAAATAAATGCTACAAAACTTATGGTGTTAGCTGACAGACCTTTAAACCATTTTTCTATCCAAAATATTCCTTAAGTCCTGACTAAGGAACTAGGTCTCCTGTCTCGTATCTGAAAAATTACATTGCAATTTTTGATGAGTTTTGCGAACTCAATGAGTGAACCATCATTGATGATTTCACCGGATCACATACACACATCACATATATTACAGATATTCATTATGAACATATATTTATTGTAACACCTAAATACCCCCTAGGAGGATACATGGATGCCACCCAAGACAGAACAAAAAAAACCAAACATCACACAGACATTTATCTTATTTAGAATCTCAAACACACACATATATTACATATCGTAATCTCAAAACAAAAATCCAAAGATTATGTACAAGCCCCAAAAAAAGGAAACAAAATACATTTTTATAAAACAGACTCCTTTGGCCAATGCAGTTGACTTGTCTCAGTCTTTAATCTTCACGCTCTGAACCTACACGGGGCAAATTCACCGTGCTAAGCATATAGCTTAGTGAGTAATAACTAATCTATATTAATTGATTACTTTACCAATGAAACATAAATAATGCTTTTCAAAACAGATTTGCATAATTAACAGAACTGCATGACACAGGAGGTTATAATACCTTCA
>JANIHZ010000005.1:14103779-14116813 GCA_027478365.1 Erythroxylum rufum
TTCTACTAAATAATATAATCAGTTCAATTAACAGGGCATTTTTCCTGCGCATGTGCGCAGTGTTAATCTGCTAGTTAAACCAAAGCAGATTTAAGTAAATATATAACTTTAAAGACTCACTCACTCCATCGCCATTCTCTATCTACTCCACCATAAGACATGGGCTGTGGTGGTGGTTGTAAGAGCAAATCCTAGCCCATGATAAAGTCGGACCCTAACCCATAACAAGGTCTGAATGTGGGCTATTAGTATTAGTATTAAAAGTCCCGTTCAGTTCACTCCATCTACACCGTCTCCTTCCACCTGTCAGTCTTCTTCAACGGAAAACAACAACAATTCCTCTCGTTTCCTTTCGTCTGGTCCCCGATAAAACACGCAAATTCTCCCCCACCAAGTCGCTGTCACCGTCGTTCGATGCTCTCCATTCCCTAGGCTGTTCTGGGGTCTCAGGACGATGAGGTCAGCCCATGACCGCTTCTTAAGTTCAGCTATTGAGTTTTCAACTTGGAGTGCTGATGGAACAAGACCGCTCACCGTCGTCGGACCTAGGGGAATCATCGGAGCCGGTTAAACGCATCGAGTGGGAAGACTACGAGCACGAGGTTGCCAGGTTGTGGAGCCTCTCATCTGCGCTCAAAGAGGCTAAAGATAAGAAGCTAACTCTTGAACAGAAGCTCCAGCCTCTCATTCAGGTAGGGTTTTGTTTATGCACAAAATTTTGTTGGGAATAATGTTCAATTGAGCCGGGGATTCCACAATTGATGAACGTTTTGCTGCATATCAGAACTTTTATTATCTAGTCATATCTAATTCTATTTTATAAGAAGAGAAGCATCTTTGTAATTTGTTCATCTAGGTTGCTCTTGAATATTAGATTATTATAAGCCACTAGTATTCGCATGGCATTTTCTCTGTTATGATTAAATACTATTGATATAATTATTTACTAGGATGCTTTGTTAAGTTGAATGGGATTTCTTTGTGCTGTGCAAAGTATGTTAAAACAGCTAGTAATATGTGCTTTCCAAGGTCTAGTTCCGCAATTTTCAGTGTCAAAAAGTAGGAAAATTTGATCAATGGACTCTGTTTGCTTTTGCCTTTTATGTTGATTGTTCAAACTCTGAGAAATAGCATTAATTCGTTTTTGTATGTTGACCTTAACGTAGTCATAAAAATAATTACTATGGTTTCTAAAAAAGAATTTTCATGCTTATGGATTTATTGTCCTCAAATCTTCCCTCTTGGATTCTTGGCCCTTAATTGATTAGCCCGCGGATTAGCGGGCGGCAATATGCTGAGCAGGTTCAAACTGAGTCATTAAGTCGATTAAATGAGCTCGAGGAGATGCGGCAGAAGATAGAGGCTAGAAAATTGATTATAGAAAACATGTCAGCGCATACTAAGGTCTTGGTCGAGGATGCTAAAAGGGAAGACGAACAGCTTAGGTCTGAAGTCCGATCACTTTTGGTTGCTGGAACTGCACTTTCTATTGCCAGCAAGCAACTTCAGGTAAAAGAATATAGTAAAACATTTAACAGTCAAATTCAAGGTGTTTTTTTTTTCCCTTTTCTGTGAGACTTTTAGAAGTATTCACTTATGTATTTCATTTTTACAGTCCATCCAAGGCATTTCCAATGATTGTGTTTTCTGTAAACTTAGACAACTAAAAAGAATTTTAGTTCATTGCTTTTACTTACTGATATATGTTGAATGGGTACAGTGAACAAATAGTATACTAACTACTATATGTCGGTGTTGGTATTGCTGCAAGAGAAGCTTTTCAAATTTGGTGGTAGAAAACATAGAACTACGAACATATGATATGCCCTGGATCATGTCTTATTTGCATTCCTTTTTATTTTCCTACTATTAGAAATAAGTAGATCAACCCTTCCAGAAGTTCATGAAATTAGAATGGTTCCTACATAAGGGTGTAGTGGTTGGAAATGACTTGCAATGTACTCTTTATTATCTCATGACTGGAAGAAATCTTAGCTTAATTAGAAGTTAGCTCTGTTTTGTTGAATTTTGTGCTTATTTATTTGAATTATGCTACAGTAGAATTGGTGCTCAGCAACTTCTCATTTCATTCTGATATTAAACTGATAGTATTCCTATTGAATACTTTCTCATGCCATAGGAATCTAGAAAACTGCATGCTGGAGAAAGGGGCTATACTCGTCTTAAGAATCTTGAGAAGATGCTGAGGAAAAGGCAGCAGTATATGATATCCCAAGTATCATTGCTTTATCCTGTAAAGATAACAGCTGGTCCTTCTGAAGAGCAAGAACTTGAATCATTTCCAAACAGCGGTACATCAGGTAATGTGTTTGTGAGTTTAAAAAATGTTGCTTCAGTAACTTAAGATGAAGCAACAGCTTAAGATTCTTTTCCCTTGTTCGGGTAACCCTGAAACAAGGAAATGCCTATTTCGATCATGATTTCCTCCACTATTGCATAGATATTTTCAACTTAGTTATATGTTCATTGTAGCGACTTTCTAAGCCTTTTTGCCCCTTCTTTCAATTAGTATCATTATAAACGCTTCATTTAGGAAGGTTTCTACGTCAGGCAAACTTCTCATATCTTTGGTTTTGGGTTGGCTTGTTGTGCTTATTAATTTTTTTTTTTAATCAGCAGAAGTATCTGCAACTCCCTTTGTTTGAGTGCTTCCTAATCAACTTTTGATTAGCTTAACTTTAGTTGTATTGACTTCCCTGTGTGCATACACTTGTGCTTGCTTGCGGGTGTTTGAAAAGCAAATGCTCTGTGGCCATATTATGTTTGGAATAACAAATGCTCTGTGGCCGTATTATGTTTGGAATATTCTCCTTTTATTGATTCATTGTTCTAATTGAAGCATTACAATTGGTGGTAGAGCCCGGTATATATCATCTGTTGCCCAATGTATTATGCAAATTGCTGGGATTTTTGTCATACTTACCAAGTTTCCTTTCTTTTACAGGGAATTCCACTGGATCTAAACCTGTTAATCAAGGCTGCTTAACAATTTTAGGTCTGCATTTGAGCATGGCTGCTTTTACAAAGAAGAGCTTTTTCACCAATAAGAAGGAGGTCCAGATGTCTGCAAGTGCACTGGGATATGTTGCACATGTGTGCTCTCTCTCCTTTACTTATCATATTCTATCAGCTATTCTCTTCATGAATTGGATTTTGTTACTTCCATAAGGGATGACATACATCTAGATTTATGAGATCAGGATTTTATTCTCAGAAATTCCATGTCTAGGTCAAGATGATTTGTTGATTGTTAATTCTGTCATTTTTTGTTATATGATGATTACATTTTCCTCACCGTTAAATTTTTTTCCTTCATCTTTCCTTTGGTAGGATGGTGAATAATATGCTTTGGTTCATATTCAAACTTTTCTTTCTTGATAAATTATTTTATTGAAAAAATTTGTTACATTTCATGCAGAAAGAAATATATATGCTGTTTTGTTGGATGCGACGTTCAAAGCTATAATTCGATCTACTTTTGATAATTTAAAGTTGCTTCATTTGTTGATGCCTTTTGCAGGCTGTTTCACTCATAGCTTCCTACTTACAAGTTCCTTTGCGCTACCCTTTGCGCCTTGGAGGTTCTCATTCTTCTGTTTGTGATTTTGCTCCTTCAATAGAGCCCGCATCATCTGATTTGTCGTCAAGTACATCATCTATGGTGAATACTAAATTTGTTGAATTTCCCCTCTGTTTAGAAGGTCAAGATACAACACGAGCAGCTTATGCTGTATTCCTGTTGAACAAGGTAGTGAGTTGTCTCTTCCTGGCCCCATTTCTTTTAGGTTATATCCTGATTGTTGCACTTCCATATTGCCTGTGATAAAACTTTTACTCTGGTGTTGCTTTTCCCCTTCAATATTTTGTAGGTTGCATTCTTACCAAAACCATTAATATAATTTCCAAAATTCTATTTACTCTTAGGAAAGTTCATACAAAGAAATAGTTAGCTTAGGCCACCATTTCGTTGTGTAATGTGTATGTAGGGCTTAAACCCTTTATGCATTGATGTTATTCCCATTTCAAAGCCCTCCAAATACATGTAGGGATATCCAATTTCTTCTTTTGGTTATCCTTGAGATTGTTTATTGATTTTAACTTTATCTTATTCGATTCTTTTTTAATTACGATGAATATTAGAAGGGAAATAATCACCCAACAAACTCCTGGGGTTATGTGTGTATCTTTTGTTTTCTTCCATCAAACGTTATCTTGCCTTTTCTTGCATTCTATACAGCTTCTCAATTAACCCTAATTTTCTCCAATGGGTATAGGATTTGGAGCAGCTTTTGAATTACATTGGTGCCAAAAGTTTGGGACCACGCCAAATACTGGCCAATTTGAAAGAACTTATACGGACAATACAGTCTACTGACTTTGTAGATTCATGATGATCGTCGATCTCTAAAGTAACTTTCCACCTTTGTAAACGGATCATTTGTATTCTTATACAGGTGCTAATTTTTGAAGCAGCGCCATTTGCAGATTTTCCTCAATTACGGCTTGATCCATAGAAGCTGATGTTTTAAGTCGAAGTTCTCGTGTCTCAAATTCTAATAAACTCATTCAATGTTTTGAATAGTCAATGGTATCACTTACTAGCGATTTAATTTTTCAAACATAAATATTTCCGACTTTTTAGGTTACGAATACATTGACTATGAATCTTTCATTCTGATGTTAGAACTGAATTGACCAACTTGGATTTCCTTTTGTTCAAAAGGACTTGGTGGAGCTTTCACCCCTATAATTGAAACTTTTTGTGTAATATGTGCGTGAAAGTTAAACGAGTCCTCTTGCTTTGGTTCTCTGTAATGGTTACACAAGCCACAAATTCCTAATGGGACTCTTGTAGTCTTGTTTCTGTTTTTCAATTTTTAATTAATATATTGTTCAGATTTGACAATAAAAATCTATAATGAATTCAAACATTTGTAAAAATGGGGAAGAGTTTGATGGTAAAGTAATAAGTTATCAATTCTACCAGCAATCACTTGAAGAGTGTAAAATGCATGCTCTTATGTTAATAGGCATATATGAACATGTTAAAATAGAAACAATGATTAATTAAAAAAAATATAATTTCACATTCATTAATAAAAATGATTATATTTTTTGTAAAAATTTAGAAGAGTATATATTTTTTTCCATTCATGTTTAATTAACATACAAAATATTTATTCGCTATTTTAGAAATAAAAAGTACAACGATAATTATATAAGAAAATAATGAGATATTGTCTTAATATTTATTCCTCATTATTTTAGTGAATATTGCAATTAAATTAATAGATACATAATATATTTAAATTAAGAATTAAATTATGTTTTTATCTCAATTTAGGTTTAAAATCCTTTTAAATGTTAAAATTTGTCATATTTTATTGTTTAAAAATAATTTCAATATTTTGTTATTTTTACATATTTAACCTTAAACCCAAGTAAAACCATTTCATTTTTTTTGTTTGTCAAGGTCAATTTTTAAATGTGCCTTTTTAACAAAAACTGATTTGAGCGGTTCCACGTCAATTATTCAATTATTTTAAATTTTTGTTATATTTATTTTAATAATTTTATGAACTGTTCAATTTATTAAATTGATCGATTAATTTTCGTAAATTAATAAATTTTTATAAACCAAAATAAGTCAATTAATTTTTATTTAATAATATTTTTAAATTAAACTTTAAATTATTCAAATAAATAATGACAATATCTTTCAATCATATTTTAAATTCTTTAATTTTATTCAATCTTTAATTGATTTTACGACAGCTTAATATTTGTTGGCCCTTTTGAACCTTAAACCTTTTGTTTTGAACCAGTCCGTTTTTAAAACTTGTTTTTACTATTTATTTTACATTATAATCTTCAATACTTAGTTTAGGTTCATAGTCCTTTGTATAACTTTATTACACATCCTTTTAGACAATGTTATTTTATGGTATAGTTTTAGCCAATCACAGATAAACAATGTTATCTTATTTAACAATTAAAGAAATTAGTTGATCAAGACAATATTATTTTATTAAATTTTAATAACAGAATATCGTTATAATTTTAAATTGTCAAAATCTGATTGGACCAAATTCATGTTAGAAAGAAATTATATGCCTAGACCCAAACTAACCTTTCGTCATCCTCTAGTTATTTATTCTGAAAATGGAAG
This sequence comes from Erythroxylum rufum, assembly GCA_027478365.1. Taxonomy (NCBI): domain Eukaryota; kingdom Viridiplantae; phylum Streptophyta; class Magnoliopsida; order Malpighiales; family Erythroxylaceae; genus Erythroxylum; species Erythroxylum rufum. Next base: position 14,109,970 of record JANIHZ010000005.1, read on the forward strand.
AGAAGTAAAGCAATTTAGAACATTGTACATATATTCACTACTGTCTCTGACCTCTAATTACAGATGTGGCATATTTCAATGCAGTTGGATGTTTCTCATGAATATGGCACACATACTAATGAAGGGTGCCAATTTTATGATGATGATGCATTACTATGCACCAGGTGTCATTCTACTCTTGATTTTGATATTTTTTTAATGATTAAAAACTTAAATAATTATATCTTAAGTTGAAAGACTTATGGTGTAACTCAAAGTTAGGCTTTTGACATGAAACATATCTCTTTAAATAGTAGGGATTTGATACTGACTTTACTTTTACATTTGGACATATAATGCTTCAAGAAATGAAACGAAATGTGTTCCTTTTGCAAATATTTTCCTTCTTTCATTAGAATGTTAAAATCCTTCAAATAGCATATCAGAGCTTCCCTGGTCTTTATGGGATTGTATATGAGTGAAAACAAGTTAGGAAACCCTTATAAAAAACGTTAAAACACTTGAGAAACTAAGGTTATTCTCTGTGATGAGCACAACTTGTAGTATTTTTGCTCCTTAACTTTTCGCAAGAGAAAATTATCATATGTGGTCACCAAAGATGGAAGCTTATTTGAGAGGTCTGTTGCTATAGGAAGCAATTGAATCAGACACAGAGGTTGAGTTATCAAAAGATCCATCCTTGAATTAGATCATGTTATATGAAGAAATTGTTTCTAAAAAATATGGAGCCCTAAGTAGTCTTCATATGGTAATAAATAAGGCTACCTTCACAAGGATCATGGTACGTAAGACGGCTAAAGAATTTTAAAACAATATGAAAGTTGAATTCCAAGGTAGTGAAAAAATAAAGCAGGTGCAGATCTATAACTTGATAAAGGAATTTAAGCTTGTTAGGATAATGAAACAAAAAGTGTCAAAGAGTATATAGATTGAGTTATGAAAATAGTGAATCAATTAAGATTGCTTGGTGAAGAGTTATCATAAAGAAGGATTGTTGAAAAGGTTATAATAACTTTATCTGAAAAGTTTGAAGCCAAAATCTTATCACTTAAAGATGCATAGGATTTGTCTCAAATCACTAATATAGGGAGAAAAGAGAAGCCTTTAGAGAAGAAGCAAGCTTAATTAAGAATGCATTTACTGCATCTTAAAAAAAAGGCATATTAAAAATGCAGAAGGGTCCTTATTCAAAAAGAGACAAACATAAGAAGTTCACTAAAAATGGTAAAGGCATAAATAGAAAAAGAAAATATCCTTCTTCTCCATATTGTAAAAAGACTAATCACACATAAATTTTTTTGTGGTAAAACTTGGTGCCCAAATTTTAGCCTAAAAATAGTTTGGGTATGTGGAAAGAGTTTGAAAAAACAAAACTACTCTATAAACTCAAGCTTTTCCAACTCATATTAAGAAGAATTTGAAGTGCAAGAGAAGAAACTTTTTGTTGTTGCTACTAAAGAATGTTTTACTGCAATTTAAGCTAATGATACTAGGAGGATTGATAGTGGATGCACTCATCATATGCCAACAAATTTGAAATATTTTAAAACCTTGGATAGAGCATACACTTTTACAGTAAAGCTTGGTGATGGAAGACTTGTAAATACTGAAAGAAAAGGTTCTATAGTTGTGCAAACTCCGTCAAGTATAAAGCTTATTTCTGATGTGTTACTTGTGCTTGAAATTAACTATACTCTATTGAGTATTGCATAGCTTATAGACAAGAACTACTCAGTCAATTTCAAGAACAAACTTTACGAAATTATTGATCCTTTTAACATAAAACTTTTATCCATCAAAATGCTAAGGAGCTTTAATATTGATTGGAAAAATAATGAAGCTAAAGCTCTTGCTAATATTGAGTATATTTTTTCTTTCTAGCACAAAAAGCTTGGTCACATACATTATGATGATTTGAAAATGCTTTAAAAGAGAAAAATAGTGAATGAATTGCCCAAAATGGTCGTGGAGTATTTATGATGTTTATCAAATTGGAAAGTTGAGCAAGTTATTTCTAGTAAATCAAGTATAGAAAGCAAACGAAAAAACTTCAACTTAAGCACACTGATATATGTGGACCCATATATGTGCCTTTTTATAATGGTAACAAATATTTTCTTTTGTTCATTGATGGCTTCTCTAAATATTGTTGGGTTTATTTTCTTAGAAACAATATTAAGTGTTTTCTATGTTTTAAAAATTTGAGGCAACAGTGGAATATCAAAATGCTTATATAATAAAGACATTAAGGTTTGACAATGGTTCTAAATATACCTCTATACAATTTCAGACTTTTCTCCAGAAGGCAGGCATTCATCATCAAACAGTCACTTATACACCTTAGCTAAATTGTGTAAATGAAAGGAAAAATAGACCAATCATGAAAATGTAAGATGTTTAATGTTTAAAAGGAAATTACTAAAGAAGTTGTGGGCAAAAGTGGTAAGGTTTCTTCATAATAAACTTCCAATAAAACTATTGAAGGAAAAGAAACCTTACGAAGCATAGTAAGCTGTTAAGCCATCATTGGCTCATTCGAAGATATTTGGAAATATATGATACACACATGTTCCTAATGTGAAAAAGGACAAGCTTAATTTTAAAGTTGAGGTTGGTGTTTTGTTGGATATAATTATGTGTCTAAAGGATACAGAATCTTGAATCCTATAACTAAAAAAGATTTATATAAATAGAAACGTAAAGTTTAATAAGGATGGTGCTTAAAATTAGGAGAAAATGACTTGAGAATCCTTTGATAAGAACATTGTTGAAAATGTGTCCCAACTATTTGATGAAAATTATGAGTAGTTATCTGATAATCAACATTATATAGTTAAGGGAGCAAGAACTCTTAAGGATATTTATAGTAAATGTAACAATAATGTAATTGAACATGCTATAGTTGATCAAGCTTTGAACTTTCTTAAGTGTTAAGAAGCTATGAAGGATGAATTTAAGTTAATTATCAAAAACAACATTTGGCTACTTATTGACAGACTTAAAAATCAATAAATAATTGGTATAAACTGGGTTTTTAGGCTAAAGATGAATCCTGATGGTTCAGTTAGCAAATACAAAGCCATATTAGTAATGAAAGACTATTCTTAACAATAAGGTATTAATTTTACTGATACTTTTGCTCTTATGGCCATATTTGATATAATTAGGTTATCACTTGATCTTGTTTCTTACAAAGGATGGAAATTGTATCAACTTGATGTCAAATCAACCATCCTCAATGGTGTACTTGACGAAAATATTTATATTGAAGAACTTAAGGGTTTTATTTTTCAAAATGTTGCTGATAAAGTTTGTTTATTGAAAAGGGCATTGTGTAGTCTAAAATAGGATCCCAAAGCTTGGCATGAACAAATTGACAACTATTCAGTTGGCTTGGGATTTGAAAGAAGGATAAATGAAGCAACTCTGTCTATAAAACCAGAAAATATTAAAATTCTAATTATATCAATTTATATTAATGATAGTCTTGTCATTGGAAATGATTCAAAATTAGTAAAAGAATTCAAAACACAAATAGAGAGCATATTTGAAATGAATGGTCTAAGATTGATGTGCTATTTTTTGGGAATGGAATGCCACAAACGTTAAATGGCATTTTTATTTATCAAAATAAGTAAGCAACAAAGTTGTTAATGATATTTGTCAGGGTGCAAAGTTGTAAGCATATATGCAATCTAAGGATTTAATCTGAAATCCAATGTTGGCTTGAAATTAATTAATTTTTCAATTTTTATAAGCATAATTGGCTCCTTATTATATTTATTAATTATTAGACTTGACATTATGTATACAACTAATGTTTTTGTTTATATTTATGCATATGCCTATTGAAAATCATCTCAAGAAAACAAAAAAGATCTTGAGATACATTCAAAGCATTATCTCTTTTGAAGTGTTCTTCAGGAAGTGCTCAAGTATAAAGCTTCTTAGTTGCATAGATAGTGATTGGGCAAGATCAATAGAAGATTCAATAAGTACTTAAGCTATTATTTTTCACGTGGTTCATAAATCATTAGTTGGAGTTCAAAGAAGTAAGTCTCAGTTGCTTAATCTACTGCTTTTGTTGCAATTAATCAAGGCTTGTGGTTAATAAAAGTGTTGAATAATTTAAAGATGAAGCAAGAAAATGTTAAAAAGATTCTATATGACAATAAGTCAATTGTTGTGATGGTTAAAAATCTAGTTTTTCATTGCTAGACAAAACATATTAAGATCATGTATCATGCAATTAGAGAAGCTAAAAATTCATAATGCATTGTCAAATAAGAGAATAGTTGGATGATATTATCATAAAAGGACTTCAAAAGTAAGATTTGAAGACTTGAGACAAAACCTTAGAGTTGTTGATAATTTTTGCATCAAGGATGAGTGGTGAAGGGTGATGATTTTGTGATGATGATGCATTACTATACACTAGATGTCATTTTGTTTTTTATCATGATATTTTTGTAATGATTGAAAGAAATTAAATGATTGTACCTTAACTTGAAAGATATGTAGTGGAACTCAAAGTTAGGCTTTTGATAGGAAACAAATCCCCTTAAATTATGGAGAGTGGACATTAAATTTACTTTTACATTTATATATATAGTACTTGAAGAAATGAAATGAAATGAGTTCCATTTACAAAAATCCTTTCTTTTAGAGAAATTTTCCTTGTTTCATTAGAGCAGTGAAGTCCTTTATATGCATTTTATGCTTCTAAAAATATGGTTATGTAAATAATGCTTTCCAATTTTCTAGTTTAGTAGCTAAGATAAAAGTGGTAAGGATATTGAAAAAGAAGAGCATGGTTCTCAAGATCTATTTACATGGTTTTAGGTATTTGAGTTTTTTATTATGTTATTTTTGTTTACAAGATGTGATAAGTGGGTGTATATGAATATTCTCTAGGAAAATGCATAAAAAGTTGCAACTTTCATGTCAGGCCTGGGAATTTGTTATAATTGTTTTTACTGGTGAACCTACCAAGAATAAGAAATAGGCACAGAAAAATGCAACAATGGCTACCTAGCCATATTTTAAACAATGTAAGTCTATGCATACATACTTCACGTATAGTTATAATGATACAAATGATGATTTACATACAAATAATTTCTTGATTTTGTTTTTAAGAGAGTAAGAAAAGTTAAATGCTTTGAACTATCATTCTATGTGCTCGTGGATATACTAGTTAGCACTCGAGCTTGTCACACTAAACTACCTTTTTTTTTATTTATGACATGTTATTTAATTTCATTTATCTTTAAATTTAGTCTTGACCTTGTATCTTTTGATCTTTCATAAGTATGCTAAGTATTTATTGATGATTCATAAATTATTTCATATTTTAAATGTCCTTCCATATACTTTTAATACTCAAGCATATTTATACATATCTATAGAACCAGCTTTTCAAGAAATTTTTGTTGTTTATTTTGAACTTATGATTTCATGGATAATTAACTTTCATATGTTATTTATTTTGTTCTTTGGAAAAGGAAGATGATGACAAGCTCTAGCAAATTGCAATATAATCATTCTTAACAAAGACAAAAGATACTTTGGAAGCAAGCTTTCTAAGAAACAACAAATTAATACTTTTTTATTTAAGAAACAATAAATTAATAATTTTATTCACCTTTAAGGAGATGCTCTTACTTTTTTATTCACACTATTTTGACTCTAACCATCCCTTTCCATTACCACCCATATTAAACCTTGCCACCACTTATTACAGCTTGATCATTAGTATCTCAAATTTTCAACATTTTTCTTTATTTTTTTTCCTCTTTTGGTGATTTTATTGGGTAACAAAGAATTCTTCTAGTTTCCATATTCCTTACCATTTCTGATATGAAACTTTCAAAATCTCTTTTTTTTTTCCAGCACTCATTACTTTAACAATATAAAATTTGAGTATGATCAACTTGTCTTTCAACCTCTCTTATCAACTACTCTACCTTCTTTTATAATAAAATCAATTTTCTTACAATATAGTGTACCAAGTTCATCACAAATGTTAAGGTTCAAACCTCAAACCATTATATAAGCAATACATCTCATGGCATTCAACTCACTTTTGTTGCTAATGTTTAATCTCTTTACTTTTAGATGAACAAACATAATAAATAAACTCAATATCACATTATTTGTAACATACCACTTCCATAGAGCATAAGCTTGAACATACCAGAGGATATTCGATAATATACTTTATGAAAATGGTACATTAGGATAATCAAACTAACTCATTAAAGGCATCAAACATATCAAGTACATCAAACATATCCAGTACATCAAACATATCATAAGCATTATAAATGTTCATTTCTTCCCATTTCATTCACCAACATAAAAGTCACATGTGTCATTACAATTCAAAATCTACATATACATTACACAACATTGTTTTCTGTTCAATCTCAGTGCCAAATATATAACATGAAATGGGATACTAATACACAAGACTCTAACTAGATTCCTAAGATTTAGCGAATCATACCTTTGAGCCATTCTTGTCTCCAAAATGCAAATACTAGACTTCTACTATATCACCTTAGTAGCAAGAACTCCCTTGAACCTCAAAAAAATAACGTTGTAATTTTGATGAGTTTGCGAATTCAGTGAGTGAACCATAATCGATGTATTCACTTAGGTAATATCACAAAACAAGCATATCAAAGTTTATCATACTTCCACAAGCATATCATGTAAGCTATCATTGCATATCACAACACATCCTCCATTAGCTTCAACTGTATTTCACTATTTCAAAACAATTCAATAATTCATTTCAATTCAATCATTTGATACATGTAGGGATGTATATGCAAATGCA
>JANIHZ010000005.1:14155832-14173176 GCA_027478365.1 Erythroxylum rufum
ACTCGTGTGGATACCGGTAGAGGGCATTCGCAATTTTTGCAGTGTCTTGGAATCCGAAAAAGAAGCAATCCGCCTACGCAAAATAAGGTATTTTTGTACATCCTGGTATTTTCGATTATACTTCACGTTTTTGTATGGTCTTTTCTGCAGCGTATTTTGAATACTCGGACCATACGCGATCCAACAGCTTCAAGGGTAGGTTTAAGGTGTATATTGATGCAGCATAGGAAAGTGATAACGTATGATTCTCGTCAGTTGATATCACATTAGTTGAACTATCCCACCCATAATCCAGAGTTAACAGCATTTATATATGATTTTAAGATGTGAAGATATTATTTGTATAAGGAGACATTTTAAATCCTTATAAACCATAAGAGCCTCAAGTATATCTTTACTAAGAGGGAGTTAAACTTGAGGCAGAGAATATCGATCGAGCTACTAAAAGATTATGATTGTATTGTTGATTACCTTTCAAAAAAGGCTAATGTAATGGTGGATGCTTTGAGTAGGAAAAGCTTAAGTGTGATGGCTAGTTTGAGAGGACATAGTCAAACATCATTAGTTGAGTTGAGGGCGTTGAAAGTGAGATTAAAGATTGATTATATGGGTGGTTTATTGTCAATATTACAAGTTCAACTGGATTTGGAAGATAAGATTAGAGAGGTACAGGCTTAGTATTCTTATCTGGCATGGATACGAGAGAGAGTGCAACAGGTTAGGGTGACTAACTTTTTAGTGAGAGTAGATGGAGTGTTGGTGATTGAGAAATAGGTTTGTATACCAAATATAGATGGATTATGAGAAGAGATTCTTAAGGAAGTTTGTTATACATCCTAGTACCATGAAAATGTATTAGAACCTGAGACCTTATTACTAATGACCAGCGATAAAGAGAGATATGGCAGAGTTTGAGATGCTTGACATATTAGCAGGTTAAGGTAAAGCATTATGCACCAATAGGGAAGCCAAGACCTTTAGCCATTTTGTCGTAGAAGTGGGAGAAGATTATGATAGATTTTATGGTAGCGTTGTAAAGGACCAGACTTAGACATAATTCAGTTTAGGTGATTGTGGATAGGTTGACTAAATTATCTCATTTCTTACTTGTATATCAGACATACTAGTTTAAGATATACTTCTTGATTTTAGATGAGTTTATAGATAACTTTGGGGACTAAGTTGAATTTGGGTACTGTATTTCATGCTCAATTGGATGGACAATTGGAACATATAATGCATACATTGGAGGACATGATGAGAGCTCATGTGCTGAATTTTGAAGGTGATTGGGATAAATAAATACCTTTGATGGAGTTTTCATATAATAATAATTATCACTCTAGCATTAGTATGACATCATTTGAGCCATTATATGGCAAGTGGTGTAGAGATTTGATATGTTAGGATACAGAGGGTTTCATATTATTGGAGGGACCATAGTTGATTGAGGAGATAGTGAAGAAAATAAGGGTGGTAAGGTGATGCTTGAAGGTAGCTTAAGATTGGCAAAAGAGTTATATTGATAAATATCATTAAGAGATGGAGTACGATGTTCGAGATATGATATTTCTATGAGTATCACCTTAGAGGGGGTTTCTGAAGTTTGGTAGGAGAGGAAAATTAAGTTTGAGATACAATGGGCCATATAAGATTGTATAACGCTTACAGATTGGCCTTACCTCTAAAGTTACCGCAGATTCATGATGTGTTTCATATGTCGATGTTAAGAAGATATTTATTGAATCCTATTCATATTACATTAAGGCTTGAGATTAAGTGTTGGATCCTGCTTGTTTCCGGAATCCAACTCTTTCTCTAATACCACCTCCGTTGGACCCCGCTTGATTCCAGAGCCTAACGCTTGCTCTGATACCACAAATGTTGGATCCTAACTGGAAACAAAAGGGATCCAACATTAAGCTTGCAAAGGATATGATTTATAAAGAGGAGCCATTGGTGATCTTGGATATATACATTTGGAAATTAAGGAGATAGGAGATTACAATGATACAGCTTTTATAATGTCATTATCATTATCAGATAGAGGCTAGTTAGGAAGTAAAAATAAGGTTCAATGTCAGTACCCTCATTTGTTTAGATCTTCAGGTAAACAATTTAATTTTGAGGATGAAATTCTTTGTAGGAAGAGAACTATAAAGCCCACAAACTCAATCCTTTAAAGACCTAACCCAGCCCATTCCTTTTTTTTTTTTAATGTCAAAGAGAGGAGTAGAGAAATATATATAGGACAACAGGAATAGGTTGTTCAGACCAACGAAACAACCTTCCTTATCTTTCTTCTCCATATTTCCAAGTGGTAATTAAATTATTGATAAATAAATAAATATATGGATTTTTGAAAGATATGAACTTTTTAAAGAATTTATTTCTTAAACAAATAATTGACAAGTATAAAATATTCAGTGTTTATATTTTGTTACGTGTTATGGTGTATATTACGTAATAATTCAATGGAAAATTTTGATAATTAAAATGTTCAGTTGTGTATGTGTATAATTAAGAATATTAACGTTAAAAGATAAATCATGTTCATTAAATTATATAAAGACTAATTTATAATGGTTTGAGAATAGACCATGAAAGTTGTGAATTTGTGGCTTGCTTAGGATAACTATATTCACTAGTCACAGCATGATGAGTTGTTAAGATATGAGTGAGTCGTGGCTAAGTATCTATCTGTGGAATAGGTACTAGGGCATCCTAGGTCTCGAGGTTGTCTTATGTCGATGGTTAGGTGTTGAAGTGATTTTAGGGTACCAGATTAAATTGAGGAACTGAGGTACCTTATGTCGATATTTACATATCTGATTATTCACATAGTGAGTGATTATGATAAGAGCTGGTAGACCATAGAATGTAAGCCTATTAGGTTCAACAAGGCTCAATTAATTCAGTTAATAAAAAGATAAAACTTAAATGGTAATAATAAATATAATTTTGTATTAATATTTAATAATAATAGGATTTTAGACATTTATCTAATGTTTGGATAAGTTGAGTATTGCTTATATATTTTAGTAATATATGTATATTTTACCATTTGACTATTTTTGCCATATATTACATTATTTGAGTTTAGGTACGATCCACCGACCTTTACAGAGTAAACAACCCACCTTTTGCTACAACACATTTTTAGGAGAAAGAGAGGTTGTCGATAACTCTAATGCGTGTGATTGACAATATGGAGTTTAGGTAGGACCAACAAATCAAATTTAGTACAATTGTTTTATTATATATAATATGAATGTTATAGTTTGGGATAGTTATCATGTAGAGATAAATTTTGTGACTAATGGACATTATTTTTTAGACTAATGAGATTTTTAGTAATTAATTATGTAATTGGGGAGAAATTTGGCTAAATTGTGGTTTAAGAGTTATATAGTGTCACAATGTGCATGCTTTTGCAAGAGAGTAAGATCTATGTATTAGGACACTACCATGTTACAATAACCTTATAAAAAACCATGTTTTTAATAAATTTTAAACTCTAAAAGGATTTTTAGATTTATTAGACTCATGTTTAAATTAGGTTAAGCTCAATAAATAAATTATTTGAGTAAAATTATACAAGTTATGATTTACATATAAATATATTATTGTAAAACAAATTTGATTTAATTATCGTCATAATTATTTAATAGTGAATCCATTGTTTGGTCCTAAAGACATAAACGTACCCAATTAGTAGAACCTCTTTAATAACTTCTTGTGTTCTTATTTACTTTCTCTATTGTCCTTTATTTTTGCTATATGTTTTTTAACAAATATTTTTAAAACCCCTTTTTAGGCAATGATATAAGCCAAATACTCACCTTTTAGCATATTTTGCAAGTTTTAGGAGGTATGATTAACACTTTAGGAATGATGATATAAGCCAAATACTCACCTTTTAGCAGATTTTCAAAGTTCTAGGAGGTATGAACAACATTTTAGGAATGATATGGTGCTTCTAGGCTCCAAGTCCAATATATATAGGGAAAACATCTATTAAAAATAGGCATAAATGAATCTAGTAAGAATGAAATTTACAAGAATGAACCTTACAAGGATAAACCAAACAATAATAATTCTTATAGGGATTAACCTTATAGGAATGAACTATTTTTACTAATCAAGAACAATAAAACATTCATTCTAATTACTTTACGGTGATGAATTCTATCTTGATCACTTAACTACCTTTATATAATTTATGCTACATCTAATGACTATTATAACATATTATAAGTAGTATCAAAATATAGTAATCTCTATACAAGATAATTTTGGAGATCTTAAGTCAAAGGATCACTTATACAATCATTACAATGAGAACTTCCATAGACATACAAGTAATGTTTCACATAAATTTCTCATATGAGATCAGTTCAGTAAACTTATTCTCTAACAAACACCCATACGTTTGTTTAAATAACTCTATACTTAGTCTATGAGATCGATTACTTCCTTCATGAGGAAAAACATAACGTACTAGTCTTTTTACGTTCTATTAATGATAGCTTTAATAGAACAATGACTAAAAACAATTTAGTAATAATACATAACTGCAATATTAATATAACAATTATAATTTTATCACAATTACATTTGCAATGAATAATTATCTTATGGACTTTATCATATACATCTAAATATTACAAGATAAAGAGTGCGTTAAAATTTTTTTATCACTAAACTACAGTGGGTAGTTTGTAAGGTATAAACTAACAATAAGATGTCCCCATAGATGTAGCAAAGAGGGATAAGAATTTGAATTGTCGTTCAGTAGAAATATAAGGCTTGGGATTGAAGATTGTATAAATCTATAGAAGGTAATAGATGACATGTTAAATCAATGTGATTAAGGTGGTTTTTAAAAATAGAATGAGATAGATATCGATCTGGCACCAAGTAGGAAGTAAGAAGGGGTATGCAACTAATAATACATATGAAGAAAATGATCATCTAATAGTAAGGGTGATCTCTTAAACATGTGATAAAGGGTTTAAGTTTTAGGTTAAACCGTATGGATAATGCATATTCTTTTGTATATGGAATGATACATATTTGAGAAAAACATGTGCTTAAAAGGCATATTCCCTGGGTTACTCAGATTATTATCGATATGATTAAAGAAGTTTAACTTTTCAACTTATAACATTTTATTTTCAACAAAAAACTATGAGGTCTTAGTCAAAGAGGAAAATTTACTCTCTAGTTCAAAGAAAAATTCCCAAAATCACGAGTTTTAAATCTATGAAGGTTATTTATTTACATAGCTGTTTTTTTCGTTTTTGTTTTTTTGCCGTTATTTGAAAGGTTTAGATATAAAACGAAGTTGGGGCGGAAACATGGTTGAAACAAAAAAAAGTAGAACAGAGGATTTAAACCCTTCAAATAAGGGAAAAAAAAGTGAAAAAAACAATATGGAGATAAATTACCTTTTAAATCAAATGATGTGATATTAGGGCAGAAACAGGGTTGAAACAAAGAAAGTAGAACAGATGATTTCAGGGGTTATTTGAAGGAACTTTAAACTAGTTGTCATTTTGTAGGGAGAGGGTAGTCATTTGACTTTTCTGTCGCGAATTGTTTTGGTCCAATAGTCACTTTTATTTCTTTTTCAACATTAAAATTAAATATTTTTACTAATTCAAAAGAAAAAAAACATTTAAATGCCTTCTTTATATTTAGATGCAGTCGGTAGGTAATGCTCTATTAGACAGTTTGACAATCTGATCAGGCCTCACCAGACATTTTTAAGCATTCACGTCTTTAGATTAAATTTTACAAGAATTCTTCAATATGTTCAAATGCTAGATATGGGATTTAGATTAAGGCACTAATAATTATTTGCAAAATTACTTGTCTGATGTTTATAAGTATTTACAAATCGAAAATTCATTTCCTGTATGTCTTCAAAATAATGATTACATGAGTTTTATAGAAATTATCCAACTTAAGTTTAATAAGAATGGAGATCGCCTAATACAAATAATACACAACAAATCATGTCACGTGACTCCGTTCTTTGTTCTTGTTGTTACTCGAGCAATTAACGTCTTGATGTGAATGCCTAGACAGTGTGCCAAATTATTGTCGATTGGAATAGAACCAAGTTCCTTTAGTCCGCACTTTATGCCCTTCCTTTCACACTTTCTTAGTATGTCACTGAACGAGATTATTACGATAACAAATATCCACATTCCACACAAATATGGTCATACTTCAGGGTATCAATCGAAGTAGTACTTCAAGTTCTTATTTTCCGTCTATCGCAAGGTCTTATTTTCTGTCTTTCGCAAGGTCTTATTTTCTGTCTTTTGCTCCCTTGGACAGTTGGCAACTAATATGGAAAAGTTCTGAAAATTGTGCTATAGCTTTATGCAGAAGTGTACTTTGAGATCTGACACAAACAACTTTCAGTTTAAAAGTTAAGAACCGAAAACGAAAAGCATGCAACCAACAGTTCATGCTCTTCCAAAACTCTCTTCATTTTCAACATAATCATCCTCTGTCTGAACAGAATATCTCGTAAGTCGTGCGCTTGCTTATTTCTACATATATAATCTCCTGGTCCTTCACTCTTTCCTTCCAAAACTCTATTCTTTGCCACCTTCTCCTCTAAAAATTTATAAATTGCTGTGAAATCATTGCCAGATTATCTCCCTCATTCTATGCACATATGGGTTGGTCCTCAAAATCTGTTATTGCATTACTATTTGTTGCTTTAATCTGTTTGAAAATTCATGTTCATGCGGGTGTACCAACAACTCTTGAGGGACCATTTAAGCCTGTGACAGTTCCTCTTGACAAGACCTTTCGAGGGTATGCTGTGGACTTGCCAGACACAGATCCACGAGTTCAAAGAAAAGTCAAAGGATTCGAGCCCGAACAAATTTCAGTGTCTCTCTCTACCACTCATGACTCCGTTTGGATTTCTTGGATCACAGGTTTCTATGCCTCACTCATCATTTGTCAATAGCTTCACCTTCTTTCTAGCTTCTTCCCGTGATTTTTTATCCATTGGTTGCAAGTTCTGATTAGAAGCTAAGTTAATGTTATAAACAGAAGAGTAGGAGAAGATTGGGAGGTTATGTTTTGAAGAGACTATCTAACAAGATGCATGAATCTTGGCAATTTAGATTTTTGTGCTCCAAGTTTTAACTGTTTATTGTCAATTTTGAAGAGGTGGGTTCTAGTGGAACAAATTGTATCCTATCTGTTGTCAAAGTTTCCAAATCAGATAATTAACTTCTATGCTTAAAATATCTCTATAGATCGCTACGCCAGTGGTTTATGAGGTTTATGTTAGACCCCTATTACCAAGGTTTATTCTAGAAGAGTAAAGGTAATCGAGTAAAGTACCACTTTTTGTTATAGTCAAGTATTACGTGCATATGGGAGGGGAGAGAATAGGAGAGTTTGTTGCATGGCTGACGTAAGAAGTTGGGTAATATAAATAATGTAATGATTGGGAGCAAAAGTTAGGTAAATACTAAGCATATACTGTGAGCCTTAGGCTGGAGAGAGCAACACTCTCGAAGTTGGTTGCATACTACTTGTAACTTTACAGAAATTGTCATTACACATTAATAAAATTCAGTAAGAAAACTCTTAGCTACCGAGAGTTCTATCATTGGTATCAGAGTATAGATCCTACAATGGCTAATAAGAAGGGGGATAATCGGATGGATGGGATTGAGAAAGAAATCGAGAATTTACGTGAAGATTTTCAAAAGAGTTTTGAGCTTCTGAGGGAGGAACAAAGACTGGAGAAACAAGAAGTGCAGAGAAATTGGGAGCGTTCTCAGCTCGAGATGAAGGAGTTACGTGAAATAATGACAATGTTGGTGAGTCACAGAGAAGTCAGCAAGAATTGTGAGATGTCAGGGCATCATCAGAGGGAGGACGAGTTGCGAGTGGATAAAGGGAAGGGACCAATGGAGCCAGGTAGGAGTCGAGGCCCAACGTTGGTGGTCGAGCCAAGGAATGAGAGCCGGAGACACTCCTCGGACTTTGGGGGTAGGACGGAACAACCACCCGAGTACGGGTGGAATAATACGACCCACCCGGAGCCATTCCGGGGGTGGGCGCGCCATGTAGGGGGTTAACGTGGGCCGATAATGGGTGGAGAACGAGAACCCGAACCAACGAGAGAATAATGGAGAAGCTATATGGAGGAACCACCGCCGGGGTTTGCGCGACAGGGAGAACACCGAAGACACGGTCGAACTCGACAGGTGGAGATGCCAGTGTTTGATGGGGAAGATCTGGATGGGTGGATTTATAGAGTGGAGTGATTTTTCTTGGTGGGAAGGTTCAATGAAAGAGAGAAAATGGAGTTGGTTTCTCTCAGTATGGAGAAGAAGGCTTTGGCTTGGTTTCGGTGGGTGGAGGGGCGAAGGCCGATTAGAGATTGGGAGGAATGTAAGGAGTTATTAGTTAAAAAATTTAGACCCTTTCAAGAAGGGACCCTGTGTCAATGTCTGTTGACCAGCAAACAGACAGGGACAATGGCTGAATATATTAGGAGATTTGAGGAATTAGCGGCTCCATTACCAGAGTTACCTGATGAAGTGTTGGAGAGTGCATTTCTAAATAGGTTGTCAAAGGAAATCCAAGTGGAACTCTTAATTGCTAATCCCAGAAGCTTGGCACGAATGATGACATTGGCACAACAGATCGAGGAGAAGAATAAAGTACTAGGGCGTGATAAGGGAAACAAGACCATGGGGGTAATAGAACAGGTGGCTATGGGGGATACAAAACGTGGGATACAGCTAGGGACCATGAGAAAATTGGGATTACACCGGGAAGGACCACTGCCACCGACAAAGGGGATGGGAAATTTAAACGCCTGACATTTAGTGAGCTGCAAGAGAAGAGGAGACGGGGGCTATGTTTCAAATGCGATGAGAAATATACCCAAGGCCATCAGTGTAAAATGATAGATTTGAAAGTTATTACGGTCCTAGATGAAGAGATGGAAGTTGATACACTGGAGAGTGCTGAAGAGGAAGAGGAGAAAAAAGTGGAACTTTCAGCAGGTTCGGCAGCTGGGTTAACTTTGCCCAAGACAATGAAGGTGGTAGGGGAATTGGAGGGGGAGACAGTTTTAATCCTTATTGACAGTGGAGCCACCCATAATTTTATTTCAAAAGACTTAGTGTTGAAATGGAACTCCAATTGGGATCCCACTGGCAAGTATGAGATTGTAGTTGGAAATGGAGAGAAGGTAGCAGGAAATGGAGTCTATCGGAAATTGAAGTTAAAGGTATAGGAGCTGGAAATTTGTGAAGATTTTCTGCCAATGAAGTTGGGCAGCATAGATGTGGTTTTGGGAATAAAATGGCTGAGAACACTAGGGGATGTCCTATGTAATTGGTGTACATTGACTATGAAAATTAGAATGGGAGGGACATAAATCATTATAAAAGGGGATCCAATCTTGTCAAAGTCCACAGTGAGTGCCAAATCCATCGGCAAGGATCTCAAAGAAGGGGAAGAATGAAATTGAGATTCAGCTAAAGGATTCTGAAATTAGCAGCATATTGGAGGAGTTTGGAGGGTGTTTCAATGGCCACAAACTTTACCACCAAAAAGAGGGAAAGAACACCACATCCACCTAGTCGAAGGAGAAGGACCAGTAAGGGTTCGACCCTATAAATACCCTCATTTTCAAAAGAATGAAATTGAGAAACTGGTCAAAGAGATGTTGGAATTAGGTATCATTCAACCCAACATATCACCGTATGCTAGTCCAGTTCTGCTAGTCAAGAAAAAGGATGGAGGGTGGCGTTTTTGTGTGGATTATCAGGCTCTAAACAAGGTGACTGTTAGTGACAAATTTCCAATACCTATAATAGAGGAGTTGATGAATGATTTATGCGGGGCAGTTATCTTTTCAAAAATCGATTTAAAGTCGAGTTATCATCAAATAAGGATGAGGGAAGAGGATATTGAGAAAACTGCTTTTCGAACTCATAAAGGGCATTACGAATTTGTAGTAATGCCTTTCGGATTGACAAATGCCTCAGCAACTTTTCAATCCTTAATGAATCAGATTTTTAAACCCCATCTCCGAAAATTTATACTAGTGTTTTTCGATGACATCTTAATTTACAACAGAAGTAAGGAGGAGCATCTAAGACATTTAAGGATGACTTCAAGCATTTTGAAGGAGCAGAAACTATATGCCAATTACAAGAAATGTGTCTTTGGTTAGCCTCACTTGGAATATTTGGGCCACATTGTATCAGCATAAGGGGTTGCAGCAGATCAGTCCAAGATTAAAGCTATGTTAAAGTGGCCTAAACCAGAAACTTTGAAGGAGTTGAGGGGATTCTTGGGTCTGACAGGGTATTATCGAAAATTTGTTAGAGGATACAGTTACATTGCATGGCCATTGACACAGCTACTCAAGAAGAACAATTTCAAGTGGACAATGGAGGCTGAGGAGGCTTTCAAGAACTTAAAACAGGCCATGACCACCTTACCTGTTCTAGCTTTGCCTGACTTCAACCAACCTTTTGTTTTAGAGATGGATGCTTCAACTTCTGGTGTGGGAACAGTGCTGATGTAAAATAACTGACCTATTGCCTATTATAGTCAGTCATTCTCAGCAGAAAGAAAGGGGCAATATGCTTATGAAAGGGAGCTTACGGCGATTGTGTTGGTTGTTTGGAAATGGAGATCTTACCTCTTAAGCCATAAATTTGTCATCCGGACTGATCAGAAACTGTTAAAGTTTCTGTTAGAACAGCGGGAGATTCACCCCGACTATCAGAAATGGCTCACCAAACTGTTGAGTTTTGACTTCGTCCTTGAATACAAACCGGGAAGGGAGAATAAGGTGGCGGATGCTTTATCACGAATACAGTACCAGGGAGAATTGGAGACTGTAATGGCATGCAAAATCATCTATATGGATGTAATCTGGAGGGAGATAGAAGCTGATAACAAGCTGAAGGAGTTGGTTGAAGCTGTCAGCCGAGATCCTGGTTTCAGGCCCCCATATACGGTAAAGCAAGGCAGACTTTACTACAAAGACAGATTGGTAATCTCTAACACTTCTGCCTTTATAACTAACATTATGAAGGATGGTCATGAGAGTCATTTGGGAGGACATGGAGGACCATTGAAAACTTATAAGTGCATTTCTAAAGAGCTGTATTAGAAAAGCATGAAGAAAGACATTTATAGATTTGTGGCAGCTTGCTTAACATGCCAGCATAATAAATATTTAACCTTATCCCCAGCAGGATTATTGCAGCCTCTTGCGATCCCAATTCAGGTATGGGAAGATATAACTATGGATTTCATCGAAGGGCTTCCAAAATCCCTTAGATATGCATCCATCTTAGTGGTGGTGGAAAGTTGAGCAAGTATGCTCAGTTCTTACCCCTTAAGCACCTCTACACAGCATAATCAGTGGTTGAGGTGTTTATCAAGGATATTGTGAGGCTGCATGAATTTCCTAGATCGATAGTTTTAGACAGAGATAAAATCTTCATGAGCAAGTTTTGGGGAGAACTATTCAAAATGCATGGAACCGCCCTCAAGTTCAGCTCATCTTATCACCCTCAAACCGATGGGGCTACTGAGGTGGTGAATAGGTCAGTAGAAGCCTATTTGAGATGTTTTGCAGGAGATACCCCTAAGCAATGGGCAAAATGGTTTGGCTGGGCAGAATATTGCTACAATACATCCTATCATGTGGCTCTTAAAACTACATCTTTTAAGGTGTTATATGGAAGGGATCCTCCACCAATTTTTCAGATGGGAACAAAGGTATCAAGAATGGAGTTGGTTGACATCTTACTACAACAAAGGGACTACTACTTATCCAAAATAAAACAGCACTTATCTAAGGCTCAAAATGACATGAAAAGCAGAGCTGATCAGCATAGGAGAGAAGTAGTTTTCCAAGTGGGAGATTTGGTATGGTTGAAACTAGCTCCTTAGACAATTGACGGTTGTAAGAAGAGTTAGTGAGAAATTGGCTTCCCGGTATTTTGGTTCATTCCGCGTGTTGAGAAGGATTGGAGAAGTGGCCTATAAATTGTAATTACCCAAGACAGCTCGGATTCATCCTATCTTTCATGTGTCACAGCTGAGAGCTGTGGTAGGAGAGAATAAGGACCAGCTGGTTTTGCCTGACAGTTGGACCGCAGCAGAGGAATCAAGGGTGCATCCGGATAAAGTCTTAGCAGCAA
Organism: Erythroxylum rufum; assembly: GCA_027478365.1. Taxonomy (NCBI): domain Eukaryota; kingdom Viridiplantae; phylum Streptophyta; class Magnoliopsida; order Malpighiales; family Erythroxylaceae; genus Erythroxylum; species Erythroxylum rufum. The sequence continues at coordinate 14,168,060 of JANIHZ010000005.1, forward strand.
GACTAGTGGGGGGATCCAAAGAATTGGAAGTATTGATCAAGTGGGAGGGCTTAGCAGACTCAGAAGCTACTTGAGAGAAGTTTGATGACATACTCAACAATTTCCAGAATTTCACCTTGAGGACAAGGTGCAACTTACGGGGGGGGAGGAGCAATGTTAGACCCCCTATTACCAAGGTTTATTCTAGAAGAGTAAAGGAAAGGGTAATCGAGTAAAGTACCACTTTCTGTTATAGTCAGGTATTACGTGCATATGGGAGGGGAGAGAATAGGAGAGTTTGTTGCATGGCTGACGTAAGAAGTTGGGTAGTATAAATAATGTAATGATTGGGAGCAAAAGGTAGGTAAATACTAAGCATATACTGTGAGCCTTAGGTTGGAGATAGTAGCACTCTCGAAGTTGGCTGCATACTACTTGTAACTTGACAGAAATTGTCATTACACATTAATAAAATTCAGTAAGAAAATTCTCAGCTACCTACCGAGAGTTCTATCAGTTTACTGTCAAACTTAAAAAATTGGTTTCAAAGAGTTTCTGTTATATACCTGAAATATAATATATAGCTTGATTCGTTAAGCTATTCTGTATTCTGGAAATAAGTCTGGATTCCGGGTATTTTATAATTCCTGCCAACCAGAAATGCTAACATCCCTGCTTTATTAGCCTGCAAACTGACATTGGCGTACTTGAATCTGCAGGGGATTATCAAATTGGCGACAACCTAAAGCCCCTAAATCCTGGAAGTGTTGCAAGCGTTGTACATTACGGAAGGATGAGATTTTCATTAACTCGACAAGTTCATGGCCAGTCTCTTGTTTATAGTCAGCTTTATCCCTTTGAAGGCCTTCAAAACTATACATCTGGTATTATACACCATGTTCGCCTCAAAGGTATGTTTGCCAGAAACCTCATTGCTGTGCCTTTCTTTATTATATGAATCATCTTTGCTCATATGGATTTCTTTTACTTCAAACCTTCCATCACTTTACTTTTGGGACACAAGTGATGCGAAAGGATTTGGCTTTATAACAGCTAGGAGCTCTCAAACACACTGTTGCACTACTGATCTCTTTGTGAACAGTTGGATTGTTCTTTACTTCAGATTGACATCATTCTTGAACTCGGTACATTAATTCAAGTAGCAAGTTAAAGTTGTTGTCAACTTTGCGACAGAGGTTCAAATATGCTTCATACTTATAAAGTTCACTGGAATATAATGAAGACATAGTTGAATGATGGCCTTGAATGACAACTTAAAGAAAGAAACACATTAGGTTGTTTTTCTTTTCTTTTTAACATTTCCAACATTGGTATGATCTTTTTGGATACCGCTGTAACTTCCATCAACTATTAGTCTATGGTTGCTGTGAAGTGCCTTATAGTTTTGCTGCTTTTAATCTAAACTATTTATGAGCTATTGGAATTAAATTTCATAAGCATTGTTCAAATTTTTGGATAGCGGCTTGTTTAAATTTGTACTAAATTGTGCTTCTGTATTTGGCAACATGTTTTAACTTTTTCCTGCTTCTGTACGTGGGCTTCAACTTAATATTTCTTTTGGTCTTTCTGCAGGTTTGAAGCCTAACTCACTATATTATTATCAATGTGGTGATCCTTCCACTGCAATGAGCGGCACATATTCTTTTAAGACAATGCCAGCTTCAGGCCCCAGAAGTTACCCCAACAGAATAGCAATAGTAGGAGACTTAGGTCTTACATATAATACAACTTCAACCATTGATCACTTGATCAACAACCATCCTGATCTTATACTATTGGTTGGGGATGTTACTTATGCTAACCTGTATCTTACTAATGGAACTGGGGCTGATTGTTACAAATGCTCGTTCGGAAACACTCCCATTCATGAAACCTATCAGCCTCGATGGGATTACTGGGGAAGGTATTAATCTAGCAACTCATTAATTTCGAAATCTTCACATATCTTTGCTAAAATGGAATCAAGATTTAATCATCTTTCTATAATAAAAATATAATAGTATCTACAATTTCTATAAGAGGGAAGACTTCTATTTAGTACTCTTTGTTGGACAAAAGATAACTGTGGTTGAACCAGAAACTGGATATTGAAACAGGTTGTACTGACAAACTAAAAGAATATATGTTTTCCTTTTTTACTTCATTTTAGACATTTGCACAGATAACCATCTGATTTAGCTTAGATTCATTTAGTCCTTCACAAAAACATGGTACTGAATGAAACTAGAAGTCAGGCTCACGTATTTTTCATTTCCTTTCATTATGGTCTTATAAAGAGTTGATATTTTTTTAATGAGATCAAGAAGGAAAGTTGGTTTTTTGGTCCTTCACATATTCCTGTCTGGTCGATATGAAAAGCAACTTGATCTAGGTGATAATTATTGAGTTTTGTTATCTGTTGTCAGGTACATGCAACCTGTAATATCTAAAACTCCAATAATGGTTGTTGAGGGAAATCATGAGATAGAAGAACAGGCAGAAAAACAGACATTTGTTGCCTATAGTTCCCGTTTCGCTTTCCCTTCGGAAGAGAGCAGTTCATCTTCCACATTATATTATTCTTTTAATGCCGGCGGCGTGCATTTTATAATGCTTGGTTCCTATGCTAAATATAAGAAATCAGGTAATGAGATCAAATAAAATTTTGATATTGATCGCCTATTCATCTTTGTTTGGTGGTAGACATATGCTTTCCACTTGAGAACAGAAAGAAGAAACAAGTCCTTATATTTGCAGTATCTTTGGATTCGAACAGTGCATCAATACAAGTGGCTGAAGAAAGATCTAGCTAAAGTTGACAGAAAAGTAACCCCATGGTTGGTGGCTACATGGCATGCTCCATGGTATAGCACCTACACTGCACACTATAGAGAAGCAGAGTGTATGAGGGTAGCAATGGAAAAGTTGCTGTATAAGCATGGCGTTGACATTGTATTCAATGGACATGTAAACCTCTAATGTTCTTCTGCCCTTTCCAGTGAATCTTGATTTACCGTTATTTGACTATAACATTTTGATTTTCTGACAACGAACAGGTACATGCCTACGAAAGATCAAATAGAGTATACAACTACAGTTTAGATCCTTGCGGACCTGTCCATATTGTTGTGGGTGATGGTGGGAATCGAGAGAAGATGGCTATTACACATGCTGATGAACCTGGTAATTGTCCAGACCCATCTGACACACCCGATAAATTTATGGGTGGCTTCTGCGCTTTCAATTTTACTTCAGGACCAGCAGCTGGAAAATTCTGTTGGGACCGTCAACCTGATTACAGTGCATACAGGGAAAGTAGTTTCGGTCATGGCATTTTAGAGGTAACCCCCTTAGTTCTGCGATCATGCTGCATCAAGTGTCTTTAATTATCTTTTGGGACTCGGCTCTTGAGAGCTGAGATGGGTGGCCAAATGTGATTGATATGTTCATCTAGCTTATTAAGGCAACTTCTCGATAACACTGCTCAGGATTGGAAAACAATTATATGGCTCCACACTACCTTGTTGCAGGTCAAAAATGAGAGTCACGCCTTGTGGACTTGGCATCGGAATCAGGATATGTACAACACTGCCGGAGATCAGATTTATATTGTAAGGCAGCCTGAAATGTGCTTAACTGAATCAAAGGTTACAAGAAGGCCATTGGAATTATATGCTGGCTTGAAGACCATATAAATGGTATCATGTAATTACCAGTGAGCCTTAACTCCTCTACTGTTGGTTCCGGTTTGAATTCCTTGCAACGAATGGAATCAGATTTAATTCCACAGTAGTATATATGCCTTCGCAAAAGTCGGTTGCTTAATTTTATGTGAAGAGTCACTTTTATAATAAGACATCTATATTTTATATCTATAAATAATGGAACTTTATTCTTAATTACACTATTTTACACTTATTGATTTAATTTTGACATAATGTCCCTAACTTCATATAATATCACTGGTATCTTTTAGGATTTGACATAAAATAGTAGTAGCAAACTCAAACTTGATTTGATATAAATTTAAACTTAATATTTCTTCTTAATACTTGATATAATTAAATCAGTCTTGCTGGTTAAAAATTTTATAGTTATATTGCATATATAAAATTTAACATATGCATCAAATATAAGTGAAATTAAAAGAAGAGAAGAAATAAAAATTTGGATCTTCGTTCAATCAAATATTCACTTAAATCGCATTGACCCAGTCTCATTTGATAAAAAAGCTTCATCATTGAAAAGAATCTCATCATTATTATCATTTAAATTTATTACACCACATAACATGTCAATATATTTTCATCCGGTATTATCTTCGAAGTCACTATTTATTAGAGAATAAGCCTTATGATTATTATAATCAGATTTCTAAATACTCAATTAACTAGAATCACACACAGTTCGAATAAATAATGATATATGTATAAACAAGAACACTATTCTTGATCCATTTACACAGTGGAAGCGTAAACAACAAAACTTGGTAGATTTGTGTTCTTCCAAGCCAAGATCCAGAAACCGAATGAATTCTTCTTATAGAACAGAGAAAACTGACGAACTTTGTTTAGAAGGAATGTCATGAATGTCTCTGGCTTGGAGACCACAACCCTTTTTTGTAGTCAGGTTTGACTTACGGTCCATTATGACTCCATTAACTATAATTACTTTGTTGGAACCCGATTTTGGAATCGGACCTCAACCGGAAAAACAGAAAACAGAAAAACTAAAAACAAAAGCGAAAGCGGAAGAACAGATCCTAAACCCGAAAGTGGGCCAAAACAAAATGCGAAACACAAATCGAAAATCAAAAAGCAGAAACTAAGGAGTCGAAAGATCGCAAATCAAGCGTAAGTCAAAGTCTGACATCCGAAAACGAATATTTTAGAAAAATGTCGCGTTGGAAAACTCTAAGGCAATCGGTCTAAACCAATCCGTATCGGTGTAAATTTTTTTTCTCTTTTTTTTTCATTTTATTCAATCTCATACAAAGCAAAAATCAATTTCCCATTTGGAAAATTCGTCCTCAAATCCAAATCTCAATTTATAAGATTCTTTTTATACATCCATATCCCCTCATTTTAAACTCTTACTTTTCGTTAGCGATAAAAACTCACACATGACTTGTACAAAAA
>JANIHZ010000005.1:14182402-14194286 GCA_027478365.1 Erythroxylum rufum
TGGATTGAATTAAGTTGTCGGGCTTTTATTATATGAGATATAATGGGCCGAAACTTATTGGGCTTCAATGTGATTAGATTTTCTCTATAAATAGAGAAACTTAGGTCTCATTAGAAAGTGATACCATTGTGATACGAAACCTTAGCCACCATCCGAGAGAAAACTGTGCGACGTTCGGAAAGGGTTTCAGAACGTGCTAGCACACGATAGTCGCTGCCCAGATCATTCATATTCGTGTGGATACCGGTAGAGGGCATTCGCGTTTTGCAGTGTCTACGAATCCGAAAAAGAAACAACCAATCCGCGTCAAAAAGGCATTTTCGTACATCCTATATATTTTCGGTTATACTTGATGTTATGTTATGGTCTTTTCCGCAACACATTATGAATACTCAGGCCATACACGATCCTACAGTTTTTGTGTCAAACTGCCTATAAAGCAACCCTATAGCATGCACTTTGCATGCATGGTTGAGGAAGTCACCCGTGTCTACTTGACACTCTTCCACGATATTGTACCATCTGCAAATATAAGAATGTAACCTTAAGTGGACTTTTGTTCATCTTGACATATAGCTAAATTTTGAATTTGGATTCCCAGCGAGATTTAGATTGTTGACTTTTCTATATGTCAACATATAATCCTTAGTTCCCTTTAAGTATCTTAACACTCATTTGACTGCATTCCAATGGTCTATACTTGGGTTAACCAGATATTGACCAACCAGTCTAACATTAAATGCAATGCCCCGTCTAGTACTTACCCGAGCATACTTTAAGCTAACAACCGTACTAGAATACGAAACATTCCTCATAACCTTTCTCTTTACTTTATTCTTTGGACACTGTGCCAAAAATTATCTCTCACTATGAGAGATTGGTGCTACAACAGGTTTATTGTTAAATGTATTAAACCTTTGTAGTATATACTCAATGTATGCACTCTGTGAGAGGCTAATGAGTGTTGAGATCTGTCCCGATAAATCTGAATACCAAGAACAAAAGATGTTTCGCTAAGGTTCTTCATATTGAAATGCTTAGCTAAAAATTAGTTAACCTCACGCAATATGGCCAAATTATTCAATATGAGCAATATATCATCCACATGCAATAATAGGAAGATAAAATTGCTCCCCCGACCTCATGATACAAGCATCTTTTTAACTTTATTTTCTATGAAGCTGAAAGAGGTCACAAACTCATCAATTGTAAGGTACCACTTTTGGGGGGTTTGATTTAAACCATATATTGATCTACTTAACGTACAAATCATGTCAGTTCCATCTAGATCTTGAAATCCTTTAGGTTGCTCCATATAGACCTCTTTATAAAGGTCTTTATTTAAGAAAGCAGTTTTGACAACCACCTAATGTAACTCTATATCATCATGAGCTACAATTATCATAATCACTCAAAATGTATTCCTTGAGGATACGAGAGAAAAGAAAGTCAACCTTTCTCCCTGAGTGAACCATTAGGCAACTGAGTGAGCCCATAAACCCTGAACTTTATCCCAAAATCCTTCAACTATTGACAGGTTTATAGTTCTGCTACAAATCAACTAGCTCCCTGACCTTACTATACTTCATGGATTGCATCTCATCATTCATTACATCCTATCACAAATCCGCATTAGGTCCAGAAATAACTTCTGTAAAAGTAACTGGATTTGTAACATGTATAATATCATATTCCTGTTCACCTAATAAACTATGTAATCAAATGGGATAGCATGTCATCTCACTCTAGCAGATCTACACAACTGCATTAGATCTTATACTCCTAGGAACCTTTGTGTGTACAGGTATGAATTTTTGTTCCTGTATAGGTATGGTACTAAGACCTATATCCACCGGATCTAACTGTATGAGTTGCGAGTACATAATAACTGTAATATCCACCCTGCTACCATCTGAAGGGCCAAAGGACTCATCATCATCATAGACATTAGATTCTAGAAACTTAACTGTCTGTGATTCCACTATTTCGGTCCTCCTCCTTTACAGTAATATCTTTAACTTTTTGAGTGGTCAAGATATTTGACTAAATAGTAGTGAGCGAAACAAGCATGTAATTTGTTTTTATAAGGATTATACTACCTCAGTTAGGGCAGCCCTATGCACAAATATGTGCAAGGTTGGGTTTCCACACTTCTAGATAATTAGGTAGATTAGTCTTGTTTTGCATTGACTTCTTCATGTCCTTTAGGGTGCTTTTAAACTTTTCGGCAACACACCATTTTAATTAGGACTACCCGATATAGTGAACTAAGTCACTATTCTAACCGATTTCATATATCTAGCAAACGAACCTTTTTAAGTTCTAAAACACCATGTTTGCCATGATACTCTCCTCCACTGTCAGATCTGACTATCTTGATGAATTTTCCCAATATGTTCTCAACCTTCAATCTTTAAGCAAGAACGCATAACTGTAATGGAATAATCATCAACAAATGTCATAATACAGTTGGAATTGCACAATGTAACTGTATAAGGTCTATCGATATTCGTATGTATCAGACCCAACAAGTCAGAAACACAAATTGACCTCTTTATCCTTATTTCAGTCAACTTACCCCTGCAACAGTCAACACATGTTCCCATATCATCATAATATAGAATTGAGAAACACTTTCCTTAATCAATCTCTCAACCTTAGCTTTGAAAATTTGGCTTAAACTTTTATGTCACACCATGTATGACTTATCCTTTATCAGGGTCGTCTTTTTGACTTGTTTGGCAAAGTACGAAGAAACATATATCTAATTTGGGGTAAAACAAACCACAAGAAAGTTGTACCATTATGTTTTGCAATAAACAACAACTGTATAATAGAAGATTAATTACAAAATGTTACCTTTTTGGACCAAAATTGATACAAAGATCACATATTAAATGTGTCGTATAAAAACTAAAATGAACCTTGTAGCAAGGTTCAGTACTTACATCCCCTATAGATATTACATTCGCTTCTTCATTCCTGTCAACCATCAATTTCTTCTTCCCTTTATTTGGCTTTATCCTGGATATGAATCCTTGCATTGTGGAAGCACCTTGATCAGATGCTCCACTATCTAGTCACCAAGAACTTAATGCGGCTATCGCAAAATTAGATTTATAAATTAATAAGCCAAGGAGTTACCTGATGGTCTCAGTCTTTCTTTCTAGGCCTCATACTGCTGGTTTCTTTATATCCATAGGACCTTTACCAGTACTGGATTGACCAGCATCAGTATGTAGAGAAGATTTATTCTTTCTACCTTTGATCTTAGCAGGCTTCATCTTTACCTTCCTTTTAGTTGCATCGAGGGTCGTAAGAGTAGCAAGCTTGAGTTTCTCTTCCTTAACAACACAATGTCCAATCAAAGCATTGAAATCTCATTCCTCATCCAGTGAATAATATGTCATCACCAAATTACTAAACTCTTGAGGGAGTGTAATATCCTACCTCCTAAATTTGTTAAGAGATTAAATTATTAGATTGAGTCACATGAGTTATTTCATTTAAGAATTTATGAGATGTATCTCATTCACATGCATAATATTCGTATACACATATGAATCATGATTTAGAAAACATTGCAAGATAGTATATGCACTCAATTGACATGTTCTGGGGTAGGAAAGGTTTTTACTGATCATAACGTAATTATGTGTTGATTTTGTCCTGAATTTTGTCTTGATGGATTATAATTAGTGAATTGGGAATTTATTGTTACAATTGAGTAATTGATGAGGTGATATATGCATCTAGTCTAAGAAAAATGTTAAAGAGCAAGACAAATTGATACACGAGGATTTACGTTGATTAGGCCTATGAAATGGTGACATGTGGCCTTGGGAATAAATGACAAATGGCTCAGTTAAATGGATGGCAAGTGGCTTGAGTATAATTGCGACAATTGGCCTTTTAAGTTTGTGAAAAATGGCACTTTAGACTTGTGACATTGGAGCAATAGAATGGTGACATGTGTAGCTTTACAAATGGTGACATATATAGCCTTACAATTGATAACATGTGTAGCATTACAATTGGTGACATATGTAGCCTTACAAGTAATGACATATGGAGGCTTAAAATGAGTGACATGTAAAGCCTAAAGTAAGTGACATATGGACCAATAGAAGGACAACATATGTACTAATAGAATGGTGACACATGGACCAAAGGAATTATGATACATGGATTAGTTTGACCTTCCTGAATTTTCTAGAGAAAATGGATGAAAAGGCAATAGAAGTAAGTCTGAAGGTCTACCATAAGGTTAGAAGAGGGAGGAAAGAGAAAATGAGAAGAGGAGGAGAGAAAAAGGGGAGAGAAGAGGAGAAGTTATCAAGGTAAGTTGAAATTCTGGTTTCAATTTCATCTTTATCTTTCGATCTGTCTTTCATATCCTTAGAGCAAAAATTTGAAGAAACTCAAAAAATGAAAGTTGTAGATATAGGTCTTAACTTGACCTCTGTGAAATTTTGACAAATTAGTGACTAGAGCTCGAGTTATGCTTGTTTCCCTAATACTGCCGGAGATAGACCCCTGTGTAGGAACCTTGTATTATTTCTTAATTTTTGAGGACCTTAGAGTCCAAATTAGTGAAAGTATAAAACATGAAAAATGATTATTTATGTCTTATTAATTCTTCTGTAAAATGGTTTTGTTAAGAGATGTATTGATAATAATTTATTGAGGGTTAAGTATTGGTTTCTAGTTTGTTTCTTACCAGAAACAACATATAATTTGGATGGAGATTATATTAAAAAGGGAGATACTATTTGTGTAATTTTTAGATATATTAAGACTAATGGAAGTCTAGTTTTTAGGGGCATAGCAATCATGGAATTTGGATTTTTGTATAGAGAGTTATGATTAAAGGAAGACGGCTTGTTCATAAAGGAATATTAGGAAGAAAAGGATGTAAACATTGCACATAAGGATAGGTTAGCTTGACGGTTGAGGAGACAATGAGCTAAATTTGTAAGTGAATTATTGACCTATTGACATATGTTAGAATAACATTTATGATGATTGATTAGGGATGAATTTGGTTATGGTGGTGTATGAATATGAGATACATGTTTGAGTAGTAAATACATTGTATATTTTTATGTATAAAGGCTCGGGAGCTGTGGATCAAAGAGCTCGTACCGACGATTATTGAAGTCAAGGGAGTGTACACCTTCTTTTGAGGTGAGTTGGGGAAACCATATCTCTCAAATGAGATTAGGACATCCCTAGTCATGCATGATGACTTGTATGTGAATTTTGAACCTAGGTAATGCATAGTATAATTGAATATTAATGGATGCTAGTATACTTGTGTATTTAATAAATGACATTGTTTTGAATAACTCTTTAAACTTGGAGTGCAACTGATGTTTTTACTACGTATTTTGAGAAATGATATTGTTTTCAACAAACATGCACTTGAAGTGTAAAGGACAACGTTTTATTTTTTGAAACTAAATTTTTGAACTTTGCACTTGGAGTGCACAAGATGACTTCTATTGCATGAAATAATGTTTTGGAACTTTCATATACATAACCGAGTCATGTATGTTGCATGTATGTGTTCTCTTTTGGCTTAGAGCCATAGCAAGGTACCATTTTATCGGTTGGACCAATAAATAAAGGCATGGTGCCTTACTTGATTTTAGTACTAAATATTTGTATATGACTTTTGTGACTGGTGAGGTAATAGTTGGCCAATCGTGTGCTAGGCATAACAGATTAAGCAACTCCCATATCTTTGACACTAGTACATAAAAGTCGAGTCCCCGTATCAACACCTTTTTATGGGACTTACAGGTGATTGGACACCTAGAGGTCTAGTCACCGACAAGGTCATCACCTAGGGCTATGACACTCTTGTCGACTGTAGTCTGGACTCACCATGGATGAAAGTTGAGCCAACACCAAGAATCGGTGGTTGTGCACACTAGTTTGGCCGACTAGTGGCGACACACATGATTGTTTTGGCTTATTCTGAGATTTATTTTCCTGACGAGATTTAATTTATACATGTGATGCTTTTCTATTTTTATGTACTGGAACTAGAACCTATGTTCACTGGATGAGTGATTAATAGACTAGGACTATATGGTTCCTAACCAGTATATGTTGAGTCATAGGCTAGGCCTATGTGCTTATATGTCATGTATGTTCACTTCATAGGTGGTTATGTGCATGCTAGATACGTGAAAAACCCGTCCTTAGGTTATATAGACCGTCTTGGTGTGCATCGGGTTCTGTTTGTGATATATGTTTTTCCTGCTTACTAAGTATATAGTGTACTCACCCCCTTCGCTTTCTAACCATACAGGTTAAGTTGGTGAGCTTCAAGCTCTGAGTGTATCGTGCGGTCTTTTGACATTTTAGGGACATTACCGCCGTTTTGTTGTCCAAATGTTTTCAAAAGATATTCAGTTAGCCTTGCATAGTCAAGTTAAGGGTATCGTGAGTATCCTTAGCTTGGGTATGCGGCGGTTGTCATGTGCCCGATGTAGTTCTGGGTCGTGACAATAATGGTTAACCTAGTATGGATAAGTGATATAGAACTAGCTTTATAACTAGTGGTTAATCACTTGCGGGTAAGCATGTAGAAATAGCTCCATAACTACTGGTATATAGCGATTAACCTAGTACAGGTGAGAGATGTAGAACTAACTCCACAACTAGTGGTTAACTAGTTGCGGGTAAGCAATGTAGAACTAGTTCCGCAACTATCAATGTATAGCGGTTATCCTAGTGCGGGTAAGTGATATAGAACCAGCTTCGTAACTAGTGGTTAACCAATTGATAATAAGCAATGTAGAGCCAGCTCCGTGACTTTATGCCTGAGGGTATCATATGGCAAAGAAGTTAGTGATAGGTTGTTGTGTAAGAAATTCATGACATTTTTAATGCTGTCACTATTTATTTGAAAAGAGATTTGAGAAACTTGATTATCAGAAGCATATATGTTTCATATTAGTATTGAATTATACGAATTGAGATGAATTTGTTTTAGGGAGGTTTAAATTGTTAGTTATGATTTGAATAAAAAATATAGCACTCATTAAGCTCATTTAGCTCACACTCTCTTTTTTGTTTTTAAATGAAACCTCCCAGGTGCATGCTCAGGGACTTTAGTAGTAGGGACTCCACCTTAGGAGTAGTCAACTTCTTCACGTGCTGTTGTGTAGGCATTTTTTCCTTGTAAATGTTTGTGGGAACATTGGCATTTTCATGAATATGTTTTGGACTGTATTTTATGTAAAGAACACATGTATATGAATGATTTAAAGTTAAATGCATGGATATGTCTGAGCTTTTTTATTTAAGATTATTGAAGTGATTGCTGAGATTGCTTGGGAATGGACTTAAAGTCCAAAATTTGTAGTGGAGATTTTGAGATGATTATAAAGTGTTTTTGAACTTTTACAGAGACTTGAAAATTTTAAGAATGTTAAAATATAGTCGTTGTACGATTGAAATTTTTAATAAAATGGTTAAAAAAAACTCCACTGCTTATGTCTTTTAATGTTGAGTTAAGGCTTTTAGGTGAAAAGGGCAATAGGCTTAGTTCCGCAAGAGCCTTTCCAGCTAGATTAGATATCGGCCGGAGGGCCTTAGGGACAGACAAACAAGTAAAACTGTTATATAATAGAGTCTCTTTTAATAAAATGACGTCATTTTATATTATTAAAAATGGAATCTTCACTATAAAATGATTTTGTTTGATATTGTAAAGATAATCAGGCTTCAAGTTGGGTCAGCCTCGAGGTCCTCAAATTTTGAAGAAAAAACCTAAGCTTGGGTCAAAGCCCATTCAAACTTGGTCGAGCTCGTTGGCTAGTGTCAATATGCCAAGCCTACTATTTTCTAACAACATTTCGTACATAAGGTATCAATATTATTAAGCCTACGATATGGTTAATCATAGTTAATATCATCAATATGATACTTTACAAATTGTAATACATTGATAATAATATACTAAAGAAAATATAGTAAAACATATGGTCAAATGTCTACAAGTTTATGTTTTTACTTTCTGTTTAAAATGAAATATATGGATCAAAATTGTTGAAAATTTAGAAGTTAATAGTCTTAAGGTTTTAAAAATAAAAAAAGAAATACCTAGAAAGGATCTTAAGATTTGAAATAAAAAAAAGCTTAGAACGGATAATAGTTCTTAAAAATAAAATAAAATACCTAGATTTGAGTTTAGGATTAGAATAAAAAAGAAATGAAATCGAATATGTAAAATGAATAATAGGGCTCTAAATTAAAATGAAATGCTTATAATCAATCACAGGGCTTTGAATTAAAATGAAATGCCTGATCTAAGTCTTAGTTTCAAATGAAATTGATATGCCCAAAATTTGGTCCTAAGGTTGGAAATAGAAAATTAATGCTTATAACTAATAAATGATTATTTAACTATAATTATATACCCATATTTAATGTGTTTTGCTTGATATTTAATAGTTTTATAGTATTTTTGATACTTAATATGCTTCAAGTACATTTATATGTGATAATTATCTTTATTGACAAAAAGGAGAAGAATTAGGATAAAATTGTGGCATGGAACAAAGATTTAAAGCAACTTGGACCTACATAACTGTGTAAGTCTCTGTAAACGTATGAAGATTGAAGAATTTTGGTTCTGGTCATGTGAAGTTACACTCTTGTATAAGTTGATATACACAGTCGTGTATGTTGTCCGTGCAAGTCTCTATGTTTATATGAAATCATGAATTTAGGTGCTTCTGGAGCTACACGATCACCCATTGTAAGTTGACCGTGTATAACCTAGAAACCTTAGTTTTTACTATAAAAGGGCATAAACAAAGGCAAAATAAGAAGACCCTAATTTTTAAGTAATTTTAAATTGTAAGACATATAGAGAGGCAACATTTCTAATCAAGAGATAAGGAAATCATGAAGATAACATCAAAAGATTTGCCAGACAGCTTCTTCATCTAATCCAAACTTGGAAGGAGATTTATTAGAAGAAAAAAATGAGATTTAGAATTATGAATTTTTTTCTAGTTATTATTTTGCATTTTTTATTGATTTTGTTTTATATGAATAGGAAAAGTTATTTAGTGTCTAGGTTCTTTAGGGTGAATCTTTCACTTGACCATTGGTAATGATTTTGAGCCATATGCTCAATTAGATTGTCTGCTTTATCCATAATCTTATTAATGAGAACACCTTCAGCAACAACATCTACTAAGATATTATTTTTATAGGTCATCTCTTTATAGAATGTTTGATGTGTTTGAAATTTCTAAAGAACAAAAGGATGAAGAACAGATGTCAACAAACATCGAGTTTAAAGAAGCTATAAAAATCTCTAGTTATGAAGCAGAAGAAGCAGAGGAGAAGAGGGTGATTAAGGAAGAAAGAGAGCAATTCACCTTCTTACAGGATAAATTGTTGGATTCCATAGAAGATTCAGGAAGTTTTGTTATTCCCTATTTTATTTACAGTTTATTAACGAAAAGGACATTACTGAAATTAATTGGTTTTCTCAACTTTATCAATATTGTGCTCCTGATCATTTTGCAATTTGTAGCTGTTGGAGTTATGTAAATATAATGCCCTGGAAAGCAAGTGTATTTACATGTAACTTTATCTTCTTCAGATACAATTTTGTAATGAAAATATTTATTATTAATAAAACAAAAGAGTTTGGTTTTATTTGTGTGAGCATTATATATCTAGTCAAAAGGTACCAAGATTCTTTTGTAAGTAATATACATATACATAGAGATGTATGGGAAACATGTATATTATTAGAATCTAAATTAATTGATTCACAGTTGAATAATCAAGTTGGTCGCTTGATTATGGTTTAGACTGTAGTGTTGCGATTTATCTCCATATAAGTAAAGGAGTTTACTACAAGGGAATGATGAGTTTCATATCATGGTAGTAGTTGACTATCGATAATGGCACTATTAAATGAATCTGGAATCAAATATGTTTTCAAGAATAAAGTGGGTCATTACTTTAATCTTAAAACATACAACATAAGCATTCGTGATAAGTCAAAATATTGGTAGATGATAATGGGATGATTTGGATTTAATTTGACTTATTTCATTATGGATTTGAAGTTTTATGCAGTCAATTCTCTGACATTCCAACTGTGTTGCTTGATAGGTACAAATGGTAGATTTTGGGGAAAAAGGCATAACTTTCTTCGTGGTTGCCGGATCAAAGCCACTCAAGAATGATTTAAAAGAGAATTCCGAGCTCTACAATTTCTGAGAAGACTTTAAGAAGAAACTATGTCAAATGGAAGGTCAAAAGCGTGAGATGGTTCGATTGGGTCATCTCCGTTTAACGGACATGAATGTCCGTTCAATGGACATCGACTGGTAGAAGGAACCTCAAGACCCGAGAAGGTCCGTTTAACAGACACATATGTCCGTTTAACGGACATCGCTTGGGTAGATGCACTTCCAGACCCGAGAAGGTCCGTTTAACGGACATCGCTTGGGTAGATGCACTTCCAAACCCGAGAAGGTCCGCCTAATAGACACACATGTCCGTTTAACGAACATCATCTGGAAACACACCATTTCAGACCCGAGAAGGTCTGTTAAATGGACATGCATGTCTGTTTAGCAGACATTGGCGGCCAACATGACTTGTTTTCCCCTGTTTCGAAAAATTAGGTTTCTTAGGACGGAGAACTATAAATACTCACTGTTTAGACCTAAATAGGAGGCTAGACACTGAAAACAAGGTTACTACATTCTAGGAGGCACAAAATAAGAGGAAGATAGGGAATTTTGGGGATCCCCCGTAAGGATTGGGAGTTACAACTCTTGTCTTTCTGCTACTTTCTCTCTCTACTCTTTCTGAAATGCTGAGCATCCTTGTATGTATGATTTTTGTTGCAATGTTCTAGAACTAAACCTCATTTAGGGTGAGGGATGTAGCCCATTTGAAGGATAATTTGTATGATATGGATAGTTGAATGTTGAATGAAAATTTCTGGGTTATGTTTTTCTTCCTTGAGTTTCACTATTGTCTCTATGCTTGATCCCCATAGATGCAATCATAGGAATCATAGGATGTACTGAAGAGTGAACTATGGTTCATGCTATAGGAAGATGAACACCTTGGACTTAGAGGCAGAGATATCCTAAGCTAGGGTGAGAACTTGAGGCTGCTTGTTCTTAATGGGTTTTGTTAGTGAGTTCAAACATTGAGAAATGGTGTTCTTCTAGCTGAATACTCTTGTATGCTTTGAGAAAAGTTATGGGCAAAGTTGTGCAACTATTTTCATAGCCTAACGTTCAATCAATTTCATATTGTATGAGTCAATCTTTCGAATTGGTGAAACCCAACCCTTATTTCTAAACATTTGATTTATCCTTGTACTGTTTTTCTGTTTAGCGCTTACAAATCACTATTTACCCAACTCCAACCACATTTTACCATTTTTGTGTTGATAACACGTGAATAATTAGAATTAATTTGATAATGGATGAATTGGTCCACAGGGAGAAGACTTTGGAATATTCAGTGTGTGGATACTAGAAACGACTCTGTGAACTTGCAGAAATTATCGATCAATTCGCTTATTATGAACCACAATCTTGATGAGTGGTGAACTCGTATGTGTTTCATTATAATTCTTGATATGATCGGAATGGATTTTTACAAAGTATTATTCTAGTGTCTACATGTTGGAATTATTATTTGAAACATATATTAGGGAACATTCACTCAAATAAAGAGTTTATAGTGATATCATCACTTCTAGATGTTTTAAGAAGATTTGGTGATTAAACTGGCACCAATAGTTTGATGGACTAGCTACCCATCAAGTCTTAACACCAAGATGAGATCTTGTGTGTTAATCACCATATAAAGTAAA
>JANIHZ010000005.1:14267121-14284010 GCA_027478365.1 Erythroxylum rufum
TAAGAAAATGGAGTAGCTAGGTCTATACAAAATTTTATTTTTTAAAAAAAAAACTAGAGGGTTTTTAGGATTCATTCGAGTACGGATAGTAAAATGCACAACATCTGTGTTTCAAAGTGTAGCTATCACGTTGGCCATGGATTTACGAGAACCATATAGAGGTGTATCTCTTAAATGACTGAACTCTGAAGAGAAGACTATTCTTGTTTATTAAATTAACACGTGATACTTCTACTACATTTAATTAAAAGGTTCACAGTAAATCCTATATATAATATGTTAATTAACATCTTGAGATTGATTCTTGTCTTAGAAGTTAGAGGCACCAATTGCTTGCTCTCCAGCATAAACATGTGATTGCAGGGTAAGAACCCTTTATTTCCGGAAATTAACATATTTTATATTTAGCATGAGTTACATGTTTTATACATAAAATATTTTGAAGTTTATATATCAAGTTTGATACTGTAAACGAGGAGTTGACATGTTCAGTATGCTATCTTAAAGGGAAAAATATATTTTGCTAAGATTTCAATCTTAAAATTTTAAGTTTATATAGATTTTGACTGCATTCAATGGTGCTTATATTAATAATAGGTATTGAAGAACGTGTATTGCATTCATATTTTAAAATGATTAATAAATTAATCTCCATATTGGCATTTATAGGACTTGTTGGTAACATGGTTGAATTGATGTAGACAGAGAGGATGCGTACTGAATTAAGAATAAAAAACAATTCAATTGGCAGTGCTTATATTAATAGTAGGTATCGAAGAATGTGTATTGCATTCATATTTTAAAATGATTAATAAATTAATCTCCACATTGACATCTATTGGACTTGTTGGTAACGTGGTTGAATTGATGGAGATAGATAGAGATGATGTGGACTGAATTAAGAACAAAAACAATTATTAGTTGTCATATTTAAAAGTATTATGAAATTAATTAGAATCAAAATTAAAGTGCTACATATGGTTGTTGCAATGGATAAATAGTGATTAAAATGCATAAATAATATTATCCATAAAACATTGTGGTAAAGATTAAATAATCTTATTAAAAAATAAGAAACATATTAATTATATTTATAATAAAAAAATTTATCATATTATGGTTTGAAAAAAAGAGCATACTTAGCATTATTTTTGAAGTTATTTCAAGGTTTGAATACCAATTTAATACATCTTTAAGATGTTTGACTAATTCTTTCCATAAATCATAGTTTTGAAAACAACATCACTTTAAACTTTAGATTCGGAAAGACCATCTTAGATTTTTTTAAAATGAAAGAATTATATTGATCAAGGCCATAACCTAAAATTACAATGTAGTGTTATAAGAAGCAAAATGTACAAAATGCCAAAAGCTGAAAGCAATCTTATTTATACGGAAAAATCAAGTTATACCAAAAGCTGAAAGCAATCATAGTTACATGGAAAAATTAAGCTATCACTAAGACTAACTAGTTATCATATACGGAAAAGTTTGAGAGAAAAATCCTTTAATAATGATTATTTCTCTAATGTAGTTAGCAGTTAGCCTGTGAAGATCCATTTGGCTTCTTATTTATTCCTTGAAAGCCCTCATGTTTCTTTCATTCCAAATTCAATAGACCAAGCAACTCAAATTCAATAGACCAAGCAACTCGAAGTTGCATTCCATCATCTTTAGACATACCAGGTGGATTAATGATCCACTAGACCAAATGCCTCTATTCAGTAGGTGGAATAAGGGCCATAAATTTTAACATGTCTTTCCATATCAATCTAGTATAGGAATGTATAAAGAATATATGCTTAACACTTTAAGACCTCTTATTACAAAACTTACAGTAGGGTTGGTTGAGTTTGATAGTGAGTTGATTCTGTCCATGGCTAAGAGTTTATCCTTAACAGCAAGGCATATGATAAATGACATTTTTAGAGGAAGCATCATATTGCTTACTAGCTTAAACCATGGAACCTTAGGCTATGTAGGCTAAGTAAAAGCCTGAATGATTTAGAAGTGAAATATCCATCAGAGTTTAGCTGCCAAATGACTTTATCCTGAGTAGTGGGATCAGGCTGATAAGATGGAAATACAGTCTGTAAATCTACTTGACCTTAACCATCTTTCTAAGCAAATTAGCAAGTTGACCTTGGCATCAGTTGGTAAAAAAATTTTGCAAAGCATTATAGATAGGAAGCAAATATAAAGGACCCCTTACTCTCCAGTTGTCAAAACACGATGAGATGGATGAACCATCACCAATCTGAGTCTTGATATTAGGTTGAATAGAAGGTCTGAGAAGGAGAATTTGCTTCATACTCTAAGATGCATCAGCCCTTACTTTGGCATTACGAATGTTCCCACTTCTCAAACAGTATCCATGAACCTATATAATCCAAAGTGATGTTTATCAATGGTAATTCTCCAGAAATACTTTGAAGAAGGGTGGAGTTCAAATCCTTAGTGGAATGAGGCCTAGGCCCCCCTCTTCCTTGTCTTACTACATTATAGACCATTTGATTTTTGAGAATGACTTTCTAAACATGTCCTTAGTCTAACGATAATTCTTCATCAACTTCTCTATGTTTTTTATAAGATTTTTTTAGAAGGAAATGAGATGCCCAAAAAGCGACTAGATTAGTGACAACTAAATTTAACAGTCACAATCTATTAGAATAAGAGAGTACTTTATCCTTCAAACTCCCAATTTTGATGTTGATCTTGTTAAACAATGTTTTGCAATCTTCATAGGCACAGCAAGATATATAATTAAGAAGGGGATAATAGGAATAAATGTGAATTCCATCAAGTCATTACTCAAATGCTCATAGTCTTTGCAGAGAATAAGGGAACTTTTCTCCTTGTTGATTGGTAATCCAGATACTCAGATAAATTGCTCAACTGCATCCAACAGACATTGAATAAAGGATTTACTTTTATAGGAGAAAAGGAACATGTCATCTGCAAAGGAATGATGAACGATCTCTTACTGCACACACTTTTTATGAAATTTAAAGCCCTTACTTTTATCTACCTTAGTGTTTACTAACCTTGTAAGATTCTCCATACCAATGGTGAATAAATAAGGGGAAAAGGGGTTCCCTTAGAAAGTAGAAGTATGCCCATTTATCAACACTCCATATGAAGGGGTAAAGATGCAATCTCAAATCCAAATGATGAACTTTATTGGAAAACCCATCCTTTGAAGGGAAGCATGAAGAAATTCTCAATATAGGGAACCAAAGGCTTTATGTATATCAATCTTTAATGCACAACTCCTACTATACCCTTTATTGTTATAGTTTTTGAACAAGTTTTGTACAATCATGATATTTTCCCCAATTTCCCTTCTAGCTATGAATACAATCTGAGGGTAACTAATTATATCGAAAAGGATGGTTTTCAACTTCTTAGTTAGGATCTTAATATATGGTTTTGTAAAAGGTGATGCAACAAGAGATAGGCTTTAAGTCTTTTAAGTAGTTAGGAACTTTAGGGACTAGATATAGGAGTGTTATATTCCATTTTTTAAATAGCTTAGCATTTGTAAAAAGTTCCTGAATAACTACACAAACATCCTCTTTAATCTATTTCCATGATTTATGAAAGAACTAATTATTAAATGCATCAATGCAAGGAGCCTTATTTGGGTTGATACTGAAAGTAGCCTTAGTGATATCCTTATTTGTGATTAGATTAGTAAGTATTCTACAATGATGAGGGGTGAGTAGATTAGGAACGAGGTGTTCTATATTTTATAATAGATGTATCCCATTATCCTTTCAAAATAGAGTTTTGCATTGTTAAGCAAGTTTTTTTGCTTAGTCACCAAATTGCCACTCTTATCTACAAATGATGAAATGTTATACCTATTTCTTTTAGATATGAGGATTTTACAAAAGTAACTAGCATTTGAGTCATCCTTTTTCGACTAAGAGACTAGAGACTTTTATCTCAAATTTGAGCTCTGGATGTGGATAACATCCAGGTAGGTGTTTAAAACCTCCTTCTCTTTTACTTTCCTATCCTTTTCAATATGATACAAACACAGTTCCCTTCGCTAATGAAGAAGATTTTCCTTATCCTTTAAGACTTTCTGCTTATCTTGGCTCATTAATTAAGAGTGCAAGCCTTGTAGATCCTTTTAACAACAATTAACTTTTTGTGGAATTATAATGACTTATAGCCTTAAACTTAGATATTTAGTCCTTTTTGTATTGCCTCCTTGAGTTCCTCTCTCTTACCCAGGCAATTGAAAAATCTAAACTGAATGTTTATAATCTTGTTAGTTTTTAATCCAACCATCACAATTAGACAATGGTTTGAGCATAAACTCTTCATTTTAGTAACCACTCTTGGTTCACTAGTCCTCTATCTAATTTCCTTCTAATTTGTCATTCACCCTCCTTTTTGTACCTCTACATAAAGTGGAAGCCACTAAAGTTTAAGTTAGTTAATTCTACGGATGAAAGGTAAGAGATAAGGTCCTATTTCGTTTGGAACTACACCTACCTCCTTTGGATTAAAAAGCTAGGATAACGCAATTAAAGTCTCCAAAGATCAGCTGTGGACCTTTAACTGTACGACTGAGGGTGATTAGTTCTTTCCACAATACTTCCCTCTGAAATATATGATTAAAAGCATAAATGAAGCTTACTAAAAATGAGCCAAATTCCCCAATCTCTACATTAAGTTGAATTCCCTATATGGAGTTTTACATTCTCAATACTTTAACTTGCCTTGGACAGTAAGCTAGAATTATCCTTCCTAATTTAAGGTGGAATAATTAGTAATCAATTCCAACTGGTTCAAGAAACTTGATCTTATGCAAGCTACTATACTCAATTTAGTCCTAAAATCATTTCACATAATCAATTATTAGAAGGTGCTTTTTAGGGTTGTTCATATCTCTTATATTCTAGGCCAGAATTGACATGTTAAGTTGATTTATTATTTTTATTTTTGGCCTTAAGACCTAATATCTTTTGCTTTACTGTGCTAAATCCATCCTACTACTTTATAGGTAATTGGTTTAATTTTGATTTTTCCATGAGAGCTAATGGAGTTTAAGGATTCACTTGGGGTTTTGTGTTGTTTAGGCAACCTCCTTGGATTGTTAGAGGTAACTTTTGCTTATCTAGCATATCATTATCTGTTAAAGCTTCAACTTAAGATTCAATTTGTTTTGGACTAACCTCTTTATTTGTTGCAGTAGTTAAATTCCTTCCAACAAGCTTACGCGTATTCATTGCCTCCATAACATCAACCTGAGCATTAGTTTGCTTACAACCATCCTCCTTATTCATTTTAGGAATTAAACCATTTCCAATAGGAGTATCCATATTCATTAACTCCAAAGGTATACCTGTGAGCTCCTCATAATCACCTTTGATAAATGTTCTTCCCGTCGGACAACATTACTTCCCTAATGTAACTAGAGTGGGGCATCATTGATGAGACTTTATACTATTATGTATCAGTTAATCTCCTTCACCTAATTGTAGCAAGGGAATGATCTTTGGTAACTCTCCAGTGACATCCACGTTTATACAGATTCTCACATAATAATACGCTTCCTCTTTGATGTCACCTCATCTATAAAATAGGCTTACTTATGTAGTTTGTAAGTAGACTCAGACCATTAATGCCACGTAGTATTCAAGTGGGATTTTGATAGAAATTCACCTATAAGGTACTTGCTTTTTGGGGACCTCCTCCAACTTAATGTCTGGTTTCCATAAATGAAGGAATATTGGGTAGCTATTGATATGTTAAGGACCCATTTTGATGATTTCATTCATAGCCGAGGAGCTGAAGAATTTGAAAAGGAAAATATGGTCTTCATTCAGGAACATATCCAATAGACCTCAACCTTTCCATTATTTCATTGCCCATAGTTTCATTAAAGGAAAAGTCAAGCATTTTCTCAAGAAAAAACCAACCATTGTTAAAGATAGGTAACAACTCCCTTCCTCAAAGTTTCCAGAGATGGAGAAACCAACAATTCTCCATTGGAGAGGAAGTGGGCATAATAGTGGAGAGAAGAAGATGCGTCTCCAAGCACATATTTCCAAGTTTATGATTTGGAAGAAGAAGCTCCTTTACCTTCTGCCTGAATGAAAGAGGGTTGAGGCGCCTCCAAAGGAGACAATGACTTTGAGGGCAAAAAAAGGAAAAGTTAAGGAGAAACTTTGTCCTATGCCTAAAGCTTTCGCTAAATAAACTATAGTTAGTAGTTTTATAGGGAGGTTTGGAAAACTATTACCCAAAATGGTGACTTAAAAGAGAGGGAAAGGTAAAATAACTAGCTTGCCCTTAGATCACCACCTTGCAGTACACTATCGACAAGGAGTCGAACCAAGCTACAATTGATAGAATGAGTAAGAGACAATGAGGGAATGAGTAAGTAGAAGAGAGGAAAGGTATAAGTGAAAGGAAGGAGATGGATTGACTTTCACTTGAGAAGGAAAATCAAAGTTAGAGAGAGGCGAGACTCTCTAATATAATTTGAGGAAAAACTTCTTTTAATGTTCATAACATTAATGTTTCAATTTCCAGTAACTTGTTATTTGTAGTTTTAATTATTATATATTAACTACGTTGAAAAAATTATAAGAGCTTTAAGGAAGATAAGGAGTGTAAAGGTAATAGGACCTGACGAGATACTCACAGAGATGTGTAATAGTGTAAAAAAAGAGGGCCTTACTTGGTTAGCCACTTTTTTAATGTGATCCTAAAGTCTGTCAAAATGTCAGATAAGGGGAGACTTAGCACACTAATCCCTCTTTACAAAAATAAAGTAGACTTCTAAAGCTATAATAACTATATAGGCATTAAATTACTCAGTTACATTTGGAAGTTATGGAAAAGGGTGATTGAGAAGAGAGTGAGAAAGGGTATACCTATTTAGAATAACCAATTTGGTTTCATGCTAAGAAGATCTACGACAAAAGTCATACAAGAGACTTACACATAGTTTTTATTGATTTAGAGAAGGCTTATAACAAAATACCTAGGGAAGTAATATGAAGATCGTTAGAAGTTAAACGAGTTCTTATCAACTATATACGAAAAGATATTTATGAAGTCCTAAGACTAGAGTAAGGTTGACAAGAGGAGATACGGAACATTTTTCTATCAATATCAAGCTCCAATAAGAATATCCAAGGGGATGTGCTTGATGTTTGCTATTTGTTGATGATATTGCTTTAATTTATGAAACAAAAGAAGTTATCAATGACAAGCTAGAACTTTGGAGGGATATGCTAGAGTCAAAAGATTTTAAAATGAGAAGGATTAAGAATGAGTACTTAAAGTATAACTTTTCAAGTCACAGGATTGTATCCAATGTGAAGGTCAAGACTGGTACTAAAGTTATACCACAAAAAGATTGTTTTAAGTATCTTGGATCTATCATTTAAAATAGTGGCAAGAAAAAGGACATAATTCATCATATTAAATCAGGGTGACTAAAATGGTGGAATGTCTCAGGAGTTTTATATGACAAAAAAATACTTCTCACACTAAAAGGTAAATTAAATAGTTTAACAATTAAGCTGATCATGCTTTATGGGACAAAGTTTTTGCCTATCAAACAGATGCATAGTCATAATTTAATAGTAGTAGAGATGAAGATACTTCATTAGATGTACTATTAATGCTAACATTAATAGTAAAATAAGAGAGACAAGGTTTAGGTAGTTTGAATAGGTTGAGAGGAAACATCCTAACTTCCCAGTACAAAGATGCGAGAAAATTATGCTTAGGGACTATAAGAGAAGAGGAGTAAGACCCGAGAAGAATTGAGGAGAGATGATCAGAAATGATATGGCTTATCAAAGCTTATCGAAAACTTGATCCTCAATAGAGAAAACTTTAGCGAACTGAGATACGGATAAATGATCCTGCATAGAGAATTTCTTCTCTTTTCATAGGCTTTTTGAACATTTT
Organism: Erythroxylum rufum; assembly: GCA_027478365.1. NCBI lineage: Eukaryota > Viridiplantae > Streptophyta > Magnoliopsida > Malpighiales > Erythroxylaceae > Erythroxylum > Erythroxylum rufum. Next base: position 14,275,066 of record JANIHZ010000005.1, read on the forward strand.
TCTCCAATTATTGTATCTTTTAATTGACCTAAACACTTTTATTGGTAACATTTATTCCATTAGTTATTTTATTTCATATTTTTTCCTTTTCAATTGGTTATTTGTTTTATTTACTTATCTGTTTTCTTTCTTGTTTGTTTGTTTATTTATTTATTTACTTTTACCTTAATTAATTAATTAATATTAATTTTATTTATGCAATTATTTGTTTATGTATTTGTCTAATGCTTTCTTCAAACTATTTTTAGAAATCTATTTTCACGTGGGTCTATTGAAAAAAGTCTCTCTACTAGTTAAGAATAAGGCTATATACTTTTAGACCTCTTCAAAACCTACATTTCATTAGGATTTTTCATGGGACGTTGTTATTATTATATCTTATTATTGATAAAGTATTTTTACACACTTATTAATCTTATTTTTAATGAATTTCACAACACTTTGAATGTAATAAAATTTTAAGAGTAAATAAAACTTGAACTAAGAATAATTTTAATTTAACTAATTATTAATATTATTTTTCCATTTTTGACGGAAAAATCATCACGAAAAAATATACATAAAATTTAACCTTTTAGCTTCTTAATTTAAAAGCTGATATTATCACTTTATTTTGGAACAAACAAATTATCACAAAATTAAGAATGAAATACTAACCTAGAATCCCACTGGTTGGATCAAGTTCAATACTGATGGAGCCTCCAAAAGGTCCTCGTCCACAGCTACGGCAGGTAGTCTTTTACGTGATAGTGCAGGACACTGGCTAAGTGAATTCTCGTAGCATATTGGTTGGTGTTCCCCTATGGAAGCATAACTCTGGGGCATCTACACTGAACTGACACTGGTGTGGAATTTGGGCCCTCGATGAATTGAACTTGAAGTTGATTTCATAACGATTTCTGATATCCTTTCTTCTTCCGTTCGACGATCCAGAAATCTTCATCCTATTGTCCGGAGTATCCATAAGTTTGTTCACTAAGAACTGGGTTATTGTTCATCGCCATATTTTTTGAGAGAGCAACAGATGCGTTGACTGACTAGCAAACTATGCCAATCACTTTGATGTAGGTGTCACATTTTTTCCTACTTCACCTATTGGGTGTCACCTTATTCTATTAGAGGATTTGTCAGGAATTTGTTTCCCTAGACTAGTTGTGTAATCGCTCTGTTCGTTTCCTTTTATGCACCAAAAAAAAATACTAACCTAGAATCATTATGATATTGATTTTTTTTTATTACATGCGTAGTTAATTAAATATTCTTACATGTAAAGAAGTCTAGATATTCTCTGTGCTATGGGAATTTCAGTCCTTTGGGCTATGAATCTACTAATTACTTTGTCATCAGCATATGCTTATCCCATAGCGAATCGCGCGAAAAACATGTCTGAATTAAAGTCAAAACTTAAATAAAAAGTCAATTTCAAATATAGCATATCCCGAGGTTTTGTTCAAATTTCAGCAGCTTCAGGCCCTATCTGAATATAATATGCTTCCGTAAGGATATACAGTATGCACTTCTGCTTATAAATAGTCTGCTGCTGTTTTCTTGGCTTGCACCTCCACTAACCATCTGTATGCAACCTTCTGTATCTCTGTGGTCATAACATCTTTGCCATCTTTTCTGTCCCATTCCTTGTATATCTACAGGTCTTATTCCACTACTCTTGCTTGCGTGACCCAAAAATGGGCTTGGTTAAAATGCCTGGAAAGGTTCTCTCTTCTGTTCTTGCACTGTGTTTGATTGCCCTAGTTCAGGGTATACCAACTACCCTTGATGGACCCTTTAAGCCTGAGACCGTCCCCCTTTATGACAAGAGCTTTCGTGATTTTAATGCTGAGGACTTGCCAAATGACTACTATCTTCTTCAAAGAAAGGCTACAGGTTTTGAGCCTGAACAAATTTCTGTGGCTCTCTCTGCAAATTACGACTCCGTTTGGATTTCTTGGATTACAGGTATATTCATTAATTAGATCATTAGTGTTCAAGCCTTTTAACTATTGTTGTTTCTTCCTGTTTCTAGTGCATTTTTTATTCTGTATATATAAATAAAATTTTGCAGGGGAATATCAGATCGGTTATGACATTAAACCATTAGATCCGGACAATGTTGCCAGCGTTGTTGAATTTGGAAGGTCCAAGTCTAAATTATCTCACAAAGCTCATGGTCACTCCCTCATTTACAATCAACTGTATGATTCTTCCCAAGACAAGCTTGACTATAAGCTGCGCAATTATACATCAGGCATCATACATCATGCTCGTCTCATAGGTATCTAGAGCTGCCAACTTTGCAACTAAACTCACTTTTGTATTTTCTTTTCCTATAGTAGTTTTGCAGTTAAAACAAATGGCAGTAATATTCTGAAGTCACACATGTGGGAATAATCTGCAAATTTTGGTGGTTTTTCAGGGTTAAAACCTAACAGCGTGTACTACTATCGATGTGGAGATCCTTCCAAAAAAGCTATGAGTACCATTAAGTCATTCAGGACCATGCCAGTGCCAGGCCCGAAAAGTTACCCAGAGAGAATAGCAATTGTGGGAGACCTAGGTCTAACATACAATACAACCTCAACAATTGATCATATGGTCACAAACAATCCTGATGTCATTGTAATGCTTGGGGATGTTACTTATGCAGACTTGTATCTGTCCAATGGAACTGGATACAATTCTCGGAAGATGTTTGACTTTGTCAATACCACTTATCAGCCTAGGTGGGACTACTGGGGAAGGTATTTATTAAACCCAAGTGCTTAAAAGATACCATTTCAGATTTACTTGTCTACTTTTTGCCCTAAGTTTTTTGCTGTATTAACTTCTGATTTGACCTGATCTCCTATATAGTTAGGAGAAAGATGCAATAATCATGACAGAAAGAATTGAAATAACTTTATACTAGATAAAAAATGAAATTAAAAAAATATAATTTTTCCTATTTTTTCAATTAACGAAATTTACATCAAAATCTTTTATTTTAAGCCTATATAATATGGTTGGCCTTAGATTTGATAATTTAGGTGAAATCCGAAAATTTTAAATTGTCTAATATTTAATAAGTTATGTTAAGGGCAATGTTATTTTTAGAGCTTAACTAGTTATGCCCTAGCTTTGATTATGCTAGAATTGCTTAACATTAGCATCAATATTGAGGCATAAGATAAATATAACATTAGGGTGATTATTTATTTTCAGGTACATGGAGCCTGTAATATCAAAAATTCCAATGATGTTCTTGGAGGGAAATCATGACGTAGAAAAACAGGCTGGAGACAAGACATTAGTTGCTTATACTTCCCGATATGGTTTCCCTTCTTCTCCACTCTATTATTCATTTAATGCAGGAGGTATACATTTTGTATTCCTGGCTTCTGACCTCGCCTACGACAAATCATGTAAGAAACTTAATCACTATGTCTTACCTATTATTTCTTTTTATGTTTGATGGACAAAACAATCTGATATATATATATATATGTATATGTATATATATGTATATGTATATACACCAACAGCGGATCAGTACAAGTGGTTGAAGAAAGACCTAGCAAAAGTTGACAGAAACGTAACCCCATGGTTGGTGGTTTCATGGCATACTACATGGTATGCCACATATGTTAAACACTACCGAGAAGGAGAGTGCATGAGGATAGAGATGGAAGAACTGCTTTACAAATATGGTGTTGATATCGTCTTCGCTGCACACGTAAGTGTACATTTTTGCACTCGGGCCTCACAGGCACAATTTGGTTTCCTCAACATCTTTTTCTTTTTCAATCAAAATACAGGTACATGCATACGAGAGGTCGAATAGAGTATATAACTACACTTTGGATCCGTGTGGACCTGTGCACGTTACAATTGGGGATGGAGGGAATAGAGAAGATTTGCCAGTGGAACATGCTGATGAGCCTGGAAAATGTCCTTATTATCCGGGTAGCAATCCCTGTGCTTTCAACTTCACTTCAGGACCTGCAAAAGGAAGGTACTGTTGGGATCGTCAGCCTGAATACAGTGCCTTCAGGGACAGTAGCTTCGGTCATGGCATTTTAGAAGTATACATGATTCCAGAAATTTAATTCATCTTTCTTTTCTGTTCAATCTTATTTCTGGCAAACAAACAGTGCAACTGTACATATTATTCTATAAACATAGGCTTAATGATTGTGTGAGGATTTGCGGCATATTATTCTATAAACATAGGCTTAATGATTGTGTGAGGATTTGCGGCTACTGCAATTTATCGGAATTGTCACAATTTAATACCTTGAAGGACGATAATTTTAACGCACCTTTGCAGGTCAAAAATGAGACTCATGCTCTGTGGACTTGGTATCGGAATCAGGACCTGTATAAAAGCACTGGAGATCAGATTTACATTGTAAGACAGCCTCAAAAGTGCCCAATTAAACCGAAGGTACATAATATATCTTACATATTTATAAGCCCGATTAAGTAAAGGGAAGCTATGTTATTTAATTACAATATTGCTCTTGTTTCGACAACAGAGTATTTTCCACATCGCCTAAGGAAGATTGACGAGAAGCAGCTGGCACCATTCTTCTCCGTAGGAATGGCTTCAATCATCTATGTACTTCTAGGCAAAAAAGTGTATTTTGAAGTTTAATATTTATAACAAATTACAAGTTGAATTCTCCGTAGCAATGGCTTCAATCATCTATGTACTTCTAGGCAAAAAAGTGTACTCTGAAGTTTAATATGTATAATAAATTACAAGTTGAATTTTATAAACTATCGTTCAAAGTAAACTTCAATTAGAAAAAAAATAACGAAATTAACTCTCCATTACTTTAAAAAAAAAGCATATACGACTATAAAGTGTTCTTTAATTTGTAAACAATAAAATTTTGGGTTAATCATTTTTACTAATAATTATAAATTTTGATTCTTATTATACTTTTAAATAATTAATATTGGCATGAGAACAATTTTTTTTATACTACTTACATTCTGCGTCTTAAGATTAAGATGGTTATTGATTATACTTGAAACTTTTTTTTTCTTGTGGTACTTATCAATTGAGATTGCCATTATCTTTGTTTTTGGGTGTGGTACATACTAGACAAAACACTTAATTATCATTGGCATTATCTGTTATCTTTTCTGAAAATTTGTTCGTCGTGAATTATATTTTTATTGGTCAGTCTCAATGCTTTGAAAAATACAAGTGCACCACAATTCGACTCTACATGTTAATAAGCATTAGTTTTTGAATTTAAGACCATGGAAAACTTTTTGACCAATATTGTTAGTGATACCTATGTGAAGTGTAATTCTTGAATGTTTAAAAATGTATCACATTTCGAGACTATGCATAAATTAGCTTAAAGTTAGAGCTAAGACACATGAGAGCACATACCTGTGATGGCACCGTAGGCATCTTACATAAACACGTGCCACCATGTGTTTCTCAATTTTCATTGACTAACAGGTTCTCGTTAATTATTAACTAAAGTACCCATCGTGCAAAAGACCAACCAAGTACAATTGCGTACATACTTGATAATACAAAAAAAAAGTCCAATGAAATAAAAGGATGCTAGTTAAGCATGAAATGTAAAGTATCATATGAATCCGTAGTTGGCTTTCCGATCCGATGAGCGCATTATGGTGTTCACATTTTTCCTGCAGGTTTTGCTCTTGGATATATATAGTTTCATAAGTAAATAACGATTGACACAAATGAACCATATATGCAAAGCATGTTGAGTGCCCATCCTATAACATTCTGGCGATCGTTATCATTGAAATACAAACATTAAAACATGAAGATATGAATCATTGTTTATGCATTATCTCATTTTCTTGCACCTTCACTGATATATGGATAAGTTTCTTGAAATTATTTGGAAGGTCGAATGCATGATACGTCAAGTTAGTTCCGTAGAAATTTGGCCTAATAAGTAAACGGACTAGTTCAATGCTAAATTTGCAACAAATAATTAAATAATTTAGACATTCTTGTTAATACTTTCAGTTATAAATTTTTATTATGACAGTTAAATAAATATTTATTTATTTATTTAAAATTGTTAAATTTCTTATAAAATTTTAAAACAACTTTTACTTATAAAAATAATCCAGATCATGTCACTCATGGTAAAGACACAATGTGAATAGAAAAATAATTTGAACTAATCGATATAGTTTGATTTGAAATTGATTGATAAAATTTATTTTGATTGAGATTCAATCAAATTCATACTTTAAAAAAATAATTATTTTAAGCTTTAAACCGGCTTGATATTAGATTTTACAGTCTGATCAAACCTAAAATAACTAAATTTAGGTAACAAAAATTAATCTAATTGTTAAGTTTGCAAGATAGCATTGTTTTGTTGAATGGAGAAACAAAATGAAACAGGAATTCTCTTCCTTTTATCAGCTGTTCATAATTATTTATGAAAAGTGAAAAAAAAACATAAATCCCTATTCCCTAGTTAAGAAGTCTGCGGCCATTATTGTTGTCATTGTAGCAATTATTTAGGCTTGTCTCCTCACTCATTCTCTCTTCGTTGGTCACTAGATGATCCAATCATATCTTAGTTATCTACTAATTAAAAAAAAAAATCCTTCACTTACATTGAACATTAGTTTTATCTTTCAACAATAGCATTCGTATTAGATGATCAACTTGTGGATAGAATGGGTTGTTTTACCTATGAACGAAATTCACTGGCGTTATTGTTTCTGAGATTAACAAGCCTCTTTATAGTAATATGATTTTTATGGATACTATAATAGTTTTACATAAATGGTCTTCAAGAAGAATCTAAGACTAATTTTATTGTTCAAGTGTTGCTTACTTGATTGCAAGGGGTACTGTAAAATTAAAAGATTCCATAGAAAGCTAAAAATGAGTTGCTAGAAGATATCCATTTTCTAAACCTTCTTATTCATTCAGACCCTTTTCTATGACGATAACTATGATTCACAATGCTAATAACACATGCAACTGTGATCATCCAGAGCTACACAAAAACACAATCCTTTTTTTTTTGGTATCTAAATGTATATACTCTTGCATTTCTGCTAAATAAATTAGTAGAAATCAGCTGCACATCAGAGAGCAATTAGAACTTGGGTGTCAACAGCTTTTTGCGCTTCGTACTAGGTGGGAAACTTTTTGATGCATTAGCTGCAAATTTTAATACAAACTTCTGCAGTTGAAATCATTTGGAGTATCATACCCTGAATACTTGCCATCTCTTCCGGAATATCAAACCATAACAAGTTTACGCAATCGTTCTTTCGTCTAAACGCGAAAAAAGCAGTTTGTCACACAGACTTTTCTTAAGCAATCAATAATTAGAAAGTAGCAAGCAAGTAAACCTATTGATTTTAACAGCTTCCGAAGCACTACCTTAACAACAAAAGCATCAAGGGAAGTTATATTCAGTTCAACAGTCATCACTCAAGGTTTTTAATCCTGTAGGAATTAACAAGGGAAGTCATATACTTTACACCATTCAAGTTGGATAAAAGATACGTAAGGTGTCTCATCTGCCACATCCAGAGATAAGTATCTCAATGAAGAGAATTTTGTTGCTTTCCTATTATATGTCATGGTAAATTTATCTCGACGTCTTTCTTGCATATTTTCTTAAATATGATTAATCTTTATTTTCAATGTTTTATACTGTGAAATGTTTGTTCACTTCTTACCATTATTTTCATCTTATCATTTGTGTTTCCTCTTTGTTCTTCATTTATTGGAAACGGCTTGATGTTAGTAACACATCTATTGATGAAACTCTTTTTCGTCACCATTATGGCAGTAGATGATATTGAAGTGAAAAAGAAGCATTTAAGCAAGGTTACCTCAGATTATTCTGGAACTTCTCATGGAAAAATCCTGATAAAGTCTGAACAGAAAATCTCCCAGTTACACCATATACTGTGACTAAAAAGTGAGCTATCCAAAACTATTTTAAAAGTAGGTTTTATGGTGAAGAAAGGGGATTGGTTTTTTCTGTTCTTAAGATTGTTAATTCATCTAGCAGCTTTGAAAAATACAAGTGCACCACAATTCGACTCTACATGTTAATAAGCATTAGTTATTGAATTTATGACCATGGAAAACTTTCTGACCAATATTGTTAATGATGCCTGTGAAATGTAATTCTTGAATGTTTAAAAATGTATCACATTTCGTGACTATGCGTAAATTAGCTTAAAGCTAGAGCTAAGACACATGAGAGCACATACCTGTGATGGCACCATAGGCATCTTACATAAACACGTGTCACCATGTGTTTCTCAGTTTTCATTGACTCACAAGTTCTCGTTAATTAGTGGTATTTTACCATACCAAAAGACCAACCAAGTACAATTGCGTACATGCTTGATAATACAAAAAAAAAAAAAAGTCCAATGAAATAAAAGGACGCTAGTTAAGCATGAAATGTAAAGTATCATATGAATCCGTAGTTGGCTCTCCGATCCGACGAGCGCATTATGGTGTTCACATTTTTCCTGCAGGTTTTGCTTTTGGATATAGTTTCATAAGTAAATAACGATTGACACAAATAAACCATATATGCAAAGCATGTTGAGTGCCCATCCTATTGTTGGGAAATCGAGTCTAGATCTGATCCAACTGTAGCGAAATAATCATGAAACTTTTTTGTGACTTTTGATTTCTCGAAAACTAAGATTTATTTAATTCTATAAAATGATTAACAAGAATCAAAATAAAACGAAAATTTAATTCTACCTTATTCCGAAACTTGATCTTTATCTTGATGTATCCCTCGAACCGTTTCCGTAATCGATCCGTCTCAACCACCGTAGCCACAAAAGTGTCCGGCCTCTAACGGTATCCACAGAATGAGTTGAGAGAATTCTGTAACTTTTACAGAGAGGGTTAAGCATGAAGTGCTAGCTACATAGAGCTTAAGCCTATTTATAATAAGCTTAGG
>JANIHZ010000005.1:14383840-14395218 GCA_027478365.1 Erythroxylum rufum
ATAACACCACTTACTACATTCACTACTGATTCCTCATTTAATAGTTCTGACGTCCAAACAAAGTTCGGGGTCCAACAGTCGCAGATTACACCAAACCCATATAACATGTAATTCATTAATGGAAAACCGTTTGTCCAAATGGCACATTCTTGGAAACTTGTTTTTCATGAACATGAAATATTTCGAAAACTATTTCTAAAAACATGATTTCATAAACATGTATCTTTTCAAAAGAATCATTTTCAAAGTCTTTCACGATTCATTAACACAATTCATATATCAAACATATAGCAAATTCTCAATTCATTCAAGAAGCAAATAAATGCAACATTTATGATGCAATTGAAATCATTAACCTTCCTTGATTTAAAGAAACATTAGTAGCTTATTTACTCTATTATAAACATATACCCACCTTGAATTCCTTGCTTAAGAAATTGGCTTAAGGATGTCTTTCCTCTTGCTCCTCTTGCCTCTCTTAATCCTCTTCTTGATTTCCTTCATAAATGACAAAACTCTCATTCAATAGGAATTCAAATTTGAGAAACCATAAAGACATTCACTAAAATTTGACTCTATATTGCTTAAGCCCATGTATTTCCTAAACTTCATGAACCAAAATCCTTCCATATATCCAAAGTATAACAATGAAACTTACCTTGAATCTTCACCAATTTATGAGATTATTGGCTCTAAAGAAAGCTCTTTCCTTCCTCTTTCTTTTTCCTTCTTGAGCAACCTCAAACTCTCTCTTTAAGACTAAGAAAAGATGAAACCTAGCTCAAAACTCCACTCTTTTCTCAACTTCACCAAAAACCCTCTTTCTCACCTTTTCATTTTTCGTATATCACTTCTTACTTCACCTATTTTCGTTTTTCTTCTTCTTAAGCTCAAGAAAACACCTTTCGTTTCCCATTTTACCCTTAATGAATGAGAAAAGTCTCCCTTGCCCTTCGTTTAATGCCTTAGTGTTTTTAACCTTAGGTAAACTACCTAAAATACCCCTTTTTTTGCATTTTACCACCTTTACTTCAACTAACCCCATGAAATAAATTCCACTAACATAGTCATAATAAATAAATAAATAAATAATTTAACTCCCAAAAATTCACTTATCAAACCTCATAATTATCTAAATCATGCTTAACTAAAAAAAACATTCGGGGCCAACAATTTTAATGTGAATTAAATAGTATGTTAGAAAAATAAGATATTGACTCTTAAATATGGATAATTGTCTACAAAAATTTGTAATAAATAGAGTTGAGGTAAGTTTAAAGCTTATTATCTAGATTAGAATTGAGAGTAAGAAGCTTAAACTATAAATATCACCTCAATAAAAAATAATTGATTTAAAGTGATTTAATGGTTAGTGTAGTTATCTTAAGTTGTTAGATGAGAGTTCTAAAAAGATAAATTATATAGTAGACTAATGAACTCATACTAGACATTAAGTATCTTGGAATTGTTATATGTAAAATATTTTACTAATAAAAGAATTACACCTTAAATTAACGAGAGTTTTAATGTTATACCATACAATTTATAACATGTTTAAAAAATTAACTAAGAAAAAGGGATTAATGCAAGTTAAAAATTCCTAACTTACATTGTATAAGACCCTAAATATTTTATAAGCCTTATAATATAGCTTCATAACTTTCATCTAATTCTTAAGTATTAAATTTAATGTGTGTTATTTTAGAGTGTCTCCAAAGAATTATATATAATGTGATCATACAAGATAATTCTAAAAAAAACTAAATTCAATTTATTGGAATTTAGAATGGAGAAATTGAAAAAAAAATTCTCTATTAGTTAGGGGTAAGGCTATGTACTACTAGACCTCCATAGATCTCATGCCTCAGCGGGAATCATGTTGGATGTTTTTGTTGTTGTAGAATTTAGAATAGAAAAAGATCATCATAACTAATAAATCAATTTGAAATGTGTTCAAAGTAGGCTACCAACTCTAACATTGTATGCGTAAAATGCAGATGTGAGACATCTACTTCTTTGTTTCAACTGTCATTTCTTGCTTCTGCGCCTGCATTTTAATGCTCCTTCCTAGTTGTGCACCATCGTTTGGTACTTTTCTACTACACTATCATTTGCTCATATGCTGCTTTCCTTCTTATGCTATGTTTTACCTTCTACATACATTTATTATCCAACTAGCTTTTACTTATGCACTATCATATTAGTGTTCTTCATTGTCCATCAATTTTCATGCATTCTTTGCTTCGTGTTTTCATTTTTCTTGTCTTTTAATTTTCTTCTTCTCGCTTCATGAAGACAATTGAAAATTAATCTTCAAAAAATGGCCCAAATTTCGAGCTTTTGACTCACTTTAACATTTTTTCTTTCCAATTGTGCCTAAAATCACATATGAGTTGAAGTGAGTTTCTTAAGTAATTATATGTCAATAATCACTAAGTGTTATGGAATAATTTCATAATTAATTAAGCACTTATTAATTTTCCCCACACTTATTTTTTGGCCGTCCTAGGGGAAAAACATTAAAATTAAGCTCAAAGACCCAAAAATATTTACTCAATTACCATTTGTTCCAAGAATACATAATCATAAGCAAAGTTGAATGACTTTCAAAAATCATAGCTAGAACTTAACATTCCAAGCTTTTACTTATGATTAATCAACATTCATTACCTTTAAAAATTGAGCAATCTAATGGTAGGCTCATAAAATGTGTTTAACTAAAATATATCCACGAGTACACTCAACACCATTCATGATCATGACAATCCATAACTTTGCATATCATTTTATTTCTCCACCACTAAAGATGACATGCAAAATCATGAATCAAAGGACTTTTTAAGGTTATAATGTGGGTAAAGGTAAGGTGAGATGTATTTGGATCAAATAACTTGAAAGTCATTAAGCTAATGAAATAAAGCAACACTCAACGTGACATCAAGTGCATAAGTTAGCACTCATCAAAAATTAGGTACCGTAAGCTAAGACGAATGCAACATTTATATTTCACAACCTAATTCAACTCTCACACACAAACCACATGAAACATATACTAATCTGAAGGAATCACTCATACAATTGATGACAATATATTCAAATCGCAAAAGAGTTAACCTTATAAGCCAACATCTACCTCATTTTTAACATATTCGAATAACACATTCATTACAACTTTAAGAGGATGCATTAATCATAAACAACTTTTCAATACATATGCAATTCCTCCTTGATACATTTATTTAAACTTTTTACTTTTTCTTTTTTATTTCTTTCTTTTCCTTTCTTTACTTTTCTCTTATAAAAATTAAAATAAACTATATCAACATGGGAATTTCAATCATAAGATATAAGATAATCATCCCAACATTATAACCGACCCATAGATTTGCATACCCTTACATTTAGAATTTTATACTTCCACAAATTAAAAATCAACAAATGTTTAACTAGCTTTGAGGCTTAGGAAGGACAATTGGTTAGGTTAAAGCATATAATATGGCTAATGCATAAAGAACAGGCAATTAAGGCTCAAGGGGGCTTATTAAAAAGGTAAATTATATAAGGGGTAGGCTATTTGGCTAATGTAGTTCGAAAAGCAAAGAATGCCTAATCATATCCATGTTAATGCATGTGATAAAAATGTGGTCTTGAATAAAAATTCAAGGCAAAATCAGGATGTACATATCACGAAGGTCATATACTATCAAAAGACAATGAGACTGATATGAATGTGTTAATTTAATAAGGCTTGAAATCTCATCGGCTTTGTCTACCACTAGTTATTACTCCTCTAAAGATAATGCACATCGATCAATCACAAGATTAAAAGTACATGCTAAAGTTTCTATCAAAATCTCTAGTAAACTCATTCTCTAATCATGACTATATAGTCATAAAAGCAATAAAAAAAAGAGAAAATGTTTGTTTTGTTGTTTTATTCTTTCTGTCATTTTGATTGAAAACTTAAAACAAGTAAAACAAACAAATTCAAAAGCACACGAGCATTAAAAAAACAATACAAAAAAGTAAAGGAAAATAAATTTACTTCCCTTGGGTTGCCTCCCAAGAAGCACCTTAGTTGATCATCATTCCCATTCAACGTCCTCCCTATTCTTAGACTTTCAATGTCTACTTAGTCTGTGCTTTCTCGAAAGATCTCGAATGTCTCTTCACCTTTTTCTTCTCTTCTTGATTCCTCTAATATGCTAGGTAAGGGCTAAAAGTTAGTGTCAAAAATAATTACAGACTCAGTACTTACCTATGAGTTAAAAGATATGTCTTTTTCTACTTCGAGTTCCTCCTCTATTTCTTCCACACAAGCAACTCCTTGAGTATTACACTTAAGATTCTCAATCTCTTCATCACATTGTATGATTGCCGCACTTACGCCCATAGGGTATGCCTTTGGTTGATATGACTACTCCTCTTCTATTTGTGATTCTACGCGTTCGATCCGTTCTGCCATTTTGCCCATTTAGCTTGATAAGTTTTTGTTTCTTAATGTTATACGCCTCATTTCTTACTGGAACTATTGTAACTACTGTTGTAGGCTCTCTTGAAATTGGAGATTGTTAGCAATCACAACATTCATCAATTCTTCCAGAGATATACCTGAGTTTTGTTGGCTTTCCACAGCTTAGAGACTAGACCAAGATTGTCTTTTATCCTGTTGAAATTGTAGGGTATTCTATTGAAGTTGTTGCATCCTCACTTGAAGTTGCTAACATTACAAGTCTTAATGTAGTCGTCCAGAGGCATACCTGAGTTATGGCAAGAAGATTCTAGTCCACACGGGAATTGTTGTGTGTCCTGCAAACTATCATAGAAGTAATTCTAGTGGCCATCCCATGCATAACCAAAGTTAAGTTGATCAGTCCAACTTTGGTTATAGGATTGAGAAGAGTTCATGTAAAAATTATTTCCATCTATGATTTTTTTTATAAATCACAAACATGAAACAGAATAAAGAAAGGATCACGAATTAACTAAAAAGAAACCAATTAAGGAAAAATATAAACAAAACACCAATTAAATTACAAACAAAAGCTAAAACACTGCACTTCCCGGTAACGACTGATACACTTATATTTTCATATTTGTTTAGGATTTAATTCAGAGTCATTCACATTCATTTTATGTTCATCTATGACTGGTTTATCATGTTTTAGCATTATTCGAGGTTCGATAATGTAAAATGCATAAATGAAACAAATAGACTCGAATTGCACTATTTATGGGTTTCTGACACACTTGACCTTTAGTCATTGTGGGATTTTTATCACAAGATTGGTTTTGCCAAAAATTCTGAAATTTCATACTTAAATTTTTGACTAATTGACAGATTATTTGAGACCAATTGTAGACTTTTTTGAGCTAGAATTCAGGAGAAATAAATTCCTAAAATTTGCGTTAGATTTTGGATCGCCAGAATGACCTATCTACGATGTTTTAATCATAACTTTTGACTCAGATGGCGAAATCCCATGATTCAAGTCTCATATTGAAGCTAACTTAAAGATGAAGATACTGATAAATTTTGATCTCCTAAATCATCACCGTTTAATTTTTATGTACTATCAAATTTGATATTGAAAAATCTATTGCAACCAGCTAAGGATCAACAACAACCCTCACCTTTTTATTATTTCAGCCCATGTACAGCTCATTCTCCACTCCAAAAAAACAGCCTCCACTATAAGACAAAGAAGCCTCCACCGAAAACTCATGCAGTCCCACTTGACTTCAGCCTCCATTGATATGCATGCAAGCATATCCCTTTATTCATGCAACAGCCCAACTTAAAAATCATTCACGCCACACTTCATTTTCTTTCAAGCAACACATCCAAGCATTAATCGTGATTTCTCTCCAGCCTCCATACACGCAAGCCTTGATTTGCTAACTTTAATCATCCATTCTCCATACACCAGCCCCCACTCACCAAAGCCACCCATTTCAAGCCTCCAATTATTATTCGTCCAAGCATTCACCAACGCAGCTGTCTTCACAAGGCTGCCTCCTTCCACTAAGAAACCACCACAATGCACCAACTCTCCACTCACAACGCAAACCTTCACACACACATCAACTCTTTATTTTACCCCACTTATGGACAACCATCCACTAGAAGCCTCCATTTTTTATTTCATGCACATCAATCTTCCATAACGCAATCTCTAGCCAAAAAATTATTCAAGCAGCTAATTCCTCTCCAACCTTTCATATATACATATAGCCTCTACCGATGGCAGCAACTCTTCACTCATACCATTCCACGAGATACAACTCTCCATACAAAAAGCAGCATCTTCATGCAATCAGCCACGCAAGGAGATAGGAGAGCATTTTTATTTTGCTACATATTTGGAGCTTTGTTCTTAATTTTTATTTGATGCCATCATGAGTTTATATAGTGTTTATAGGTGTGAATTGCTTAACATGATGATTTGTGGCTAAAACCTTAATTTCTTTTAGGGATTTGATATTTTTGTTGATGCTTTAATTTTGAGTTTTGCTGGAATCCATGACCGAAAATTTATATACTTGTTGATTTTTCCTTGGATTTATTTGTTATTCCTTTGGATTATTGAAAATAGCCTTGGTATAAATTCGCCTTTGGAAAAAGGGAGTTTTTGCTAGAGGATTGAAGGAAATTTCGACTAAGATTTTCTTGTGAGTTAGGAGACCCAAGAAACTTAGGAGGTGAAAATTGAAGGTTTGGGACATAAGAAACTCTAGGAAGAACTCAGGTAAGGGATTACTAAGTGACATCTAGAGTGGATAGATTAATTCACCTTTGGAAAAAGGGGATTAATTACTCTTAAAATTCACCTACAAGGTTAGGATATTTCAGTTGCAGAGGATAGCTAATTCAATATTAAGGTTGACAAAAATATCATTCCCTAAAAGAAAGTCATTCCCATTTGAAGTTATAATTGTTAATTAGTCAATTGTTGCACTCTTTTCATAATTAGTTATTCCATAGATTTGTCATATTTATAGTTATTTTGGTTGCATTAAATTGAGTAGTTGTTTAGAAATTTATTTAAGTTAAAAAAAAATCTTTACATTGCTTTTAATTTCCTAAAATTTCACTCAATTCGATTTCAAATACCATTAGCTATCGTAAAATTGAACTTTCTCATAATCCCTGTGGACACGACTCGGTTCTTACCGATTTATTACTTACTTTGATAACCGTGCACTTGCAGTTCATGAACAAGTTTTTGGAGCCGTTGTCGGGGATTAATGTTTGAATTGTTTCTATAGCTAGTTTGATATTTACTTATTGGTTTTCTTTTTATCCCTAAAGTAACTTATTTCTTTCTTTTTCTTTTTGCATTTGTGTTTTCTAGCGCAGCTTGTTTATAAAAGGATTCTATGCCCCGAACCACTAGAGGGCAAGAAAGACAGTTTGACCCAGAGTTGGAAAGAACAGTAAAGTCAATTCGTCGGCAAAAGAAAATTGAAAATCAAGCAGAAGAACTTTAGAGAATTCAAAGAGAGAAGGATGAAATGGCTCAAAGATTAGCTCAGTTAGAGGCCAGACTTGGTGTAGCTAATTTCACCGGAGGAAATGGAAGAGGAGAAAATAGAAATGAACAGGAACAGTTACAACAACGTCCTATCAGAGAATACTTCCAACCTATAGCAGTAGACAATTATCACGGTATCTAAAGACCTAATGTTCGTGCTCAAAATTTTCATATTTCACCTGGACTCATCAATTTGGTTCAACCAAATCAATTTGGAGGAGCACCAATGGAGGATCCAAATGATCATCTTGCAAGCTTCCAGGAATTATGTGACACTATCAAGACTGAAGGGGCAATGCAAGATGACACTAGGCTCACTTTGTTCCCATTCTCTCTTTAGGACAAAGCAAAGAATTGGCTTCACTTAATTTCTGCCGATAGAATGCGAACTTGGCAGGAGGTAGCACAACAATTCTTGATTAAAATTTTCCCACCTGGTAAAGCTGTGAAGTTAAGAGCTAAGATCAGTACATTTAGACAACATGACTTGGAACCTTTGTATGAAGCTTGGAAGAGGTATAAAGATCTTTTGAGAAAGTTTCCACATCATAGATATCAAGAGTGGGTACAAATGGAAATGTTCTACAACGGGTTGAATGGCCAGACTCAAACCATTGTGGATGCAACAGTAGGTGGTACTCTGATGAGAAAAACATCTTAAGAAGCATGTGCATTGCTGGAAGATATGGCTTCAAACAGTTACCAGTGGCCCTCCAAGAGAACTAATGGAAAGAGAGGAATTTTAGAAGTGTACCAACTGACTTAGTTATTTGCTCAAGTGGCAGCCCTATCAAATCAATTTTCAAAATTCATGTCAAAGGAAAGACAGAATGAGCAAGTGGCAGCTACTAGTCATTCATTCTACACCAATGATGAGGGGGTTGAATAAGCTCAATTTGTTAACCAAAGGAACTTGGGATTTAAGTCACAACCAATGGGAAATCAATATGGTCAAGGCTACAATACTAAGGAGCAATATAACTATGGTATTCAAAGGAACATGCCCCACCTACTTAGATATGGACCATCATTGGCAGAACGGAGAACTTCCTTGGAAGAAATGATTGGCACTTTTGTAACTAAGACAAGAAACCGTTTTCACAAGAATGAGAGGGAGATGGATGAGCTAAAGATGCAAGTAACCAGTATTGGGAATTTAGTGAAGGGTTTGAAAGTTCAATTGGGACAACTTGCAAATGCTGTTGGGAATTTAAATCACATAACATTTCTAAGTAATATTGAAACTAACCCAAGAGAGCAGTCCAAGGCCATCATTTTGCAAAGTGGAAAAGAATTGGAAGAGGTGAACCCTAAAGAAAAAAGCTCCACTCAGTCTAATGATAACGAAGGAAAGAATACTTGTGAAGAAGCAAGTGCACCTACACAAGTTGAGAAAGGAGCTAGTTCGGAGAAGAAACTAGAAGGAGAACTGTAAACAAAAATTATCCCGAAGCTGCCACATCCTCAAAGATTTCAATGGAATAAAATCAATGATCAATTTGCAAAATTCCTTGAAGTCTTTAAGAAACTTGAGTTCAAAATTCCCTTGATTGAAGCTATTGAGCAAGTACCAAATTACGCAAAATTCATCAAGGACATTGTTACCAAAAAGAGGAGATTTGGAGACTATGAGATGGTATTGATGACTGAGGAGTGTAGCGCAGTCTTGCAAAGAAAGTTGCCACAGAAATTGAAAGATCCGGGAAGCTTCACAATTCCGTGTGAGATCGGCAACACACATTTTGGTAAAGTGCTTTGCGATTTGGGAGCAAGCATAAAGTGGTTAGGAATGAAATTCAGAAGTGGCTTAAGGTTGGAATCATTTACCCAATTTCTGATAGTCCATGGGTTAGTCCTACTCAAGTTGTTCCTAAAAAAGGTGGATTTACTGTAGTTAAAGATGCTAACAATGAGACTATTTCCACTAGGACAATCACTGGATGGAGAGTTTGCATGGATTATAGGAAGTTGAACAAAGCCACTAGGAAGGACCATTTTCCTTTGCCCTTCATAGATCAGATGTTGGATAGACTTGCTGGACATGCATTTTACTGCTTTCTAGATGGTTACTCGGGATATAACCAAATAGCCATAGCACCTGAAGATCAAGAAAAGACCACATTTACTTGTCCTTTTGGCACATTTGCATTTAGGCGCATGCCTTTTGGTCTTTGCAATGCTCCTGCTACATTTCAACGTTGCATGATGGCTATCTTTTCTGATATGGTTGAGAATTTCATGGAAGTTTTTATGGATGATTTTTCTGTTTTTGGTGATTCTTTTGATAAGTGCTTACATAATCTGTCCCTAGTGTTGAAAAGATGTCAGGATACCAACTTGGTACTGAATTGGGAGAAATGTCATTTTATGGTGAGGGAAGGAATTGTGTTGGGTCACAAAGTATCTGCTCAAGGCATTGAAGTGGACCGAGCCAAAACAGTAGCTATTGAAAAGCTTCCTCCACCGACAAATGTAAAGGGTATCCGCAGTTTCCTTGGCCATGCAGGGTTTTACCGAAGATTCATCAAAGACTTCTCCAAGATCGCCAAACCCCTTTGCAATCTCTTGGAAAAGGATGTGAAATTTGAGTTTAATGACAAATGCTTGCGAGCTTTTGAATTGATCAAGAAAAAGTTGATTTCAGCTCCTGTGATGATCACACCTAATTGGCAACAACCGTTTGAAATTATGTGTGATGCGAGTGACTTTGCAGTGGGAGCAGCTTTAGGCCAAAGGAGAGAGAAAGTGTTCAGGATTATCTACTACTTTAGCTGGACTTTGGGTGATGCCCAGCAAAATTACACTACTATAGAGAAGGAAATGTTGGCAGTTGTTTTTGCTTTGGACAAGTTTCGATCATACATCATTGGGTCTAAAGTTGTGGTATTCACAGATCATGTGGCAATCCGTTATTTGTTTGCAAAGAAAGATGCCAAGCCGCGACTCATTCGATGGGTGTTGCTTTTGCATGAGTTTGATGTAGAGATTAAGGACAAAAAAGGGACAGAAAATGCAGTTGCCGACCATTTATCTCGATTAGAGCTTGAGGAATCAAGGCCATCAATACCTATTCAAGAGACTTTCGCAAATGAGCAATTATTCAGTGTCAATGAAAAGCTTCCATGGTTTGCCGATATGGTGAATTATTTGGCAGGTTTGATTCCTTAGGATTTAAGTCCATCTCAAAAGAAAAAGTTCCTATTTGATGCAAAAAGTTATCTTTGGGATGAGCCTTTACTGTTCAAGAGAGGTCCTGATCAAGTGATTCGAAGATGTATCCCGGAAGATGAAGTCTTAGCAATTTTGGAGCATTGCCATTCATCACCTTATGGAGGTCACTTTGGCCCAACAAGAACAGCAGCAAAGGTTCTTCAATCCAGTTTCTATTGGCCTATGCTTCACAAGGACAGTTATACTTTCACTAAGACGTGTGACCGATGTCAAAAAATGGGTAATATCTCACGACGTCATGAGCTTCCTATGACTAACATTTTTGAGGTAGAACTCTTCGATTTGTGGGGTATTGACTTCATGGGACCATTCCCCAAATCTTATGGACAATCCTATATCCTTTTGGCAGTGGACTACGTATCAAAATGGGTCAAAGCCATAGCTTCACCAACAAATGATGCCAAGGTTGTTCTTAGATTTCTTAAGAAAAATATTTTCACAAGATTTAGCACTCCAAGGGCCATTATTAGTGATGAAGGTACCCACTTTTGCAATAAGATTATGGGTAATCTTTTAACCAAATATGGAGTTCGATACAAGGTTGCTTTACCCTACCACCCACAATCAAATGGCCAAGCTGAAATATCAAATCGAGAGATCAAGGACATTCTT
>JANIHZ010000005.1:14399500-14412604 GCA_027478365.1 Erythroxylum rufum
TAAGATTTTTGAAAGCATGGTTGATGTAAACAGTAAACTAGTAAAGTATACAGTACAGCTGTATGATATATCAATATGGACTATTTTGCAATTTTTAAAAAATTTAGGGACTATTTTATAATTTTTAAAAATATCCCGAAACGGTACCCGGTACCGACCGATACCGGTACAGTTCCGTTCTAGAGCTCAATCCGGTACTGACCCCGGTACGAAATCCATAATATTGTGTATTTGACAATTTTTAAACACTTAATGTAATTGTTACTCCTGAAAATGATTTTTAAAATAGATTTTAATATGAATGGAAGAAAGTCAACACCTGTGTAATAAAAGTTCATGCGTACTCATTTAATTATACTTTGTCTGCCCTTTTTGGCGCTCGTGAACTTCTTATATGCGACTGTTTGTAGTCGTATAGTTTGGTTGTAGAAGTTCTAAGGCTATCCTGCTTCTTCTTTGCTTTACCATCTCTGTCTGTGTTTGTTCACTGGGTGCTGAAGGTTGGCTTGCGAGACAACCCGAAATGGGTTGTTTCTCGGTGTTCATGTTTACACTATCACTCTCGCTGTTTTGGTGTTCAGTCTCAGTTCAAGGTGACTTTCCGACTACCCTTGAAGGACCCTTCAATCCTGTCACTGTACCCTTTGATAAACAGATATTGCAAGGGGATGTCACAGACTTGCCCGACACTTACCCTCAAGTTCAGCGGATTGTCAGAGATTTCGAGCCTGAACAAATCTCTGTATCTCTCTCTTCAGACTATGACTCTGTCTGGATATCTTGGATAACAGGTTGCTCTCTTTGCTATTTCTTTTGAATTTCTTTCATAATATTCAACTTACTGCAAAACGGTGGTGGAAGAACAGAAATTGGAAGTTTAAACTCTCTGTCTTTTGTTGGCATAGATAAAAATGATTACTTTACGTCATCTGCAAACCATTGACTATCTTTTGCTTCGAAAAGAAATGCTTTTGTGATGCAAATAGTGGCTTTTCGTGGGTGGAGAGTCTGAATTGATGCTTTGAGAAATCAATTTGTGTCTAAACATACATCTGTAACATTGATTTCAGATGCTGAGACATTTATGGAACTGAAGCAGTTAATTTTTGTGAAGTGTACCTAAAGGGCATGGTGAAATGAAAAGTATGAGCACAAAATTGGTGGTTTGCGAGTTGGTATTGATATTTTCGGGCAGCTGACTAATGTCTTCCTGTTGGAGTTGCAGGGGATTTCCAGATTGGTGATGGGATTACACCATTGGATCCCGAATCAGTTTCTAGTGTTGTTCAGTACGGAATCTCGGGAATGCCAATGAAGCACCGGGCAACAGGCTATTCTCTTGTTTATGACCAGCTTTATCCTTTTGATGACATCCAAAACTACACATCTGGCATTATACACCATGTTCAACTCACAGGTATAATTAATATGTTCTGTCGTCCATGAACTTTGCTTTTCAAGCTCCTGTATTAATTCGTGAAGCTTCGATCAATTTGACAAGTCACTCTCTGGTCCCTTTAAATAGTTCAAGTCGATAGCTTGGAGCTTTGGATAGTTAGATTAGGAAGTTTGTTTGGTATTATTCCCCACTGTAATCATTTTGAGATCATTATTGGTTACTTTGCATCACAAGTCCTTCTGTTATATGCTACCAGTCAATTTAGATGACAATGAAAACCAAATCTCTAGTCATTATTTGACGACTTCAGAAGTGATAGAATGTTAATAACAGAATCATATCTCTTGTTGCAGGACTGGAACCCAATACATTATATCAATATCAATGTGGAGATCCTTCTCTGTCAAGCATGAGTGATGTCTTTTATTTTACAACTATGCCAGAATCCAGTACCATAGATTATCCCAGAAGAATTGCGGTGGTGGCAGACCTAGGTCTTACGTACAATACAAGTACAACACTAAGTCACTTGCTCAGCAACCATCCTGATCTTGTCGTTCTGGTGGGGGGCATAAGTTATGCTGACATGTATTTCACCAATGGAACTGGGTCTGATTGCTATCCTTGCTTATTTTCACTAGATCCCATCCAGGAAACATATCAACCTCGTTGGGATTATTGGGGCAGGTCAAACTCCAACTTTACATATTCAGCACTTGTCCTACAAACTTATCTCAAATACTGCTAATTTCAATAACTTCCAAGTTTAAATATTTAGGACAATTGCTTGCTGCCTCAATTGTCTTAAAAAGTCTAGATGAAGCTCAAACCTACAATTCACTCGAGAGATGTAACGAGTAATTTACACCTGGTGGTAGAGTAATGGTACTCAAAGGAGTTGGTAGCTTTTTTATATGAGGGCAATGATTACAAAGTGCAAAAATTTTAACGATTCTTGTTAAGTTTTGTTAAACCTGTTATTGAATTTCTTTACTTCAAGTGTCGATGAGTTATCATGTTTGTTTTGCTGAACATTTTTCAGATCATCTGCACCATATCCTCTGCTTTTATATTTCTTGGTTAAATGGTTTAGTAGGCATAAAAAAAAAATGAAAACCACAATGATTCATTTGTTGGAATTGATATAAATGTCTTTCCAGTCTTCTGTTTCTCAGATTGTTTCTTTCAACTGGCGTTCAAATCTATTTCATCTTTTACCAGGTTTATGCAGCCTTTGTTGGCTAATGTTCCATTAATGGTGGTTGGGGGAAAGCATGAGATGGAACAACAAGCTGATGATCAGACATTTGTAGCTTACAGTTCCCGATTTGCATTTCCATCTGAAGAAAGTGGATCATCATCCACATTGTACTATTCTTTCAACGCTGGGGGAATACATTTTGTTATGCTCGGTGCTTACACACCTTTTGACAAATTATGTACGACTCAATAGCCTTAAGTTACCTGTTCAAATTTTATTTTACAATTTAATTTGTGCATTAATTTCCTTTGTCTTGATAAGCAAGAGTTTGCATCTGCTTGTAAATTTCATTTTTCTCAGCAATTCTGGGCTTTTCTATCTCAGCTGATCAATATGAGTGGTTAGCTGGAGACCTCTCTAGCGTAGACAAAAATTTGACTCCATGGCTTGTGGCAGCTTGGCATCCTCCCTGGTATAGCACTTTCAAGCAACATTACAAAGAAGCAGAGTGTATGAGAATGGAAATGGAGGACTTAATGTACAAGTATGGTGTTGACATAGTCTTCAATGGACACGTAAGAATACTGTCATATGGCATTCTATCTGAATGGTGTATCATGCTATAGGTGAATTCTGACATCCAACGGAACTGTATAAAGCAAGACAATGAATTTGTTTCTTTCAACAACCCACAGGTTCATGCATATGAAAGGTCAAACCGAGTCTATAACTACACTCTGGATCCATGTGGTCCAGTTTATATTACAATTGGCACTGGTGGAAGTAAAGAAGGATTAGCAACTGCTCATGCTGATGATCCTTCTAACTGTCCAGAGCCCTCCTCTACATCAGATGAAAATATTTGTGGATTCTATGCTTCCAATTTTACGACAGGCCCTGCAGCCGGTATGTTTTGCTGGGATCGGCAACCTGAGTACAGTGCATATAGAGAAAGTAGCTTTGGCCACGGAATGCTAGAGGTCTGCTCCTGTCTCTCTAACAGCTCGGTTACATTGCTGCAGAGGATTGCAAAGCCCATCTTTTCACCATTTGTATAGGTCACATGAAAAGTTTTATAAAATAGGAAGGTTCATCACATGCAAAATTCAGTTAAAAGATAAGAAAAGATTACAGAAACTAGCACATTGAGGAAGCACAATGGTATGAAAATCTTTTGTGCCATAGTTAGCTCACTGCATTGTGTTTTGTAGTGCATGCTATGTGAACAGAACTGCAGAAACTGAGGGATCAGTGGTTGTCCAGAGGAACAGAACATAACAGGCCTTCTGTATCTTGCAGGTGAAAAATGAAACCCATGCTTTGTGGAGCTTTCACCGAAATCAGGATGACTATGACATTGCTGCTGATATCATTTACATAGTGAAGGAGACTGAAAGATGCAACTATAATCAAAGGTAAAATTTATATTTTCGAGCTAATATCATTGAGAGCTGCTGAAAATAGTAACTCAACTTCTCCATTCATACTTGGCTAAACGAATAGAGTGATGGCCGTGTGCAGAAGCAGAACAGCTCAAGTGCCTAACTAGTACTTCATGTCATTTACATTCCATAGTTTATTGTATGAAAAAACATAAGCAATTCATTATACAATTATTGGCATTCTGACCTCAAGTCAGGAACATTAAACAGGAAAAAGGCTCTCATAATAAGTGATTTATTGATATTGTTGCATGTCTACTGCCTTCTTTTTCTTGGTTCTCTACTTTTAACCCAAGTGTTTGCAACTTGTCATAGTGACTTCTAAGTCAACACTATGTAAGCATAATAGGCCAAGATCCCAAGATTGTGCCTGTGACTGGTTATTTTATGATATTTGCCTCTATAATGCATACTTCATTAGATATTTTATTGATACTTTTCCATTTAGAGAAAAAGACGAGAGAGTTTTTGGTCCTGAGGGACAGTTTTCACATCTAAATATTCAACAATAGAATGTATAAGCCTACAGGTATTGGTCTGCAACAGAATTGTAGTTACAATTAACTCCTCAGTAACTAAATTTAATCAAAAAGAAACAGTACAACTCATTTAAAGCTTAGCTAACAGTGCCTTCCCACCATCGCATGAGCACATGTATTAAAAGATCAGAAACTACATTAAACTTTTCGACTTCTACCAAAACTGTCTACGGCTGTTCCCTGTGCACCTCTGCCTCAGAGCAATAACTTGGGTTAATGAGCAAACAGTAGAACATATAAGCAGGAGATTAAAACTAAGATCATCATGGTCATAGACCCTGAAGAAGCTTTGGAATTGTCTGTGGTTAGGGGAGGGGTTCTTCCTGTAGGATTCAGACCATTAGTACCGACAGAAGCTGGGGGGGTTAGTGTGGTGGGATTGTTGGCCCCAGTTGTTGGCGTGGTACCTGTGGTTGTGCCTCCCGCCGTGCTAGAAAATGGCAAATGAAAATGATTCAAGACGTTAGTCCTTTCCAACATCGATAAACTCAAGTTCATATGTCAATCCAAGTTATAAGAACAGTCTTACATGGAAACATGGGACCATATTTTCTAGGACGACATGGCACGAGTGTGCCAAATTCTTAACTATATTATCTACTTGCATACACAAAGCACAACTTAGAGAAAGCATCATTGAAATTGTGTTCTGGTTTTGCACTGGAGAACGGAGGCCGCTAGTACTAGTGGCTCCAGCGAATTAACGCGAGGTCCTTAAAAGTAAAATTCACTTTCCATAAATGTGATAAATATCTAGTTCTTCAGCTTTGTTGGGAGAAATAATCATCAATGCTAAATGAAAGTGGAGAGAATCAATTACAAATTCTGCAGTACGAAGCATATCAGGGATTAAATATGATATGGCTACGTAAAAGCCAGAACTGATCGTTACAGTGGCTAAAAGGAAACACGAGAATGGCGTCTTTGGCTCTCTAAAAACATATGCTTGGCTAAATTCAGTAAACATTCCACCATCCCACACCCAACGAGGACTAAGCATCTTCACCAGCTCAGATTTACCTAAATTCAATTATGTTTTGTAACCAATGTTCTTTTAATGCTATACTTGTCTCTATTGATGAAGATTGAAAAAAGTTTCTTTCTATATTCCAATGTTTTTTTTTGGGTAAATTCTATATTCCAATGTTAATATAATAAAAGATGCATTTTTTTTACAATATTTTATTTCACTCTTTCGAGTTTTACTCTCGTAAACTCCCAAGTCACTCCTATTTTTCTAGCTTTAACACGAGATGACCATAGTCCATAGGTTTCAATCATATTCTGGTCAATATGCTTCAAGCATACTCTGGTCTGTCAAAATTGGGCCCCTCAAACGACTGTCTGTCTGAATGAGCACAACATACAACGATGATAATGCTGATATATTATCGGAACCACGTAATGACCCATAAATACAGACAACATGGTTCTTGCCACAAGTTACAATATCAGGAAGCCAAGTCATCGCAAAGAGAAGACAGTAAGTGTAATAGTTCATCGACGAGTCACAACTAGATTTTGCAATTTTCTTTTCCTATAGGTCCATAGCAATGGTGACAGGTTAAAACCGAAACCCAATTTGCCATTAATGATCAAGAATTATACGTAGAAAATGTATTGATCAAGGTGTAGTAGCTAGTACCTCGAAGAAGAGGGATAAACACAAGATCCGTAACCTGCAACGTCAACCAGAAACCAAGAAAACAACTTCTTAATGACAAAGTAACCATCTTTTATTTATGAATATAGAGAAAAAGAGTATAGCTATTACTGGGGTCGGTTGCAGCGATGGTGGCTGTGTGAGAGAAGTCACATGAGCCAGGAGCCATGGCTTTGCGCTGGAAGTAGCTGTTGAAAGCATAAGAAGCATGAGCCTGAATTGTGTTGGGCAAAAAGCACAAACCATTGGATTGTATAGGAGTGCAGTCAGCACCAGAAGCACATGCATAGTCTAGACTCGTCTGCAACGCCTGGTTGCTTGCATCGCTCCGAGCCACGCACCAGTTCGCTTCCACGACCACCACCCATGTGCGAATAGAAAATAAAATGGAGAGCAACAGTGAGAAAAAAGCAAGTGTCTTGGAGATTGTTTCCATGGAAGAGTAATGAGGCTAGTTGTTCAAGTGAGCCTGTGTGATGGGTTTAGTTGGTAAAGCGAAAAAGAAGGTGATGGTGGACCAAATGGTTCTTTAGTTCTTTGCTCTTTTCTTCTTTATATAGAGCACAACTGAGTAGAATCAATAAAACAAAAGTACTCCTATACGATCTCTGGATGCATGTTCCTATATTTGGCAGATGCTAGTCTATTTTCATGCTGTAATTCTATATTAAAGTGAAGCATAACCCAAAAAAATAAAGAAGTTAATAATCTCATTTATTTTAAGAAATATTTTAATACTAAAAATACTTCTAGCAAGCTTTTGTTTAACAATTTTATTTCTATTTAATTAACCATTTACAAGAAAATATGTACGGCTAATCTAAATTAATTTTAATAAAATTTTAAAATTAATATAAATCTTTTTTCATTATTGATAAAAACATTTTAAAAAATACGTCAAATCGCATAAAAGATTTTTGAAGAAGTTAAGGACAGACAAGGTGAAATAAAAAAGCGGCAGCTTTTACTCATGGTGTAAATTTCACAATGTACAAATTTACATGTCAAAAGAAAAAAAAAAACAATTGTTGTCCACTCAACCCTCTGTCTGTGTGTCTTCTCCGTAGGGGTTTACTTTACAACCCCATCAGTTTTTGGTATATACTGGCAAAAGAATCAAGTATCAGAATTTTCATAAAACAAGATGTAGGCCTCACAGCCAAGAACTTCTTCCAACGAAGCCTCCCGCACATAGGCATCACTAGCATGATACCACACATATCCCTCAGTTTCTTTCTCTGCCTTCCCTTTGCCTCTGCCACCTCCTCCTCTCACGTATGCAACGTAATGACCTCCTCTCATCGTTCCTTGATGCTCCACCACTCCAACTAGATGATAAACATATCTCTCCATGTCCAAGCACCTGTAACCATATTATACTTCATATCTCTCGTTGCCAATATCCCAAAAAAGTACACTCTTTATAACAATAACACCATGAACACTGTACTCCACAAATTCAATACAATAAAATGCATATTAAATTACAAATGTTTTTAAGTATCTCATAAGGCATATGCTTGGACTGAAGAAGCAAGAGATGCATATCATTATGGCTTAGATTCATGTTAACATATAGTTCAAAGGGGTGGATTTATTCAGAAAAAACAAAAAAAACAAAGCAAAACTCAAGAAAGCAAGGGTTCTGGAATATGATTCATCCTTCAAGCTACTAGTATAATAAGATGATACTAAAAGGCTAACCTAACTGTTTGCTGACTTTCATCTCGATGCCTTTTTTGAACATCTATCATCCACTACTAAATACTAGCAATATTATCATTATCAATTTTGTCAAAAGAACAATTTGTAAATAATTGCAAAGTGCAAAAATAGGCACACAAATTTGCACTACTTCATGAGGTGCCTAAATACGATCTACAGAAAAGAATAAATAGATTGCTGAAAGGCTGAAAATGCAAACAAACTGCATCCAGAATTGCATCAATGCGCTCAGGACCCAGTCTACTACATCATCAAAATTGCAAACAATTATCTCAACAAACATTTCCCCACCCTTTTTAGCTCGACATACAAATTAAAAATATCAACAAAAAGGGATAGTTTAGTTGCTATGCAGTCAAGTGTTTAGAACAACTTATGGGCTCTCCTCAACATCAGGAAAGAGAAGATGGAGCCAAAGTGTATTGATTTTTTTCCCATTCATTTATCAGAAAGTCCTTGACCCTGAAGTTCTCCAAGAAGCTAACAACCCCATGCAGAACTTTAATTCAATTTCCTACTGAATAAACTACGTACTGCAGACATCTTTAAGTTATGCAGCTTTAAGAATCACAAACAAAAGTCAGAAAACATAATCAATTGACAAACATGATATGAAACCACTAATCTCATCCATTAGGTATAATCATAGCTCAAACTAAGCAAAATGTTTTCTTGTCTTAATATATTACTACCACTTGTGGTTCAACTATGAAGACAAGCATCTTAAGAGGCATCGCATACATTTTTGTGCTACACAATTCCGATGACCTTTCAATACCATAAATACTAAAATTTAGTCTGTGATAATGTCTACAGTCATTCAATAAAATAATGCAAGTCAATAGTTGTTCAAGCATTGATGGATGTTGAAAATTAAAGCCAATCTGGAACCAAATGTACCATAGAACAATTAAGTATCGTGCTGTACAACCAATATAATTGAGTAGCTATCTATACCAAATGACAGCAATTCAACCCATGAGAAAATAGCATTCATTTAAGACATTAGAAAAGCTGAATAAAATCAGTGAGATTAAGAATGCAAATCATACACTCACAAGGTAGTGTTGAATGGGTACCTGGGATCTATATAAGGTCTAAGGTCCAGTATCTCCCGGAAATTAACATGACCATTCAATTTAATTAAACGACCTCGTGCATCTTGACTGAACCTCTTCAGATGGATGGTTAGAATAGGTGGGACTCTATCGATAAGGACCCTCTTAATTGCATCCCTCTTCACGTTAACTTCTTTACAACTCCCCTCTTCATCCTCACTTTTTTCTGATTCACAGTTTCCATAGAACTTGGAGTTGCTTTCCTGATCTTTGATATCAGTACACCCAATGTTATTAGACATATCAACACTACAAGAATCAACAGCTGGACCGCCAAAACTTTCTTGAGATTCCTCAAAATCAGAAGAATGTGATTGTTCCACGAGTGCAGCATTAATCCCATCTTTCTTTTCTCCATTTTTGGAAAAAGATGATCTCGTTCTGATTTCACCACTATCAATTTTTGTACAATTTTGATTGGAGTAGTAAACATTTTCATCTCGTAAAATCATTCTCCCCCCTGTGAAGTTGAGAAAAGAAAAAAGGTTTGTTAGTAAAGTGCCCATTACTGCAACTTGTAACATCAATAAAACTGGAGATATTCACATCTAAACTTGCTGGAGATTTTCGATATCAGTCTCACCTCTGCTTATCAAAGTTTCAGACACATATTCAGCTTGCTTCTTCTTTGCCTCCAACTTGTGCAGAATTTTTGAACAATTCTCACAATCCCAAGCATTATCATTAGAAAGAAGCTCTGGCTTCACAAAATGAGCCAAACAACTCTCAACTGACACTGGAGATTCAGAGTTATCAACTTCATCAGGATCAGACTCACTGAAACTTCCTGTTATAAAAGCAACTTCTGAAACTTTGCTATCTAAAGAGGGCCCTACTACAGGTGCAATAGAAACTTCAGGCTCGTCAAATAAACCACCAAATCCATCAAAATCCACTTCATCTTGTTCATATTCCACAACTGATGACGAGGCCGCACCTTCTCCTTTCATAGACTCGCCGTTGATAAAACTATCTTCCTTGTATGGAAGCAACAGAACCTCCGAACTTTGAACCTGTAATGGCACCTCTTCTTCCCAAGAGTTCACAGAAGAATAATCGAATTTATTAATTGATTCCTCCTCAACTGAACATACCTGATTATTTTCAATCAAGTTATCATTTAACACTGTCTCTCTGCACCGATAATCCTGACCAATTGAATTATCAAATTCCTGCTCCTGCTCTTCTGGAATAGTTTCTGCTTCACAATAATCCATCCATGTGAAGTCGCATGAATCATCTGTTTCCTCTACTCTACCCTTGGAAATTTGTTCAGGGCCATATTCTGGAGCAGCAGATAATTTCTCTGAAACTGAGCCACCATCATCGACTGTACTAGTTGAGCCTACAGAATCTGGTATTGTAGTATCAAATAATTCCCCAAGAGAAGTAGTAGACTGTTTCTGGCATGAAGGTTCACCAACGGCTGACGGGTTGGAAGTTCTCTTGGCTAGCATTGCATCTGTATCTTTATTAGATTTTGGTCGAATCCTTCCTCCTCTTTTTGGAGGTAGCTTTGTTTTTTTGGACCGAGAACCTGATTGTATCTTTTTAGTTGGTGGTTTCTTGGTTGGAACTGAAAGTGAGAGATCCAAAAATGGCTCGTACACAGTTGAGGAATGCCCACATTCAATACAAGAAACAGTGCTAGAAATCCGACCTCCAAATTCAAAATCCACAAAAGTAGAACCATGATCTGTAGAGTGACAATCTCCCCCAGAAGTTTTTACTTGGTTTTTTGAAGCCAGCTCTTCAGTAGACAATTGATCAAGTAAGCAACGCAGTAATTCATGGCTGTCTTGCTGTTGATATCCCCTAAATTGAGGAGCCTTGGAACAAACACACCCAAAAAATGACCTAGGGTTAATTACATTTTTCAAACCATTCTCTGGTTTTGATTCAACAAAAAGTTTCTTCAAAGCAATAAAAAGTGGTCCAAATGATGCATCCTGATTGAAGAAGTAATCTCGCAGCCTATTCATGGCTAAAAGGTTCTGCAACACAGAATTGAAGAAGCAAGTGTTCCCAAGATTAACTAACCCTCTCGCAGAGTAGTCACTTCTTCCCTCCAATATATTTGAAGCACCAGCCGCTGCTTTCGTTTCACTTGCAACACTACCAACTCCAAACCACACATCCTCAACATCCACTGATGGATGCTCAGACGATCGGGCCTTGATCAATTTCACAAGATCCAGCAATGGATCTTTCCTTTCACCATCTTCTCCTACTTGGTCAACTGGAATTAATAAATTGCATGGGAAACACCAACGAAGATGAGGGTTTTCCAGTTGGACCACCAAGGAATGACGAGTATGTCTAGCATGGCGCATAGCATGACTTTGAGGTGTGGTTGGTAAACCAACTCCTCCACAACCATAATGCCCACACTGTAAGCACATCCAAATAGCTTTCGAAACTGATTTGGAATCACGAGATGCATCCCCTTTCTTCTTTCCATGTTTACTCTTTCCCTTAGCTCCCCTTCTGTCAGCTACACCTTCTCGACAATCTTCACACCTATAATCATGTGAAGACCTGAACTTCTCATTCAATATTTTTAAATCAAAACCCTTGTTAAGATGAGCACATGAGTTTTTCTCTTTTAGCGTGGGACTTCCATCGTTAACAGAACCAGCAGTGCCATTGCTTTCCTGCGGTACAACTTTGGGAGAAACTGTCTTTTGCAATGGGCGGGTCTTTTTCTTGACCCTTTTCCCCATTGGTCCCTAGAAGCAATAATTGGAAAGCAACAAAAATAAGATATAAATGAAAATCAAATGCAAAATTAACAAACATGAAAGACAAGCATCATATGCATCAACCGAACAACTGTCTCCAATTTTAATCAACTGATTGTTGCAGCTTACATTAGCAGATACAATCATAGAAACGTCAAAAGGAACTAGAGAAGATGTCAATAACTTATTGAAAACTTTTCCATCCATTTATTCAATAAAACAACAAAAAACTGCAGAAGTAATAAGCAAAAATAGGCAGAAGAACATCCAAGCCATGTTCTGATGAAGCAGAAGCAATCAAACACCTTACACCAAAAAAAAAAAACACAAAACCAAAAAAAGGTAGCAGGAAGGGAACTATCCACACGAAAATTATTATACAACAGTAAGAATGAAAACAAAGAGAACCCATCACAGATTTGGAATCCTGCGGACGATGATTCAGATGATGAAGTTAAAATAAGCTCTCCCAAAGTAATATTGGAAGCGAAGCAATACCACACAATAAACACTGATAAAACAGCAGAAAAGTAAAGATTACAACTTTACCAAAATACTGGAGGAAGGACCAGAGAGATTGGCTAGAACAGGCCTAAGGAAGCAATGTTACATGGGTTTTGGGAAAAGAAGAAGATCGAACGTTGAAAGAGACAGAAGATTTGGATCCAAAGAAACGCTTAGGATGTTCGAAGTGGGAGGGCAAGAGTGAGATTGGTGTCTGGTTTTTAATGGGTTTGGGCACAACCTTCTCTATCTTTTTTAACGGAGAACAAATAATGGTGGGAGATGTGCAAGTTAAAAAGAGCAGCAGGTTAGTAGTTACATTACAGATAAAGTAAAACACAGCTAGGGTTTATATATTTTGATAAATTGGAGCCAAGTGCACGTGGGAGTGGGAAATTGGCTTGTCCAAATGCATGAGGGACACTTTTTCCTTTTCACTCTTAATGTACAATTCAAACAAAAAATTGTTATTACTATTGCTACTTTTTATTAATAATATACATACCTTTTTTACTTAAATTTCTATATGACTAATTTGAAAGTTGCACTAAATAAATTGAAAGTTGGAGTTTAAATTCAATTTAATTTTACTATTGCCACGTAGCTTAAATGGAACCTGAAGCTATGCGCCAATAGAAGCGATCTAATTAAAATTATATTTATTAGTGATTGTCGGGATGAACTTTTGAAAAATTAATAAGTACTTTTGTAAAATTAATAAGTAATTTTATTCATTACAAAAGCTTTTTTTTAATGGTATTTAACTGTAAAA
>JANIHZ010000005.1:14575895-14587864 GCA_027478365.1 Erythroxylum rufum
CGCAAAACCTCACTAGGTTTTCTCATGTGACTTGCAGTAATAGACTTCTCCTTGAAATCAAACAAGTGGGCCATGTATATGTAACGTGAACTCAACTCAAGGGTCCAATAAACAAAGCCATCTTGTCAAAAGTCCAATAAACAAATCACAACAACCTATCTTTATCAATCCAATTAATAATTATAATTTTCTTATATGTCCAATTTAAAATGTCAAAATTAAACAAAGAATATATAAAATGTATTCTAACGTTCCTTTCTACTGATGCTTTAGAAATTCGTTGTCTTTGCAAAAAGTACTCAAATAGTATTAATTCTAACTATTCTCGTGTAAAGATTAGATTAGAGGCGAAGTATTGTTCTTCCCTTTTAACCCAAGTTGTTCTTTTTTTAATTTATTTATCCATCATTTATTGAAGTAACCAATACTTTTACGTCAAAAACAAAAGGGTTTAAGTAGGTTGTAGTTAAGACTTGTAAAATGAAATAGAGTGCGAGAAAAAAAGGAAATAGAAAATGATTTTAGCAAGAAAAAGCCATGGATATGCGTTGCTTATGTCAGACTGCAACTAAGTGAAATGGGACATGTAACCAACTTCATTGGATGTTGTGTATATTATGAAGTTGCACACAATGTGGGCGACATTTAAGATGATCGGATCTTAGCCTTGCGTAGGACTGAAGCATGCATAAATCAGACTTAAGAGCTTTAAACCATAAAAGTAAGGTAATTAGGGAACAATCATAGAACATGTTCTATCCTTTATGAGCTGTTTTTCCTGAAAGTGCAAAATTTTGGATAATTTAAACTTAACTAGTACGAACCAAAGGTAAAGGCTTCCTAATTCTTACTACAAAATGAAGTCTTGTAGATGCTGATATGTACAAATCTTCAACTGGGGATATCTTCTATGTATAAGTAGGGCGCATATCCATGGTTTCAGGCTGATGATGGATACAACTTTTGACATGGAAGTGGATGACTTATTTGAAATGGCCATGGGAGGCCGGTGGACTGAAGTTGTTGACGCTTATAAGAAGCGTCCTGGAGTTCATGAGGATATAATCACTAGATCCCGAGACACAGCTTTGCACATAGCAGCATCAGATGGCCAAACAGAGGTAGTACTGGAACTAATAAAAATATTAGGAGAGAAGGCACCAAAAGTTCTGAGAATACAGAATAGCAATGGCAACACTCCTTTGCATCTTGCAGCTGCTCTTGGGAATGCGATTATGTGCCATCGCATGGCAGAAACAGATCCAAAGCTCACTGAGTATCGAAATCTTGAGGGTGAAACTCCTCTTTTCTTGACAGCTGTTGGTGGCAAGAAAAAAGCTTTTCTTTGCCTCCACGATCATCACCAGAAGAATCTCAGTCAAACTGACTATGCTGTTTGCAGAAAGGCTAGTAACGGGGATACCATACTCCATGCTGCCATCTCTGGAGAACATTTCAGTGGGTGTCATTCACAGTTCTTAGTTCTTTTCTAGACATATGTTGGTCGAATCGTGATTATTGCATTAATCTCCACACAGGTTTGGCATTTCAAATAATTCGCAAATATCCAGATCTGGTGAACTCCTTCAATGCAAGTGGCTGGTCACCTCTCTATGTCTTAGCCAACAATCCCAGTACATTCAGAAGTGGCTGTCCTTTGCGATTGCTAGATCGTTTCTTCTACTTCTGTGAGTATCATTGTCCGAAAACTCTTTTAAGAAGAATGTCCTGTAACTCTTTTAAGTTGTGCTAATCTACGGGGCTTTCTTCTCCTGATAATACTCAGCATTTGCTATCTATAATTAATTTTTGAATTTGGGTTATATTTTGAAAGGCATACCTGTTGAAGAGCTTCAGGAGGAAATAATAGAACATGAAGTTTTGTTAGACAAATCGGAAGTTAACGAAACCATTCCCTGGTATCCAGCAACCTATCAGACGTGCCTAAACTTCTTCCAAGTGATGAAAAGTAGTTTCAAAGCATTAAGTAGGTTGTTCGTACAAATTCTACGTACTTTATCATATACATGTGAATGAATGCTCGAGTTTAAAGGAGCTACTATTTTTGCTTCCAGCTGGGGTGAGCAAAATAAGTTGCCAAATGAATTGCTTTTTTCCCAGAGTTGGGAAGAAAAACAAAAATGGTAACCCAAATGATGAAGAGAATCAGAAACCAGAAAGCAGCTTCACTAACCAGAAGAGATCAGGAGCTGAAACAGGTAAAAGTTTCTACAATTATCACATAATAACTATTGATCCTTGATGCGGCATACAAAATACTGGCTATTGCTGCAATAAATCTGACACATCTGTTGTTGCTATAAATCAGAAAAACTAAACGAGGGAAAAAGTTATCCTCCCAACCAAGAAACTATTGTTCAAATTGGCAAGATTGCAATCAAGACCATACTGGTCGTTCTTGGCATTGGTAAGTATTCTCCTCTCGTAGACTTTTTTATCTTCATTTTTTGGGGAGAAGATATCAATTTTTGTGTAGCAAGCCATACCTATGGACAGCAAAATCAGTAAGTATAACTTCTTCTTATCTCTCTGTGCTTATAGACATGGATGTTTTTATTGAAACTCTAACTAAATTTCTCGTTAGGCATCCAAACGGTATTGAAGGTCAAAGCCAAGAAGCAGAAACACGTATGGGCAACTCAGATAATGAATGAGCTGGTCCGCAAAACCTCCTATTACAAGTACAGTGCAACTGGAAAGAATCCTCAGTATTCTTTGCCTGGGCAAGCTGGGAACACAATTAAAGTTCCTGAAGCCCCATCAGCACCAGACGATCATGAGACATTTCAAACCGTGGATCCACATGTCGAGTTGAATCACAGAACTGCTAACCAAGAAAAACATCAGACTGAAAGGAACATCCATCGGGAGCAAGGTAGGCTATATTACGTTTATCTAAGAGGGGTTTGCACTTGCAACTACATTTACTTTACCGTGGCAAAGAATCAGTAATTTACAAGGTTTCCTTCCTGAAATCAAGACCGTGACATTTTTTCCATGCAATCTCCGGAAAGTGATAACACATGCAGGGGAAATGATTGGTGAAATTAAGAAACAGATTTGTTGTCCCCGAACTTACTTCTAAATTTCAACCAATTGGCTAATTAAATGACTTTTCACATCCCGGACTGTCCTACGATAGAAGAAATTATTTGAGCTCTATTTGTTGGTGTTAGCTTCAAAACAACAGATAGCCTAAAAAGCTACTTAAAATGGCAAGCTATCATAAGGAAGATTAGTGCAAGTATGGTTAATAAGTCCAACTCTCCAATAAAAATTCGACGGATAATTGCATCAGGATGTATCTAATGAATGTATCCTATGAATAGCTGGCTTGATCAATATGATATTCTATAAACATTTACGATCCCCATTGTGACGTTTCTGAAACTGATTTGTGAATACTAGACCAGTTCTGCAAACTTGGCAACAGACATGAAGCAGACAACTTTAGAACCATGCTAGTAGCTTTCAGGAATGGAGTGACTGAAATGGTGGACAAGTTCCTCGAAACATACCCCAATTCCGTCCAAGTGTCGACGAGTACATCACCAAAAGATCCTTCCCTGTTTGAAAAGAAAGATAACCAACGACAAGAGAAACAAGAGTCAGCTATACTGATAGCAGCAAAGATGGGGGTAACTGAAATCGTGGATAGAATTTTAGATGCATTCCCTGTTGCAGTCCAGGACTTGGACCACCATGGAAAAAATGTTTTGCTCTTGGCAGTTGAAAACAGACAGATCGATGTTTACAAGCTGTTAATCAATAGAAAAACAATCCTAAAAGAGCCTATGTTCCGCCAGGTAGACAATAAAGGAAACAGCGCATTGCATCTTGCTGCAAGGTATGGAAAGTATAGGCCATGGCTTATTCCTGGAGCTGCACTGCAGATGCAATGGGAGTTCAAGTGGTATCAGGTAGGCCCCTGGCCTCTTCTTTTCTATTTTAACTTTCTAATTCATTCCTACTTAGTCTAATCTTTGAATGCTACATCCTGGGGATAATAGACCAAACAGGAATGGTAAGTCAATGAAGTAGTTACTTGCTATGTTTGAACTAAAAACATGCGAATATATGCTTATGCAGTTTGTGAAGGATTCCATGCCAAAGCATTTCTTTGCTCATTACAATGACAAGTACGAGACTGCAGAGGAAGTCTTCACAGACACGCACAAAGAACTAGTAGCAAATGGCAGAGAATGGCTGACAAAAACATCAGAGTCCTGCTCTGTGGTTGCAGCACTCATTACTACAGTCTCATTTGCAACTGTCGCAACCGTACCAGGAGGTCTCAACCAAATTGATGGCATACCGATTCTGGAAGATAAGACTGGATTTGGTCTCTTTGCGATCTCGTCCTTTGTAGCCCTCTGCCTCTCATTGACTGCCTTGGTCTTCTTCTTGGCTATTCTAACTTCTCGGTACCAGGAAACCGATTTCTTCAAGGATTTGCCGAGGAAACTTCTTCTTGGTTTAACCTCGCTGTTTGCGTCCATAGTTTGCATGATGATCTCATTCTGTGCAGGACATTACTTCATACTGAAGAAGGATTTGAGACAGATTGCATATCCAATTTATGGTGCAACATGCTTGCCAGTCACACTGTTTGCTGTAGCAGAACTCACACTCTACTTTGATCTTATATTGGCTATACTAAAAAAGGTGCCTCAGCGGAGCTACAGGGATTCAACAGCTGTTCTTGTACGGGTATCATAGATTCTTAATTTCTTATTGTTTTCTGCTTAGATCTATTCTCAGTTTCAACTTTTCTTTTCTATGATACCCGTACAATATATATAACAGGTATTGGATGGTATTCATTATTACGGAGGGGGTTCTGTGGCAATAAGAAGCACTATATGTTAAAATTTAAATGCATAATCAAACACATCTAACAATCAAGATCCATTTGAATTTAGAGCATCATAAGCTTAAAGAACATACCTCCAATATTTGGTATTTGACCCATTGCCATGCTCCAACCTAAGAGAAAAAACAAACACAAACACACACACTTTGCAAGAGTTTATGGTAGAAGACCCTTGCTTTTTGCTGTAATCATCGAATACACATACCCTCTATATATAACCACAATCTCACCTTTCTACCCTAAGGGGTAGAATTGGCTAATTGTTACAGTAGTAATTGGATGATCTGGACTATAGTTTAATGAGCCAACATATAGTAATTAGGGTACTACCATGTGCCTCAAATGTAATTAATAAATTAACCATCCCATTATGGTTATTAAGTAGGCAATTCAATTTGTGGTCCGGCTATGGAATTAAGTTGTGATTATAGTAGTCCAGTTTGGTAACATGTATTTCTAACACTATAAACTTCCTTTTTTTTCTTCACGTTGAAAAATTCTCAACTGAAACAAAGTCAAACATATACAACATGTAATTTTCGACAAAGGTGTGGTCGAGGATGTGATCTTTTCTAAAAATTAAAGATTAAAACAAGAGCTGACGACATGAGCATGTTGATGTAATAGAAGTGTCTCTGTTGAAAACTCAATTTGGAAGACGACATGTCTTGTGTTTAGAGAAGGTAGAAGGATTCACAGTGTGGCATACCCCCGCCACAAAGCCCATGTCATGTTCTAGAAAGTGATGGTGAAATTCAGAGTCTAATAGAGAACTTCAAATTGTGTTAATAGAGAGTCAAGGATTTGTTGGCACAATAAGGCATGTTAAACATGATATGGGAGAATAAGTTAAAAGATATGGATGAGCTCAACTTAGAGGAGTTGTAGATGTGAAGAGTTGGAACCATCCCTTTATGTCTAACGAACAAGGTCATGTACTATGTTATAGACATTGCATCCCTATAAAGATATAAAAGAAATTAGAGAGCTGATAAAAGTCTCTTATAAACAAGTTGTATATGAAGTAGGTAGTATATAAAGTAAAAAAACAAGGTCATATATCATGTCATAAAGATTGCCTACTATAGAGATATATAAGAAACTGGACACTTGATAAAAGTCTCTCATAAACAAGTTGTATATGAAGTAGAGACTATACAACTAAAAAATGCAGGAGGGAACACGAATGGAATAGCATATCAATATGCGTTCAACCATATAGTCATTGATTTGTTGAGACTCAGGGTGATTATTGTATATGAGGATAAAGTACTTATTCTACTTTGTTGTTTACCTCTTTTTTGTGAAGATCTAGTAATCACAGTCATATTGGATAAAGAGACATTTAGTTAGGAAGGACATAAAGACATTTAGGTAGGAAGGACATCACCTTGGTGTTATTAGACACAATCAGTAGAGACTCAACACAATGCAGCAGGGAACACGAATGGAATAGCATATCAATGCATTCAATTCTATAGTCAGTGATTTGTTGAGATTCAAGGTGATTATTGTCAGATGAGGATAAATTGTACTTATTCTACTTTATTCTTTACCTCTTTTGTCTTATCTAGTAATCACACTCATATTGGATAATCCAATGAGACATTTAGGTAGGAAGGACATAAAGACATTTAGGTAGGAAGGACATCACCCTGCTATTATTAGACACAATAAGTAGAGAGTCTACACACTACAAAAATTAAGACATGACAACTTTTTTGTAACATTTAAATATTTCGTCACAAATATGACAGATATTGTGACAAAATTTGTAAGTTACTATTACTTTCATTTTTTGTGAATTAAAATATAATTAATTGATTAAAATATAATTATACAATAGGTCCATCAATCAAAAAGTACTAGGATGAACCAAACCAAGCCCTTATCAATATAAAAGTCAGTAAATATCAAAGTGATGTAAATTTCTATATTTAGTACAACTTTATAACCACTTCTATCCAAAAGAGTAGACGTTAATTTAGTGGAGGAACAAATGTTAACGCCTGAACGAAGGAATTCGCTTCTCAAGTAATACATAAAA
Organism: Erythroxylum rufum; assembly: GCA_027478365.1. Classification (NCBI taxonomy): domain Eukaryota; kingdom Viridiplantae; phylum Streptophyta; class Magnoliopsida; order Malpighiales; family Erythroxylaceae; genus Erythroxylum; species Erythroxylum rufum. The sequence goes on from JANIHZ010000005.1 coordinate 14,582,837, forward strand.
GAGTTGACGTTTAACTTCTCAGGTGGCACAGACAAGTCTCGATTTTATCTACTATTGCCTCATTTGCTTTCCAACAAGCACTGCTTAGCCAGCTTCAGTACTTCAACCAACTGCAGATTTAAGTTCCAGGAGATGTTACAAGCTGCTGGTATGAGTTTGCCCACTGATCCCAAACACATGCATTACAACTTAGTACACAAGAACTCGTCCAAATAGCACCATAACCGACTCCTTGATCAGGATTGACTGAAGGAAAGCATATTTGCTTAAGAGCTTCTATGCATTCCCATGGAAACACTTCTCCACTGCTTTTTGTTTGAGTTAACCTGAAAAAAACAAGCTTTGGTGATCAGCAACAATTGTTAATCTCTAGCAAAAGAATAATAAGACGATAAAAGATCAGAATGAACACTTCATTTCATTCTGAAGACTGAACCAACACTATTCTTCAGCCTAAATGTCGAGCAAACTAGTAGATTAATTAGAAACTCAAAACATTAAAATTTAATTTGAATAGTAATAACGTAAGATAATCAATTATCCACTATTGAAGGTACATAAGCTATTGAATTAGAGCATACATACATAAAACAAGAGAGACAAATGAAAAATAGTATGTTGAGATATGTAATATATAAACGAACCTTTTCTTTTATCAGTGAGTATTCAATATCATCAACTTGGACTTGATCCATATCATCCATATGCTTTCATATGTGATTGCAGTATAAGCCGTTACATGATTTAAACTCTCTCTGTCACTATTTTAAATGCTTCAAATTGCTTATTCAAACACCTCAAAATACTTTGATGCCAGATAATTTTGTATGATCTACCATTACTATTATGTAATGTTATAATTACAATATGTTGCCCTGTAATTGCAAATAGATGGGCTAATCCTATTTAATAATATACCCTAGTATTTTGTGATCTTTTTGTTAGTGAATGAAGACCTTGTGACCGAACTCCTCTTTCTCTCTATTGTTTCACGTATATTGTACTTTCACTAAAAAGTTCTTATTGCTTATGCTTTTATAACATACTAGAAAATGGGCAAGTATACATGATTGTTACATAGATATACCAACTATGTTTTAATCAATCAAAATTATGAAGCATAAATTAAATTATTAACAAAAGATTCAACAATTACAAATCAATAAATCTTACCACCAGAAAACACAAATTTTTACATGTAAATTTTGATAACAGAAAATTCCACTACAAAAAATTCAAAGTTTGAGAAAAAAATATCAGAAAATTAGCAAACTTTATCACATAGAACATCATTAATTCAACTGTATATAGCATACCTTAGATGGTGGATGTGGCAAAGAGGCCTGGCGGCCACATTTTCCATCTTCTTTTACCCTCCGAATCTCTTGAAGCTGGCTCACGACATTCTCCAGAAGTTTCAAATGATCTTTTTCCTTTTGCATGTACCCCAAAGAGATGTTGAGCTTCTCCCTTCCACTTTGTACAATCCTTAGCCTCTCTCTTAGCCATCCCACTTCATTGTCAATTTTAAACCTTTCATAATCAACTGCAGACATTGAATTTCTTCGCAGATCAGACAGCATTCGTTTGCTCTGCACGGAATGTATTGGTGGCAAATCAGTTATTATGTCCGAACAGCTTCTGCTCATTTCCTGCCTGACCCCTCCTTTGCTCATTATTGGACTGTCGCATAGTATTGGGATGGCTAGAGGACTTCCTGATAACTTCTCATCTTCAATTTGATTAACCACAGAACATACATTAGATTGATCGTCAACAACATGAACATCGTAAGCATAAGGTCCAGGATGCGACAAATCACTACATGAATCTTTTTTCTGTCTTTCTGAATCATCAAAACTACATGGAAGATCAATTTCGGTTCTAGCACCAGTCTCAGTTGTCTCCAGTGATAATCCTTGGAGTGGACTGATGTTATCTCTCTGTTTCTGTACCTCCCTAACTGAGGGTGAGGCCTCCTCATGCAACACATTTTGATGGGAATTTGAGAAGTTGAACTGTGAACATGCTTCCTGTTCCTGCACGTCCATTACCTGATTGAGAGTATTTGTGTTTGGTGACACTGATACGAACCCTTTATCTTGAAATGCCTTGTTAATTTCATCAGTGCTACTTGAAAAATGTTTTTCCGCTCTCTCATTTCTGGAGGGCCTATCCATGGACCCTTGCTTCAAAGACTCAACTTCATCCAACCCCGGAATAGATAATTCCTTTCCAAAACCTAGCTCATCAACTTCAACTTTACATGCCAAATATTTGTTTAAATCTTCTATTTGTTCCTTCTCACTAGTTGATTCGCTAATTGTGTGCAATTTCGCAATTATATCACCACTTGAATTCGACAACCAAGAAGCTCCTTTTACATGCATGCTTTGCATTTCTTGCACATCGTAAGCTGACTGCTCATTTCCAACAATCAATTGCCTGTAAGCTTCAACTTCTTGCTCCAAGTAATGCTTCTCCTTCTCTCTCCTTGATAGAATCTCTTTGAGAATATTCATTTCTTCAAAATCATAAGCAGATTTTTCTTCAATCATCCTCTGGTATTGCCTAGACTCCATCTCTATTTTAGCCTTCTCCTGTTGTAGCCGCAAAATCATTGCCATAGCTTCATCAGCAGCGGTAGCAGCAGCATTTCTTTCTTTCTCAAGCTCAAGGTACAAAACAGCACGAGCAGCATGCTCCTCTTCTAGTGCTTGTTCCAAAAGTGTGATCCTGTCCTCCACAGTATCATCATTATAAAACTCCTCTTGCTGATCAAGCACAACATTTTCTATGAGCTTATTCTCAGTGCCAGGTTCCATTGGTACAAAAAAATTGGTGACTCTTTCAGACATATTAACTCCCATAGATGATTCCTCTCCACCTATATTACATTTTGTAATAATAACAACAGAGTTAGCATGTGCAGATGCAAGCAAATGGACATAATCTTAACCAAGTTCAAAACAATTATTTTGAAAGCAATGAGCAGTATAAAAGTCTCAAACCTAAATGCTATGACCTTAGAACATAAATTTAAGTGAAAAATAGAAAAAGAAACCCCTTTCACTGCCAAATAAGTGGGATAGCCCTTGCAAAGTTGACAGTGCTACCATAATCAAATTGACATAAGAAATTGGCTCTTAAGAAAAACTGCTAGCTAATCCTTTTGGGTTTAAGTGTAGATGAGGTTAACACCTTCCCAGGTTATGTACCTATCAACCCTCCAAAACTACAATCATTTAATAAAGGTAACAGAAGACCACATTTGCTAAACGCCTAGGTTAACCTAACAAAGACATGTACTTATATGGAACTCAAAACCCTTCATTCTGTTTTCTTAGCAAAAAGGCAGTTGTAAGCACACAACACTACTTTTCCCGAGAAGTGGGTTTTGCATCATACATAGAAACATGATATATATGGTATTACCATAAGAACAAAAGGATTTAACTAAAAATTCAATGTATTAAGTCAAAGTCCAGGCTAGTACTCACGATGCAGAACATCAACAGCAGAACAAGAAGGATCATCGTTGCCTCCATTGCTATTATTCACAATTTTAAGGCCTCCAGTAGGAGACTCAGGATGAGACTGCTCATCTGATTGCAAAGGCTCGTATGATGAAAAGGAGGACAAGCCACCATTATGAAGAGAACCTTTCCGGCGCCTTCTAAGATCAGATCCAGCCTTCCGTGTCAACACCTTCTTCCCCTCGGCATGAGACCTTCCTTCCTTTACACCCTCCACACATATCACACCATCCGCAACACCTACTTCATCCTCCAATCCAACGCACTCATTTGTATTGTTGCAATCACTAGTCAAATTCCCATCCAAAGGTGACCTCATGTTCTTTTCCCATACAGAATCAAAAGGGAATCTTTTCTTGACACAACACTGGACAGAGGCAATATGCTCTGAAGGGCGATCTACAAGCACTCTCTGCCAACAGTTATGCGTATGAGGATCGCCAAAAAGTCCATTGCAAGGACATGGCAGACGCAAGCCAAACAAACCCAGAAACTTTGAGGTCAAGTAAGCAAGAGCTGATGCACATAAGAGTAGATAAGTAATGGAGAGATCAAGGAATGCACCCACTAAGCCACTAAAGGTCCATGCTTCTATCTGTTGAAACGCCATTTTCTTCCAGAAAATAATGTGATGGCTATCTAATTGACAAAAACTGATTCTTTATTTGATTGCATAGAAAACTGAATTAAACTATGGATTAACCAATAGCAACAATAAAATTGATGTAAAAGAAGAATATCTCAGTAGAGCTGATAGAGATGGCCTGAAAACAAGAAACTTGCAATGTTTCCTTCAAGACACAGATGGAAAACCCCCAAGAACATCTCTTTCAATTGCACCGGGATTCATTTGTCCAACTTCTTAGCAAGCATGTGAAATTAATCTGACAACAAAAGCAGATGACTCACGGAGTTTGCAAAGTGAGTCGACTCAGTTGTTAACTCGGAAGGTTTAATTTGTAAGTCAATGACCGTCTTTACGTTTTGATTATATAATATAAATTACAGTTTTGAATCTTTTAACGGCTTTGGGGAAAATTAAAAAGCGTTTATAAAATCTTCGGTTACAATTTCCCAGGAGGACCCGTTACGACGCCGCTGGACGTGTAATTCAATGGCTTTGTCGTTTTACTTGATTAGGAGATCGGTCCCGTTGGTGGTGTCGTATCTGGCTAGCCGACAAGACTCTGGGTAAGCATCACCAACAGCCAATGAGGGTAGCAGTAGCAGTGAATGGGATGGGATGGGCGACCGTTCCAAAATCCAAAGCTTAATTTTCAATGCAATTACGAATTATTAACTAACATTTATTAAAATTTTCAAATAATTTATAAAAAATGCATTTTTTAAACAACAGTCGAGTCATCTATTCACCTTAAAAATCAGTTCTTAATTGAACCAGTGAGAATCGGTCAAAATCGATCAATTGATCGGTCGAATCGGTTTGGTTTGATCAGTCTGACCACTGGTTCAATAATTTTTTGTATTTTTT
>JANIHZ010000005.1:14722155-14733893 GCA_027478365.1 Erythroxylum rufum
AATAAAAATAAAAATATATTTAATATTTTATTCACATTTCAAGATATATGAAATTTATCCTATATCTTTTAACCAAAAATTTAGGTTGAATTGAGGAGTATTAATTATTTCAAGGAAGTTGATGTAAAAGAACAGAAAAAATGAAAACCAGGATCAGGTTTGAACTTGCTTGATCAACTTTGACTAAACTCATACAATTTCCAATCACTTACTGTAGAATTGCATCAGGAGCGTAGCTCTGCCGCAAATTAAGAAATGTCTGGCGAGCTTCATTTTTGAAAACCAGCCCTCCCTTTTCGATCTTTCTTTCACCCAAGGATTGCGGTGTGATTAAATTCTTATTATTCAAGGCTAGCCTTTTTAATGTCTAACGATTATGACAGGCTGGCTGATTAATTCTGCGGTAAGTAAATGTCTACACTTTGGCCAATTCATGATAATATTAATATCCTCAAGGTGTTGAAAGCCATACTTTTTTTAAAATAAACATTATATTAATTCTAACTTTAGTTTTACATTTAAGGATTGTCTTTTTCTCGTGAGATTATAATATTCGTTTTGGAATACCACATAATTAAACATGTTTAATTAATATAACTCTTATTTTGAGTAAAAGAGACTGTTTCGTAGATGTATAAATGTAATTAGTTTGATTTTAATTTTACTCTTAACCTGCAGTGTGGTTGATCCTGTCCTGTTACTTATCTAGCAGCCCTAATGAAATGAAACCTGCTGTAGTAGTAGGCAGTACGAGGAGAATTGAAATTTATCCTGGATGTGTCACTATGACTTCTTCGACAGTATATCACTTGCCTTTTTGGGTTAGGTAGAGTCGAGAATAAGGGTTTAAAGAATGTAGCGCAATAGAACTTAGAAAGAAAATTTAAACAGCATAAGGTTTGAAGTTGATTGATCCACTTTGACTAAACTCTTGTACTTCCCTATCAATTTGGTAGAATGGCATCAGAAAAGCAGGCCTTACAATGAGATTCTCGTTTTGGCCTTACACCCAAGGATTGTGGCCGTGGTTACCGTAAAACGCTCTTCTTTAAATTATTATTCAAGGATTGTGACATTAATTCGGTGGTAAGTAAATGTCTACATTTTGGCCAACTTGCTCATGTGTGAACTCGTGGAATCTAGGATTTGATGAATCAAGTTTTGTCACTCTCTCTTTGTCGTGTTCAAAGCTCATGGACAGAGACAAAATGATTAACGATTTTGAGGGGAGGATAATATAATTCTCTAAATATGATACATAGAAGTAGCAGCAGCAGTTTGATTCTTTTAAAAAGTAACTTAGGAATAAAATTCCGAATATACTAAGTTTATGTAAGAAATATTTCCAAAGTCATAATATAATTAATCTGAACATTAGCTAACATGAAAAAAAAAACAAGGCAAAATGAAAAGTACTTCTATCTGAGAAGAACATCATCATTACCAAACCTTGATGAAGTAATGCATTCAGGCAAATTTCTAATAATTATTACCATTTGACCATAATGATATCCTTTTTCTCTTTTCATATTATGATTACCATAGGACCGTAATGATCTCCTTTTTCTCTTTTCATATTCTGCAATTTTAAAATAGACAAGTAAAATTAATTAATAAATCTACAGTAGCCTGAATACTTTAGAGTATAAGATGAAGTGACAAAAAAATAAACAACTTTTAGATACAGCTACTTAGTAAAGGACTGATTCTAGGGACACTTGAACTACTACTACAAATGCCTGATCATTTCAGGAAAAAACATATAAAAAAAATTGCTATCAGCTACATTAACCCCAGAAATAGAAGCAGAATTAGGTACGAGGACTTTCTTATAGTCCTCCAACAGAGACGTCACTGAAGAAATTCAAGTTGTATTGATGAAGAAAGTTCCTACTACAAGTGGGATTCGGTGACTGAAAAAGATGTGAAATGGACCCAAACTGATGACGTTCTATTCTTCCGATATAGAAATATGGAGTAAAGTAGGCACAACCATACACCCAACTCAAGCCAACAAAAGCACTAAATGATGGCAATTAATACAACATTATCTCTACAACAACAACCATATGTGTCCAAATCCCAACCATCTCAAACCCTCACAAAGTACTTAAACACAGCTGTGCCAAGATTTGACTTTTTGGCAGCTTCCTTTCACACCGATTGCTCCTGCATGTATAGCTGCTGATCCACACCTGTCCAAAACATTTAAGGTTTTTGTTTGCATCTTTTGATGTCTACGTCGCGCGGTCACCTTTTTGTGAATCGCTAGGAAACTGCAGAAACATGTCTAAACATGTTTGATTATTATCTACTGTAAAAGAATCTTTTGGTTAATCAGTTCTTTTCTTGGTGCTCTTATTCAAAGATTAGAACATTCTGCTCTCCATTAAACCTCAAAAGCATTTTCTAGTGGAGTTTCCAACAAAAGGGATTTTCTTTTTCTAATTAATGAGGTTGCCATATGCTTAAAGATCACTTGGATTGATTGAATGAGCCATTTCTAAACCAATTATACACCTTTGGGGGGGAAATTTGCCAACCCATTGAATTCTTACTGACTCATTTAAGTGATTATATTAAGTTTATAACCAATCAGAAGCACAATAAAAAAAGATAATGCTAGCACTAATCTCCAACTTGTCATCAACTTCCTATTTTATTTATTTCCATGTCTGTCCCAATTTATTACTCCTTAATTGCATTCCAACGACCCTCCTTTGTCCTTCCACAATCAAAACAAAACCGTCGATCCTAAACTATAAGAATCGAGGAAGGCACTTAGAATTAGAATTACACCATAATACTCGTGAGCTTGTAATTATCCCCCTTCAGGGTACAAACGTTTATAGGTCTAATACTTTCGACGTAACAAAAAGAATAAATATCATTTCTAGAACAGATTCTGACAAGTAGGGTAGTTTTGACCTAGCAAGGAAGACGTTTCAGCCATCCTGACTTATAGTCCTACGCGGTTGATGGGCGCCAATGTATGACCAGAACATAACCCTACGTAAGAAAGAAACCTATGTAGAATCAAATGTAAATGTTTCAGAACAAGTATAATCAAATATCAAACATTTTAAAACATCAATGTCACAATCTTTATACAAAAAAAAGGGTAATCAGATTAGGTGCTAATTGGCCGGTTGATATCATACAATTCAACCATGTAACCTACCCGCGTTGAATAAAAAGCACGGCTCCGTTTTATAAAGGCTTCAGACGTTTAAAGTGTTCACATATAGTACATGCCCAAAAGTAATCATCCTCCTCAACTCATTTTGCTTTCTAACTTAGATCCATGATCATCTAGTTCTCATCTCCGGACATCTCCGCCATGCAGCTGAATCGTCTTTGCATTGTTTTACCAGCCGATTTGGATGAACAAGAGCCACCGAGTAATCATCCCAAGGTGCCAAGTTCAGGCCACAAAGAGGTTGAGAACCGTGAGAAACGCGGTTGTGGGGGTCAAGTTCTTGCCTTTCTTGGCAATTCAATTCGCAGGTTGTATGACTCCAAATGGGTTGGTTCCTGTTTGCATGGTAAGAAGACCAAACAAAAGTCTGGATCTTTCCATGACCTGGCAGGAATACAGATATCTGAGAAAATGGTCGGCGGTGACAATCCCAGGATTTTCAGCTATTCTGAGCTTTATATAGGGTCTAATGGGTTCAGTGAAGATGGAGTTCTTGGCAGTGGAGGTTTTGGCAAGGTTTATAGAGCAGTTCTACCAAGTGATGGTACTGTAGTCGCTGTGAAATGTTTGGCAGAGAAGGGTGAGCAATTTGAGAAGACTTTCGCAGCGGAATTGGTCGCGGTGGCTCACCTACGACATAGGAATCTTGTTCGTTTAAGGGGGTGGTGCGTTCATGATGATCAGTTGCTACTGGTTTATGACTACATGCCAAACCGGAGCCTTGATCGGGTGTTGTTTAGAAGACCCGAAAACCTGACAACACAACTTCTTTCTTGGGAAAAGAGGAAGAAAATAGTTGGTGGCCTGGCAGCTGCTCTGCATTATCTTCATGAACAACTAGAGACTCAGATAATTCACAGGGATGTAAAGACGAGTAACGTGATGCTTGACTCCGAATTCAACGCTCGGTTGGGCGATTTTGGATTGGCAAGATGGTTGGAACATGAACTCCAATATCAGACCAGGACTCTTTCAATGAGAAACCACCAATTTCGCTTGGCAGAGTCCACCAGAATTGGTGGGACTATAGGGTATTTGCCACCTGAGAGCTTCCAGAAACGAAGTGTTGCCACTGCAAAATCTGATGTTTTCAGTTTTGGGATTGTTGTCTTAGAGGTGGCCTCGGGAAGGCGAGCAGTGGACCTGACATACCCTGATGATCAGATCGTTTTGCTTGATTGGGTCAGGAAGCTATCCGATGAGGGAAAACTTCTACAAGCAGGGGATCATAGGCTTGCTGACGGATCCTACGCACTTTCTGATATGGAAAGATTAATTCATATTGGTCTTCTGTGCACACTTCACTACCCGCAATCTAGGCCCAACATGAAATGGGTAGTTGAAGCACTTTCCGGCAATATTTCAGGCAAATTGCCGCCACTGCCATCATTTCAGTCCCTTCCTCGATACATAACCCTGTCATCCTCATCCGCCACCAGCACAAACAACAGCAGCAGCACCAGGTCCAACACCACAACTGCCAGTTCCAACTTAACACTCACTTCCAACACCTCATCCACCTATGTCACAGCCATTGGTGAAACTGTGTATGCAACTGCAGATATTGGACATCATGATTTTGGCACTACTAGCAACAGAAGTCGGAGACAGGGCACTTACTTTATGGTTGAAACTCCCAGGGAGATATCCTACAAGGAAATCGTTTGCGCAACAAACAATTTCTCGGATTCTCGAAGAGTGGCAGAGGTCGACTTTGGAACTGCCTATTACGGCATCCTTGATGATGGCCACCAAGTTGTAGTGAAGAGGCTTGGCATGACTAAGTGCCCAGCATTGCGCATTAGATTTTCAGCTGAACTCCAGAATTTAGGGAAGCTCCGCCACCGAAACCTAATACAACTCCGCGGATGGTGCACCGAACAAGGAGAAATGCTGGTAGTCTATGATTATGCAGCAAACCGCCTTCTGAGTCACCTCCTGTTCCATCACGATAATAGAATTGGCCATTCCATCCTACGCTGGAGTCACAGATTCAATATTATCAAGTCATTGGCTTCTGCCATTCTCTATCTTCATGAGGAATGGGATGAACAAGTCATCCACAGACACATAACATCTTCGTCTATCATTCTCGATCTAGATATGAATCCAAGGCTCTGTAATTTTGCCCTGGCTGAATTCCTCACAAGAAATGATCATGCTCATAAAGCAGCTGCTAAGGCAAGTAAATCAGTCCGTGGGATTTTCGGCTACATGTCGCCAGAGTACATGGAATCTGGGGAAGCAACTACAATGGCTGATATTTATAGCTTTGGTGTGGTAGTTCTTGAGGTGGTCAGTGGACAAATGGCGGTGGATTTCCGGCAGCCTAAGGTGCTATTGGTTGATAGAGTTAATGAATTTGAGGCACAAGAAAGACCGCTAGAGGAGTTGGCTGATATAAGGCTAAATCAAGAGTACAATCATAAAGAACTAATGAGGCTTATCAATTTAGGCATTGCATGTACAAGGTCGGATCCAGGATTAAGACCAAGCATGAGGCAGATTGTAAGCATACTTGATGGTAATGACCAATGGTTCATGAAGGGAGGGAAAGGGAAGGAAAACAGAGAATCATGGAAACAAAAGAATGCCAGTTCCTTAGAACTGACTAAGAATATCCAAGCTTTGGGAATACATTGAGTAATAGAACACCCAACAACCTCAGGTTTTTATGTTAATTAAGAATTATTGTCTTTTAACTTCTGTACACTATTCTGTAGATTATTTCGTTTGTTATAGATAGTCATGTTTCCAGATTTATTGAATCAAATCTCACACAACTTTGCAGGGTATTATGAGAGACAAGAAAAACAAAATTATAAAAGAAAAGGTTCTCTATCAGGAACCATGAACTTCAATCTCCACATTTGTGAATAAGCAACAGAACATCTTAAAACATGAAACAAGAGCAAGGTTTCATACTAATATACTTCAAGTGTCTCAGATATTTACATTTATCTTTGAGCCTCACCTCATATTGGCTATCATCGAGCTACTCTTGTGGCTGCTATACACTAGATTTAACTTCCTGTTACAGTTATTTCTTCATCAGTATCAATCCCAGCCCACTTAACAAAAGCAAACAAAAACTCCCTGAAGCTGACTTGGCCGCTCCTATCCCAGTCCATTTCCTCTGCATTCATTAGCAGGAATTGCTAAGAGGATGGTTAAAGAAAATTAACATATTTAGTCCTACATAATAAATAGTAGAATTAGCATGCGAAACAGAACATACTGAATCGGGTCTTGATGATGTGTTGAGGAGATTTTTCCCAAGGACAAGGATCATCCAATGCTTGGATCATGTCTTTCTTGTTCAGTTTTCCATCCCCGTCCTTATCAAGAAGCAAAAATGCTTCAATCATTGTATCAAAAATGGCCTCCATCTCCAAGGAATCTATCTTTGTGATGCAAAAGAAAACAACAGAGAAAAAATTAGTCAACTATAAGTCTTAGTTTGGTGGGATGACTATGGGGAATTCAGTTGACGACAAAAGAAAAGGGTTGAAATTTAGATTATGATAGGATTCCTTATTAGATAGGAAGGAGTAAGTTAAATATGTTATTCTAATTTACTTATATTATCTTAGTTATTTAATACTTATAGAATTTTTTATTAGAATATGACTTAAATTTGTTAGAAACTCTTTCCTACTAGAATAAGGGTTTTTTAACTCTCTCTCTCTCTATGTGTGTGTGTATTCAGCTCTTCATCAACAATAAGTAATCTGGAATTTTTTTACATACTTGAGTTTTTTACTAGAAGGTATGATGCTTTCTTTTAAGAGTGATTCTTTAACCCTAAGAGTGATTCTTAGTTTTCTACCTTCCATTCATTGTGTTCCTTACTAAATTCCAGCAAACCTAACTTACATTCTAACCATCTCAAACCTATATTTTAACCATATTAAACCCCTAAAATCCTAAGTCTTAATTTTCAGCAATCAAACTTTAAAACTCCATCTATACAAAATCTGAAATCTCAACATTCCTAGTCAAAATTCAACCTTAAAACTTGATATTCTAGCAGCTTAATATTAGTTATATTTCTTAATTTTGTGCCTTTATCTACTAGTTAAAAATTCTTTTATTTATCTTACATCAATTTAGTATCAAAGCTTTGGTTCACGATGGCAACAAGTAATAGAAGGGAATATAGAAGAATATTCAGCGACCTAAAGCAAGATGAAATACTTCTATATATTGGAAAAAAATTGGGCATCGATGATCCTCATTCACAAGGTGCCCTAGAAACCAACTTACATGTAACAACTCTCATAAGAAAACATGTTTGACAAATTTTGGAGAGACTAGACAATCTTGACATACATTCCCTAAAAGTCAAAACTCCCACAAGAAAAAAAAAAATTATACCAACCAACAACCTATACTTTATGTTGAACATAGAGAATGTGGTAATAAGTAAGAAGAGACTGATATTGATCAACAACACACAACATATGGGAAAATCATCGCTAAAAACATGTGCTGATTTTGATTCCTCAAATTCAGTAGATAAATTTGAATCTTTGAGCCTAGCCTACATGTAGAAGGTGCTACTTGATGATATGGAGAGTTTGGCAATAGAAGATGATAATGACATGGAGAGTTTGACAGGAAGAGATGATCAAAGCCTTAAAGATGAAGAAAAACTGAACAAAGTGGATTCTTTGGCAAACCCTAAAATTGAAACAATTGAACAACAAGTTCAAACACTTAAACAACAAGATGAAACAAAAGTGCAACAGGTATTAAAAAAAAAGGACAACAAGCTGAAATAACAGAACATGAAGCTAAAAAAGATTAACCAGCAACTACTTGGGGTTTCGAAGTTTGTTGGTTCAAAGTTTGATGATATCATTGGTGTTGTTGATGAAGATTGTGTTATAGTGGCGGATGAAGGAGTAGTGGACTTGAATGAAGATGCACAATCAATACAACATAAGAATAAAGAAGAAGTTGTGAGTGCACTTACGAAGTCAAAATTCAGCAATGATGGTAAGTTATTGGATATGACTACAAGAAGTAACAATACAAATGTTCTTGATGCTTATGAAGTAGAGAAGCCATGTGGTCTAATTATGAAACCATTTTCAAATATATTCGTCAAGACTTATAAAATTGCCCGTACTACTAAACTATTATTCAAAAAGGTTGTACATCTATATAGATTACCTTTTACCATCATCTCTTATCTTGACGTAAAGTTTATTAGTTATTTTTGGAGAAGTATATGAAAAACATTGAATATTAAGCTTCAATTTTCAAATTCGCTCCTTTTCTAAACTGATGGACAAACAGAGGTGGTGAATAGAAGCCTGAGGGACTTGTTAAAATGTTGGTTGGAGATAATGTGAAAAATTGAGACCTAATTCTTCCTATGATAATTTACATACAAAAATTCAATAAATAGGTTTACTGATAAGAGTCCTTTTGAGATAGTTTTAGGAATTCAACCAAGGAAGTTTATTGATTTAGTTCGTTTACCACAAACAACATGAGTTAGTATTGAAGCTGAACGTTTTGCACAACACATGAGAGACATCTTTGATGAGATACGACGAAAGATAATAACCAACAATTTGTCTTATAAAGAAAATATTGATCAACATCATCAATTAGTAGGGGTGAGCATTCGGGTAATTCGGGCCGAAATTTCACTGTTCGGGCCCGGTCGAATTACCCGAATTTTTTTTCATCTTACCCGGCCCGAACCCGAACTTTTTCTAACCCGAGCTTACCCGACCCAAATTACCCGAATTACCGAATTATCCGGCCCGAATTACCCGAAATTTTATAACGTAATTCGGGTAATTGGGCCGGCCCGAAATTTTTTGGAGTTACCTGACCCCGGCCTGAAAATAATTCGGGTAAAATCCGAATTACCCAAATTACCCGAAATTCGAAAATTTGTTACCCGGCCCGGCCCGAATAATGCTCACCCCTAGTTGTGGATAATGCCTGCCATACATCTGAGTTGCAAAAGAATTCTTTGGATGCTAGATCACAGTCACTTGATCTTGGAAAAAGGTTTTTTGTCCATGTGTCAGGGAAGCAGGAAGGATTGACCACAACTGCTTATCAGGAGACATATTCCACATCAGACAAAAGAGGGAGTGATCTTTTCTCTCTTGAACTTCATAAATTGATTCCTTCTATTGTGCAACCTCCTGTGCTTGAGTTGAAACCCTTACCGACTACTTTAAAGTATGCTTTCCTTGAGTCTAATGAGCGATTACCTGTCATAATTGCTAGTACCTTGTCCCACACTGAGGAAGAGAGACTCATGAATGTTTTGAGGAAGCATAAGAGAGCTGTAGGATGGACTTTAGCAAATATACCCGGTATTTGCCCAGCTATTTGCACACTGATATGTGATTAATTGTTTATATTTTTAATTATTTTCACTTAGCAATTATTGATACAAAATTGTTTAAAATACTCACTTTAATTCATATTTAATTTTAGGTACAATTTCGGAAGCAAGTAAATTAAAGTGAGTCGAAAGCGTGACATATGGATCATTTTTCGAAGATTAATGTCTATTTGCCTTCATGGAAAAAGAAGAAAAATTTAATCTTGGGGAAATCATTAGAGTGGAAAGCATGTTGTGCGTTTTAAAAAACGTCAAGAAGTAAGCACATGGGAATGAAGGCAGCCAAGAGAATAGAATTTTAATTGGAAAAATTAGCAACGTTGGAGAGCAAGTGGCATCGTTTATAAGACAGCAAGCAAATTTAAAAGGATCCATCCACGCCGATGCACAGTAGATGTTAAACGGTCCAAGGAGATGTTAAATGGTGTCTCACGTGGGTTTTAATTGGATTAGAGAGCAGTAAGGGACAACATTTAATTCAAGTTTATTACACAGTGTAGGCATGCACAGAAAATGGAAGGCAGCATGCGCAAGTCCATCCACGCCAGCCAACGACGACAACGCATCAGGCAGGAGACGCTACGGCCAAGAGAATGTCACATATGGAATAGAAAGGAACAAATCAAAACACAAGGCAACAGGTGGCATTAGAGGAGAGCAAATTAACGTGTTTGGGATTTATTTTAATTGAGCCAGCAGCTACAAGGCATTAAGAAGAAGAAAATCAACGCAGGCGTTACTTAAGAGGAGGAATTAATGAGCAAAGGAATGTATTACCTTAATAACCCTGTGTTATTCATAAGTTGCTAAAAAAACCCTGACATATAAATATTAGCAAAAAAAACCCTGAGTTGAAATTTTATTAACTCACAGCCCCTTAACAACACACGGTTAAGGGTTTTTTTTGCAGCAAAATTGAAAACATAAGGTTAATAGAGTAACATTTTATATTTCAGGGTTTAATTGGCTACTTTCATATAACACAGGAGTCGCTACAGTAATTTTGTCGTTATCAGTGAGTACGACCATCGTTTTGAATCACATAGTTGAACTATGGTGGTTGTTTTTGTTTCAAATAATTAGCTTCAGGCGCATATCTTTATTCTGGATGGCAGAAACAGAAAAGATACAAACAAATGTTAGAACTAGGACTGAGTGTGGAAAATGGCATGTTTGTGTTATGACGCAGCTTTCAATCTTTTGTTTTTGATTACGTTGTCTGCTTTATTAATAAATAATGTAGGAGTTGTAATTTATGCTTTTACATATTGGAAAAGGTGACGCCATAATGTTCCCCATATTCATGCTTCCTAATTGAGATGCAGTTGGTTGAGGATAAATATGTTAATAGCTGTGACGGTAGGAAAGTTAAAAAATCTATACTTCTATGTCTAGACATTTGGTTAAGCTATTTATCAAATATCATATTTATTATTCTTTCTTACTCATGTTATCCCAGAGGGCTATGTATGCATGGAAAAATTTTTAGTTTTGTTTTTTAGGCAATTTTTAATAATGGAAACAAAATTTGTTTTAGATATATTTTCTAATGATTTTTTTGTGTGGATTACTTTAAGAACATTTTCAAGAACTTAGAAACAGGGTATTTCTTATTGGAGTCGCTCATATGTGAAGGTATGATAATTATTAGTTCTTTTTTACAAATTAGTTACATAATTTTTAATTAATATAATGCTTTAATGTGTAAGAAATTGCAGAAATAAATATTCAAAATAGAAAACAACAAACTAAAATGCACACAGTTGGTCCTAAAAGCTTTGCATGTATTTATGCTAAGTTGGTAAGTTCTTCAATGAGTTATGATTTATTGAGAAACTATTTAAATTTTCTAAATTATTTCAAAATTATAATTAACAATTGCTTCCTTGGATAACAAAATGAAAGAGAGGATATCAATTGTTTCCATAGATAGCTACTTTTATTAAGATGCTAATTTTTATTGCTTATTATATATGTTTCCGATTCCATTTCATTTGTTTTTTATATTGTTGTTTTGTTCTTCTTGTCAAAATGAGTTATTTCTAGTAAAATTGAAATTATAGTAGGTTTTTGTAATAATATATGGAGCATGTATTTATTAGTGTGATTGCAAATTTTCTTTTTATAGGCTCATATTGAAGAAGTACAAAAGGAAAATGA
>JANIHZ010000005.1:14748465-14759101 GCA_027478365.1 Erythroxylum rufum
TCCTAGGCTAGAATCATGTGAGTATTCTTGTATATATTGGTGGTTGTATATTATGAAAGATATACAAAAATACAATATTTTCTCTATTCTGGTATGAATGACATTCGTCGACTGTGAACCATGTGAATTTAAATTGAAGCTACCGTTATTATTTGCTCCTTTCTTCATAGTACCATGTTTTAACACTATGTTCCCCGTGGACCTTAAGATTGCCTCCTGTTTCCTAGCTAGCATGTAAGCTTGATGCAAGGAATGGGGCTCATGTAATTTCACAGTCACTCCAATATCTGGTTTAAGTCCTTTAATGAAAAACCCCACTAAATATTCTTCAGATAACATCAATTTGTTAGAATGGTGATCGAATAGTGCACAATAGTCTAGAACTATTCCCTATTGTTTCAAATCCTTAAAATCACCCACAGAATCATTAAATATTTCTGCATTGAACCGTTGCTTCAAGGCCTTCAAGAACCCCACTCACTCCACTACCTCTGTCTTGTTACGATTTATAGCATACAAACGATACCATTTTTGGGCTCGCTCATCCATATGTAAGATCGCCACACTCACCTTCGTCTTCTCAAGAGTCTGATCCAACAAGAAAAACTACTCACATCGGTACAGCCATAGTTTAACGTTCTCACTATCAAATGATAGGAACTCAATACGGCTCATTCTTGTAGGTGTTACGTTCTCGTCTCGCTCTTGCCTTACTGGGCTACTCCGTGGTGTGGGTTCAGTCACTTCGACCTCTCCTCCTTGTTTCTGAAAATTATACAAGAGTAAAGCTCTTAATTTCGTCATCTCCTTTTTCACTTTTTCTGTTCTATTATGAATCTCCGAAAACATCCTCCCAATCCAATCTTATGACTTCAAGAATATCTTCTGCATCACACCTTTTAAGCTTTCTTCCACTCTTTGTAACTCAATGCCTCTGGTGCTTTCAGCCATCGTTGCTCTTTACAGGATCAACTTCTCTAATGTCAATTATTGTAGATTAAAAAATGGATAACAAAATGCATATGGGTTGTTAAGATTTGTTAGAAGGGTGAAGAGAAACCATCAGAAGAGAGAGAACATAGAATCCATTGATATATTGAGAGAGAAAGAAATCATTCGTATGGGTACTTCTTCATATCAATTGAGCTGTTAGTATTCGACTTAAATACAGATACTTACTATTCGCTAGTCTCTCGTCCAGCTTAACAACACTGGACGGGTTGTTAAGATTTGTTAAAAGGGTGAACAGAAAAACTTCAGAAGAGAGAGAACATAAAATCCATTGATGTATTGAGAGAGAGAGAAATCATTTGTATGAGTTCTTTTTCATATTAGTTTAGCCGTTAGTATTCGACTTAAATACAGACACCTACTATTCGCTAGTCTCTCGTCCAGCTTAATAACACTGGACTTTTTATTTAAACGATGCGCTTCATCTTCCTTACTAATGCCTAAAACTCTTTCTGTCATTGATTATTATCATCTTCTCCACCCATCTAACACATCATTCCTTGGGGACAACAAAGCAGAACTGGAAGTTACCATACCTCACCATTCCTCCCTCTTCTCCTAAGTGGATATGCTTGCTGGTTAATAAAATGTTGACAGTAAAGAACGAATAAAGCTTTTGCTCGGATTAGATGCCCAAGTTTATATATATTTGATGTTATGTGAACAATCGGTGCTATAGCAATGTAAAAATGTTAGTATAATAGGCTCTAAATTCCAAAGGATACAGTACAAGTCCTCGCTAAGTAAAGATTAGGTGATGAAGAGCTTGCCCATTCTTGGTCGGCGCTACAAGTTAAATCTATAAATTAAGATTGGTTTTTTTTATGGCACGGGAAATGGTCAACTTTTCTACACTTTACATAATGCAGAAAGTACATTTCTTTCGCAGAAAAGGAAGGAAACTTGAAGTTGTAAGATGAAAGTACCTCCTAAATATGATAATATACACACTGCTGCCGATAAGGTTAATCAAGGACATGCATTTAGATCAACTAGACTTGAAAAAATAAGCCCGAAAAGAAACGCTAGGTTCTGTCTCTAGAACTGAGATGTCCTATCCCATACTGCTCATCCATTCTACTTCGTGACGCATTTTTCCCTCCAGTGGCAATAGTTCTGCATCACCAAGAATGGGTCTCGATCTTTCCTTCATGAAAGCTCCTTGTGAGTCTGGACCAATTGGACGTGAAGTATTTTTGCTCTCTATTGCAGCAGCAAGTTCAGATAAAGAAGGCATTTTCAGGTTATCAAGCGGAACAAGTCCTTGGCATTCACTGGAAACCACGATTGCCAAATCAGAAAGCTCTTCCCTGGCAGCTTCAAGCCCAGCAGAAGCAACAGCCTGATTGTTTAAAGCTTTACAAGCTTTCTCAAGAATTGACTGCAGGTATTTACCTTGTGCTTCAATCCGGAGTTGGAGTCGCCGTTGCACCTGCTTTCAGGGGAATCAAGTACAAGAGCTTGTAAAGACCATTCTTAAGATTACACTCAAGAAAGAATTAATCATCACCCCCCAAGTATTTTGGCTTTATCTTATATTTCACGTGATTGATGCTAGAAGATAAGCATTGTGCATCATGCTAGAAGATAAGCATTGTGCCAAACAGATGGGAAAACGTCACAGCCTAGACGCAATAACAAACTAACCTCCAACTGCTCATGTAGTCTTCTCTGGATTTCCATCTGCACTCTTAGTGCCTCGGTAACCTGGTAGCCACTATTTGAAAGATGAAAAACAGCAACTACGTGATGACACAGGAAGACTACCAGATGAAACAAATTTCCGGATAGAAGAGAAAAAGATGGCATACTCGTTCAGTTCATGTCCCATCATTCTCGATGATGTTGATGCAGAGGAGCCAGTATCCTGACTTTCTGCAACAGATGCTGCAAATGAAGCCACATATAATTTACGCAGTCAACATGAATGTCAAACACTGTAATTCATCATCAGAAACAGTTTCCTTCTGGCCATCTACTATGATCACTAGCTGTTCTTTTCTTAATTGCCGACCAGCCCTCCATTCTCTCTTTCTATCAATAAATTTAGGCCTCATAGTCACCAAACCAGTGAAGATTTAATAAAGAATTTTAAGTTGAGGAGCAGTTGCACTTGATATTGAAAGACACGTGCAGATACGGAAACTGTAATGCTACAGAAAGAACATAGAACATAGGAAAATCAAACCTGAAGACCTTATAGCCAAAAGGACGGAAGAAATGAACTTTTAAAATCATCTATTAAGCTCATTAAAATAACTCTATCTGCCGTGTTTTTCTGTGATATGCAAATGTAAGAAATGTCAACAATCATAATTAAAGTGGTTAGGTTTAGTACCATCCTTAGAGTTCTCTGTTGATTCCCTGCATGATTGCTTTCCCAACCTGTATTTCTGCGTGTGTGTATTTAAAAAGAGGGAAAACTAAGAAATAGCAGAGGAAACCAATCTAACTGTCAAGATGATTTGTAAGACATGTTGGTACAAACAAACCTGTAGGTGAGATTTCAAGTGATAAAGGGTGAGGCCTTTTACTCCCATTGTTCTCATAATAGTCTTAGGAGTCGCTTCTGCAATGAATAAATACAAAATTGATAAATAAAAATGCCAAAGAAGTATGAAGAATTCCTTCAACTACGAAGTTTTCCTGAAAGATGTTCTGCTTATTCTTAACTAGTTCATTGCAAGTAAGATATCAATCTGGCAAAAGTGGAAACTCTTTGAGCATTAAACTTCTAGAGTGGAAAGAAAATTTTATGATAAGTCATTCACTTTTTTACTTCAAGCCTTTAAGTTAAAGTTTCATGGAAGCATGTCTCTTTTGCGATGAATCCCAAACCTCAAGGTGCAGACTGGCACCTTTACTCAAAGCAGTCCAGATAGGTTTTGGACTTGTTAAATTAAATTTCAGTCATGTGTCATCAATACTATTGGCACTCTCAATCGGCATCTTTTTCATGAGCGGCCAGTCGAGCAGCTACTTATGAACCAGCAAAAATTGGAAAGGAATTATCTTTTCAGCCCTTCATTTAGGTTTTTTGTTAAAGTGCTCATAAAAGAAAAGGATTGAAAAACTAAGAAGCAGAGGACACCTTAGCAGATTGACAATACAACTGGAAACAATTGAAATGCGCGAGAGAAGACGTCTCGGAAAATAAATATATAAAAAAAGGTGTAACGATAGTAAATGAATCATAACCATAGATATGAAAAGAGAGAGAGAGAGAGAGAACAGAGAAGTGACAGACTGCCCTAAAATCAAGCAACATGACCCATTGGTGACACTCGTAACAGCAATGGCAAAATGATAATTCCCTGGAAGAAAAATTTTCTTAATTTACCCAAAATAGACATATCAAAGAAGATGGTAGGAGAAAAGAGAACGGGTCTTTACCACTCAAACGATCAAATCCACCACACAAAGTCACCAAATCAACCATTATCTTCGCCAGTTTGGCAATTACAAAAATCAGACCACAGTGAACGAAACCAAAATAAAGAAGAAAAAAGAAAGAATACTGTACCACACAAACCACCCAACTCAAAACCCCATATGCAAAATCAAAACAGAGCAACAGAAGATGTGTCTTTCAACAGTTAGACAAGACCAAATTAAAAACTCTACACAAACACAAAGTTAGGTCCAACAAAACGACATTCCAAACGAGAAAAAGAAACCAATACCACAACCCAGTGACTCATGTATACGTATATATACGTTTTTATATGCATTACGTACATTGAGACCAACAACTTATAAAAGGTGGAGTATAATATACTCACTGTCGGCTCCGCCAAGCTGAGTGACGGCATCGACGAATCTGTCGTGGAGCTCGGCCGTCCACCGGAGCCGGGGTTTCGGATCCGTCGTGAGAACCAAACACACGTCTCCAGGAAGGTTGGTTCCGTCCAGAGACACTTGAAACTCACCGTGCCCTATAGTCCCGTCAAGTGGCAGTGAACGTAACGCCGGGTACATTTCCGTTTCCCGAGAAAATGACAGAGAAACGGAGAACACGGAGCAAGATCCAATGTTAGGTTGGCGGGTCGGGGCCCCGAGCCCCGAGCAAAGGCCAGATAAGTAGAAGGCTGAGAAGAGTTAGAGAGAGAGAGTGATAGTTGTTGTAAGGACATGCAGAGGTTGAGACAGCGATGTTTTTCATTGCGGTTTGTAATGTCCCTGTCTTTGTTTTCTCTCTCTTTCCTTTTTTTTATATTTTTTGTATTGTTTGTTTTTCCTCTATTGGGCCAAATGAGAGGGAACAATGTGTATGGTCTAGTTGGCATTAGATGGTAAGTACTTGTTTGAAGTGTCCATGTTTTTCTTATACCTAGCTTTATTTTAATGTGTCTAGTTTGATTGTGAACAAACTTTACTGATTGGATGGTTAAAATTTTTCATTTTAAAAATTGATATAAATTAACGAACCTTCAATTAATAATTATACGACAGTAGATTTCATATATCTAATCTACCTATTTTTAGAATTTTACTAATACCTAAAATTTGAAAAAAGATACGATCTTATTTTCAATTAATAAAGAGATTATTCTCCTAATACATAAATTCAAGTCAACCATGTCACATCTTATTCTTAAAATAGATTTGTTTATTTAGGAAGAGTTGGAAGGATAAGAAAGAGGGGGAAGACAAGGTCATTGCAAAAAGGCATGGGGGCGGCCAAACTAGGTCCCCACCACCATGTTCAAGTTCAACTACTAGTCAGAGTAGGAGTGTTACTAATTGCATCCAAAATCCAGGACGACGAATATTGCAAGTATACGTAGGGAGCAGATCTGCTCCCGAATTACTGTGCCCTACTATGCATGGTCTGGGAAACGCTGACAAGTGACTTTCAGACAAAAAACATGTCTTACGATATTGCAATTATGTGACTGTAAGTGTGGGGTTGCCTCTTCTCTTCCACTCGACATGTCTCAGTCTCATTACTCTTCCATCCGTGTCACGACTAACAAATGACATCAAAAAGCAGCAGGCCAGCAGAAACTTTTCGCCAGGACAGGACTTTTGTGTTGCATTTATTGCTCCAGCGTCTTTTTAAAGTTGAAACTTAGTTCTTTCGGGTTCCTGACAAAGATCTGTCATATCCGATTAGTTTAATCACTGCAGGCTGAACCACGTACAAGCTTTTGGCTTTTCCAGGGTGTTTATAATCAAAGTTTGTGCTTCAAGCAGTTCTAATGCTAATGATTCAATTCTTTTATCTCAATCCTTGAATTAAAAAAGCTGGTTAGACGTTACATTTAGAAGAGAAGAAATGTGATTGACTGAAATAGTTGGTGCTATTTAATTTATTTGCAACAAGTTTAGCTAAGAAATCTGTTCTTTTCACATTTCAATCTTAATCACATCTAATTTAAGAATTATATCCTTGATTATTGTTGTGGTTGTTAAATAGTTCAGTATCCATGCATCATAAGCCTGATATTGATAATGATTAAGAGGCTAATCTTTATCTTTTTGGTTGTTCCCAATTGAAATCTGGCCCCCTCTGCCTAACTCAATGTTAAGAACATATCCGCCCTCTGGAATAGAGACACTCGTGAAGGATTTGTTCTTGGTAAAAATAATGGCAGCCCATCAAAATGATGGGACCACACACAAACAATCTCTGGGCCAATTCAACCCCAGTACCAGTCGTATAAATCTATTTATATTTCTCAATAATTCTGGCCGGCACATAATCATATGCAAACAATCATTAGGCTTAACTAACCATAATTCCCCAATTAGATTGAAATTAGAAGTCTTGCTTCTTAAGAAATTGTTCTCTTTTTGCAAGATTTCTTTCTAATTTCTGGTAAATTGAGTCAAGTGAATAGTTGCTTTTAACATATTTTCATTTATTAATAGAGCATTTCACTCAACTAATGCGTTTTGATCTAGGTTTATTTCATTTAAGAAAAATTATGATGTAATAACTATCTTGATTCTTACATAGATACTTATATGGTCATCCATATAAAACGACATGGAAGTAACTGTAAGTAAGTAGAGGGGACCTTATTACTTACTCCAGAGTTCCGTGAAAGGATCAAAAACGAAGGTAATGCGGAAATCTTGAATTTCGGTTCCATCTCTGATTCCGATGCCGATTCCGAGCTTCAAACGTCTCCAAATGTCCCAGGTCCTTCAGCGAAAAGTGCTCACCGACTCACGGGCAAGGCCTTTCTACAGTTTCCTCAAATTCCGAGCTTTCTTAACGGGTCAGGAACCTTATGCTCGAGAACAGCTTATGAGTAACTGCAGGAGACCTTACCTTATATAGCTTCCATATCGGGCTTTCTCATCACAAGGCCGATATGGACCCGGTCCACAATGATTGGGACCCATTTTTCACCTGGACTTTGACCCCTTGAACTAGATCATTTATTGGGTCACGTTAATATCTTTTATCTAGATCAAATAGCGTAGCTTAACCGGTAATTTACTTAAAAACCAAATTGCAATTATGTTAGTCCAACTTTATGAGACATTGACAAAAGTACTCCTAAGGACAAAAATGTCTAACAAATTAAACATATGTTATACCTTTCTTTCCTACTCCAAGTATAGTTCACGATCATTCTTTCCTTAAAAGATAGAGATTTTCATCTTAGTACTAACCAAATTACTATTTTGTTTTGAGATAACCTTTTTACCCTTCCTAGAATTAGTCTCGTCGAAATAATAATCCTCCTCGTCCTCCTCCTCAAATGTGTGTTTTCCAAAAATTTTAGGACTAGATGGAAACTCTAAATTATCTAACCTCATTTGTAAAATCTTGAATTGGTCTCGAATAGCTTTCATGAAAAACTTAGAGATCGAGTTCCACATTTTCTCCACTATTATGTATGTTTCGATCTGCAAAGAAAACATTATTAAAAAGATCATTTGTTTTTGTAAACCATCCATCCTTATGTTGAGAACCTTGAATTGGTTTTGGATACTTTTCATAAACAACTTGAGATCGAGTTTTGCATTATCTCCTGCTAATCATATTTAAATCCGCATAGAAAAGGTTAATAACAAAGATTTGTTTTCCTCACAACTCCCTATGTGTTTATACTCAAGATCACGTCACTTAATAATTTATATTTTACTCAATTTTGACTTTTCTTTATGATGTTCTCACTACTCTTACGTTTTACGGCTCAAATTGCCCTTACAAGCCTTTAAGAATAAATATATCACTGTTCCTACTAAAATAACAAGCAATAATGGGGTTTACAGCTTTGGTTGATGAAAACTAGGATTAACAAGAAAGAATAAAGGAAGTGAAATCAAGAAAAAGGTAACAAGGATGAAATGAAACTAAGAATAGGATAATCAAATCAACAAGAAGGAATAATGGAAGCAAAATCAACAAGAAAGAATAAATTAAAATTACTAGAGTCACTTTAGACTTGAGATGTTACAAATAGTATAAAATAAATTAAAGTATGTATATAATGTCTTAAATATAGATTGGTTTAATATTAAAATTATTTATTTACATGCATAAATAAAAGTATCATTTCACCTATTTATTGTAAGAGTATCATTTTATTGCATAAGTGGAGGGAGATTACAAGGAATGCATGATGACAACTTCCCAACTGTTAGGACTAACCAAGTCTTACATGTATATAGAAGAGTAGTGATCATCATGCCCATCTTTTGGCAAACCGAACTTTAAGTCCACGCTTCATGTGTAGAATAATGGAAACACTAGGACTGATAACTTGCTCTTCAACGACATGAACATGGTAATTGTAGATAATGGCGGCTGCAGCTGCCTTCATTTGAATGAAAGCCATCTCCTTCCCAGGGCAAGTTCTTGGTCCTGCATTGAAAGCGAAGAACTTGTGGGATGGCTCGTGTTTAATACCTCCTGTCTGTGTAATCCATCTTTCAGGCTTAAATTCTAAGCAGTCATCTCCCCATATTGAAAGCATCCTTCCCATTGCGTACATACTGATCAAAATCTTCATTTTTTGATTGACACGGTGACCGCTGGGAAGAATGTCATCTCTAAGTGGAGACTTGTGTTGAAAGGGTACTGGAGGGTAAAGCCTCAGTGATTCGCATAATGCTGCATGCAAATAAACCTTGTTTCTCAGTTCTTTTATGTCAAATAGACGCACTTTGTGGTCAAGATTAATTGCATCTGCAGGTAGAGTTCCTTCCAGCTCCTCCCTGATCTTAGCCTGAACTTCAGGATTTTTTGAGAGAAGCCAGAAAAACCACGTCAGAGTTGTCGCTGACGTATCTCTTCCAGCAATCAGGAAGGATAATATAGTGTCTCTCAGGAATTTATCGTCAGGTTCCTTATTTCCTCGTGCGCTCGCATCCGTCATATATGAGGTTAACACGTCAGCACTTTGTCTATCTTTTTCTGTTACCAGTTTAGTTCCTTGTCTGAGTTTTTCCTTCTTTGCTGATATGATATCAGCTATAATAAGATCGATGGCCTTCCAAGCTTCTCTGAGTTTCTTCTCTTCTCCAATACCTAGCCATCTTTGCAGTTTCCAGATGGTCTTGGGAGAAACATGTCGATATAGTATTGCTTCCCCTGCGTTGTCCAATGCCTTGGATAAAGTAACTTCAGGAAAATCAATGGAGAGGCATGCAGCGTCGTAGCCCATAAGAATCGTGCACATTGAATCCAGTGTAAACCTTTGGAACAAATCTTGCAAATCCACCACTAGTTGTTCTCCAGCCACACCGTTCAGGACTGGAACTAGCCCATTTTCCACCTTGTCATGACTGATCTTCATCAAGAATTTGATGAACCCTGGATGAGTAAGCAGCTTCTGAGCAGTTTCCCTCTGGCTTCTCCAAGAATCCGAGTCAGCGTTTGAAATGCCGTCTCCAAGAATATCAAACATTTGTTTGAACTCCGACCCCTTTGGGAAGTTAGAGAAGTTAGAGGTCATAACGTGGTGTACGTTGGCTGGATCGACTGTGATCAAAAAGTCCATGTTACAGAAGCTAGGACCTCTGAATAAGAAACTATACTGTGTAAGCGATAAAACTTCAGTACACCAATCATGAATTCGGTGTAACTGGAGGAGAAGATCAGGCATCATTCCGACCAATGGCCAGTAAATAGGGATGACAGTTCTACGTCGAAGACGGAAGAGAATGATCAGAATCAGTGCCAAAAAGACAGTATAAAGAAAGCTAAGTGAAGACATCTTGGCTTGAGTGTTGCAATGCATCTATATCATTAGCTTGTAGTTGGTTTTATAAACACTACTCAATACTCATCCTCAAAGTCATTTAATCCAACTGACACCTATTTTTTTATTAAGGAAGAAAAGTCGCGATTCGATCGCATGATGTATATATATATTGTTACGGTATTTGTTTTGGTATTATTTATTAATTGAATATATAAAATATTAATTAGACACTGACTTAGAGTCAAAAATTATATGAATAATCTTTTAGTTAAAAAAAATCTTATCTTAAATTAAAGTCTACCATTACAGTGATATTGAAATTATTTTTACTGTCAGATTTTGTGAAATTGTGCACATTTTTTAATTATTGCGTAAGTCTATCAAAACATGTAAGAGCACTCCAACTTTTTATAAGAGCACTACCACCCAATGTTTTAAATACAAACTGTCAAAATTAG
>JANIHZ010000005.1:14765832-14783053 GCA_027478365.1 Erythroxylum rufum
ATAATCAATAAGCAAGAGCAAACGTAATTCGTCTTAACTTCCTTTACTATTCTAACCCCTAATTTGGGGCGTTACAAGGTAACTAGGGGTCTTTCTCTCTAAAGATCTACCTATTGGTGTATAATTCTAATATTGCATTTAATGCAAAATCATTAATATGATTCCATAGTTTCTAAAAGAAGTTTGTATCAAGCCCATCTAGTCTTGGAGCTTTATTATCATGCAAAATAAATGTAGATCAAGCCCATCTAGTCTTCGAGCTTTATTATCATGCAAAATAAATGTAGCTCTAGCTACATTGCTCTTATGTTAATGAATTTTCTTATTCCTTAGAGACGATGCGAGTGTAATGCTTAAGAGCCTGCATAGAAGAAATGTTGTTAGTGTCCCTAACTAGTGAGTTGCTAAAGTAATCATAAATGATTCTTATCAAATATTCTATTTTCCATTTAATTGTTCCATCTAAATCTTTGAAGGAACATATTTGAATAGTAGTTGTACTGATTAAGATCGTATTGTGAAAAAAAATGTTTATGTCTCCATTTATTAGTCACTACACTCTCGATATTTTTTTAATGATTAAGCATTGAATTAATCTCCAGTACTTATCTATATTCTTTTAGAGCTTGTCTTTCCTTTTTTTTTAAGTGTTCATTTTTTAGGTTAACATAAAGTTCTGACTATATGTGATTTAAAATTGCTCACTGCTTGATAACTTTTTTTTATGTTACCAAAGTTTCTTTTGCTTAAGCTTTTGAGTACAAATTAGAGTTTACTGTTGTGCCAAAATAAGTTCTAAAAATACCTAGGCTATCCTACTCATAAGTATACAAGGTAGTTGTAGATGATTACCTATGGTTGTCTCCCACAGAGGTGAAATTGGTCAACTTAAATTAATCTTGAACAAAAAATAAAAACAAATGCAATCCTAAACATTCTAACCAAATTTGTTGAGTAAAAATTTAAAGAAAATTACAAAATTAGACTAAAAAGTAAACTGACTTAACTGGGAGCAAAAGCGGATTGATAAATTGATAAGGAAAACTTTTGAGAATTAATTTAACTAATTTAATCTCCTATGCATGATTAAGGGGAAATGATTTGATAATTGTCTTTGGGTTCTAAGATCAACCCAAATAATAAATTAAATCTAACTTTCATATTCAACAAGTTATCATCTGAATTAATTATGAAAACCCGACTGATAATTACCACTTAAGTTAATAAATTTCTAATTCTTAGCCTAAGTGTCTATAGTTTCTTGTTCCATATTAAACTTTTTCTCTCTATCCTTCGTTTAATACCAAAATGATGCCAAGTTTGGTCATGCTTTTACATCCATTCAGTTCAGAGACTATAGCAAATATAAGACAACAATATAGTAACCCAATCATGCATATTTGACTAAACTAGCTACATTAATTCTCAAGAAAAAGAAATCATCCCATCATGGAATAAACAAGATTCATCATCTTCATATACTTCAATCTCATCTTTATCAGTATAAGAGAAGTATTAAAGCAATAAACTAAGTGAATAATCGAAATAAACTACCAAAAGTTAAACGTAGTATGAGTCTATCAATTAACAGAGGAGTAAATCCAGTAAAACAATAGAGAAATAATGTAACAAATAGAACAGAATGAGTAAACATGTGTTTGGATAAGGGAGTTACGGTGATCTTTTGCCGCTCTCAAGCTCTCTGTGTTAGCTCTCGCCTTCTGCTTCTGCTTAGTTCTCACCCAAATGATCGAAGGCTCACACTACTTCCACCTCTTTGTTGTTCTTCTTCTTTTGCTCACCAGATTGCTCTCTTCTCCCTTTCTTTCTCTCTATCTATTTTTTGTCCCAAAATGTCCCCAAAAAATGAGTCCAGCCCCCGCTACTAGCCTCTCTTCTTTCTATTTGTAGTCTCATTTTAGGTTTATGTTTTCAAGCCCTCAAACCTGTAGTTGCCACATAATAAGTTAGACAATTAAAAAAATGTTGTCAAGGGTATACATGAGGTAGTCATGGGTGTGACCCCTATTGTCACACCCATGACTCCTATGTCACGGGTGTGACTCCTATTGTCACTGTCATGGGTGTGACACCATTTATGCTTGAATTAGTTAATTGCATACATTATTCACGTCCCATTTCATTCCTTCATGCATAATTATTCTAATTTTTAATGCAACATTCACAAGATAATCCAATTAACATGCATGCAATATTCACACCATTTTCACTCAATTCATCTCATATTTGGATCAAAATACAGGAATTTATAACCAAAATCAAGATATGAAGGGAAGAAAAGTCAATAGAAATTAGACATAACATTTACTTATATATTTAAATGTTTCAAATCTCTTTATATTAACCTCTAGTCCTTTTGCCACTACTTCATCAAATCATATCAAGTTGGCAAGGAAGTTATTGAATCTGAAAGGGCTTTTCCTAGATCTCCAAAACTTTGAATATTAATTTCTATTGGAGAATAGTATAGATAGAGATTATTAATAAAAATGGCTTGCTTAAGGGAAATATATCCATCAAAAAACAATATACCATAGTTCCATCAAGCTTTTTTCTAATAAGCCTTTCCTATTTTGCATATTTCTCTATGTAATGTAAATTAAGCTCCTTTATATCTCAAGTTTGATGCTCCAATTTTGCTTATATACCATTTGAAGTCATCATAGTTATTCTTTTGGCCTAGGTTTGGATCCCGCTAATTTGATTAAGTATAAAATGTTGTTAAAATTTAAAGAATCTCCAAAAGGATTGGAAATTTTAAGTGAATAATGTTAAGGTCTTTCTATAAGGATTTTCTTTGAAAGGCTAGATTTATAGCATACACAAAGGCAAGATTAACACAATTAAGTGATTTAAGTTAATAACTAAATAGATAAATTAATTAAAAAAGCTAGTATGATGTACCTTCACCCTATTAGGATCAAAAGACACTATAATCCTACCATTATAGTGCATTTGATGATTATAAATAGAGGACTATGATTTCCTAAAGGACTAGAGATCATCTATAAGTTTGTTAGCTTTTATTCTTGTCCTCAAAAGTCCTACAATTGTAGGATTTTTAGTTCTAACAAAATCATATAAAAATTATTACTTTTAAGACAATTTAAACCCTTTATTTTCCAAAATATTATGGTGATTGTGAATGACGTTTAATAAGCCCCTTCTTTTTAGGCTTCCTCTAATAAGCTCCTTCTTCTTAGGCTTCCTCTCCGACTTCCTCTTAATAGATAACACTATGTTTTCTCCTTGTTTCCTGAGGACGTTTAGAGAGCTAACATAATCATTTTTATTGGTGTTTGGAGAAGGAGAGGCATGATCTTTCACTTCATGTTTAACATAACTTCTTGATCCTTAGAGACATAGCTAGTTCATTGATCACTTTTTTATGCTCCATATCATGTTGATTTGGCTTTTTTCAATAGAATCTTCAGTTTTGAGAGATCACATATTTGTTGCTAAGGTAGATTAAGTATCCATTTGATCAATACTTGTTTCTTCCCCAACATTATTCTATTTATCTTTATATTGTTTGTATTTTGAATATCTAATGGAGCTAGTTACATAGCTAAGACCTATAATAGACTAATATTCTATCAAAATAATATAAAAATGGACCCCATAAGGAGATTGTTTTTACATTATGCTTATCTAGTAACATTCTTAACTTCCATATTTAAAGTAGCACTAGTTTACCTTTTATATTCCATGGTCATTGCTCTAAAACTCTTTTCATATTATCTTTATATTCAATTTTAAGCCATATCTTTTCCCATTTTGCCTATGCTAATTGTTATAATTATGAAAATAGGGGCCTCTTATAAAAGAAGTGACCTATAAGAGTACTAGAGCATCTTGCAACTCCTACTAACAAGATATCCAATGGTAGAGATACTACGTTAGAACTTTCACCTCTATCTTGGGGGATATATGTAAGTTTCTCTTAAGGATAGAAGTTTCCTATCACTTGACTTCACTTTTTCATATATAAGTTTCTCTTAAGGATAGAAGTTTCCTATCACTCGACTTTACTTTTTTTAACTATCTTCAAAGGGGCATCTAAGCCTTTCGTATTAAAAGTGGAGAGAGGATCTCTATTATCTAGAAACAAAGGCAAGTAGGAATGTAAAATTTTACAAGGGTTATAGATTTGAGAGTGGAGGACACATAGAAGCTCATGATATGGGAAGTTGATGACGGAAACTAAGATTTAAGCTAGTTATAGAAGTTGGTGGGAATATGTTAGGTGACAGAACAGGGGGTTTTGATATTTTTAATTTATTAAATAATAAAATTCCTATGTGGCACAAATAAAATATGTGATTTTTATTTGACAAAAATATTAATTTGACGTGGCTTGCCACGTCCTCCACATTCATATAAAACTTAACGTTAAACTATTTTTGCTAAAAGTTAAAAGTTGGAGCATTTTACTAAAGTTTGAGTTAGTATTGTAAAATTGAGTAAAATTAAGATTTTTTTACAATTAACACTTAAAAAATATCAAAGTTTTTAAATCCCTAAAAACAGTCTGACCCTAAACTTGGAAGAACATAATCTTCATTTTGCCTCCATAGTTGATTTTGTTCAATAACCACTCCCTGCTCTGTCATGGTTATATTCAATCACCTCTTAATACTTAGTAGGAGGAAGCCTAGCTACCTTCTCCTATAATGTCGAAGGCATAACGCAATTAAGTAAGACATATACTTACTCGTTAATGCTTATAGTAAATGCTTACTACTCTTAACAAAATAAATTGCTCATATGGAGAAACTACAATATATGTATATAAAGTGACCGAGAGAGCTCAGATCAACTGCATCATATCGGTGCTTGTAATTAACATCTCCATGTGCTATTGCCTGATCAAAAAAAGAAAAGAAAAGAATTCACAAAATAATTCTATTAATAAAGAAAATCACCTACTAATCAATTGTTCTTAACTCAAACTACAAGCAAAGCGTTCATTCAAAGGTAGAACATGTGAAATTGGGATCGTGCAACTGAGTTATTAATCCCAAATTAAAAATTTTCCAACAATATCAATAGGAGATAGAGTTCATAGTCTTTTTACCTAAGACAGTGACTGAGTTGCGGAAGCCATGAAAAGAGAACGACGAAGAGGAGAGGAAGAACTGGGGAGGAAGAGAAGTGGCAAAAGGGTAAAAAGGGGGGAAAAAAGAGAGCATTTATAATCAGGGTTAAATCATCCAAATTTAGGATTAGATTGTTTTTAGGGATTTAAAATTTTTGATAATTTTAAATTTATTAAATTATTAATTTCATGCATATTGAAATCAGTATATGTGTTACACACGTGAAAAAAAATTATTTAGCATGGCCGCTACGTCATCACCATTAACAAAAGGTTTAACAAATGAACTATTTTTATACAAATTGAAAAATGGAACATTTTGATGTCATTTTTAAAATTCAGACTAATATTACAAAATTAAGAAAATTTGGGAATATTTTTTACAGTTAATCCTATTAATTATTAGTGTTAATAGAAGATAACAACTTTTTATTTTATGTTCTCTTACATAGGTAGGTATTTGACCGTAGAATCAAGTTATTCATTGATTTGAAAGAGATGTGTCCTTCATTTCTTAATTAATGTTGACAACTTAACATTAAACAACTGGAATATCAAACTTAATATTGAGGGAAAAGGGATGATAATTAATAGAAAGAGATCAAACAAGAGTGGATTTATAGCAACCAAACTAGCGTTTTGTTTGCAAATCTACAATGGTTGCTTTTGGATCCAGTTTTGATCATCAATAAAAGACATACTAGTCAATTGCTCTATATATTGAGCACTGAGCTTGTTTATCCACTTTACTCTTCCTGTAATGTTGGCTCCTGCTCCATAATTACCGTCCTCCACAAAGGTTACCTGGTCCCTGGTTATATTGGATGAACACAAGAAACCATCAGATGAAAAAGGAACTGAAGATTAGGCATATCAAATGGGAAAACAGGACATTAAGTGGAATAAACATCGACTCGATCTATATGCTGAATTTTGTTAAGAAATAAGTTTCTTTTCATAGAAATAATTATGTATAAACAGATGATTAGAAATGTATGAAATTTCCCTTTCCATGTTTGTCTGCACATTCGATCACTAGGATTATAATTGAGGAATCAATTCAGCAACTTATATGAACGTACCACGTGACATTTAATCTACAGACTACCGGATCATCTTGTCAATTACAACTGATGTTGGTTAACTATATACACCATACTATAAACTGAATTTAATTACATATGCGAAACTTCATGTGATAATAATTCTATTTTAACCTGTTCACAAGGGTTTTAAAAGCACTTGTCTATGTGTCACATAGAAGAAAAATACAAAGATTGGGCAACAATATTAGGAGGATAAGGAACTTACTCATGGCCAACGCAATTCCAAGCATTCCATCCCAAAGGATCTATAATGTCGTCAAAGTTTGAGCTGTAGAATATAACTCTAGCAAACCCTCTCCAAGGCCTTCCTAGAAATGCAGGGCCTTTTCCAAACACTCTACATCCCTTGAAAACAAACCCATTTGAATCATTTGGATTTGTTCTTCCCTGTGCTGTTATATATCCTCCTTCCAGTACTTGTATGTCACAATCCTACATTTAAGTACACATGATGACAAAATCACTTCGCACTTGGTAATAAAGATGATAAATGTCTGTTATTATATATACACACAATCCCACTCTAATCAACTAGTTTGGATCCTAATAAGAGATGAAGTTAAAAGTCCCTCCTACTATAAATCAAGTAAGTTACAATATTGTTGCAGTTATTATAATAATTACAAATTATATAAATATAAGATAATAAATCCCAATACAAGGTTCAAAATTATTCATCCTTTTTGACAAAATCTTTGATGCCAAAATTAAGTCAAGAAATCTCCTTATTTGCATGATGATAAAAGATTGTACAAGTAAATACTACCTCGTATATGGATTGGCCACTGCCAAAGATGAAATCAACAGCACCCTGAATGGTGCAGTGCTTGAAGTAGTGTCGACCTTGATCATCCCACAAGGTGTCTTGCACCCCGGCAAAGCCACACCGGTAAAATGCATTCCTGTCGCCGCTTATCATTGCAGCCACCGCCGGTAGCCTAGGGTTACTATTACTATTAAGTGGAAAGTTGTAGGAGTTCTGTCGAAAGATTTCGTCCAAACAAAAGAAAACAGTTGCCAAGGGATGAAGTCGTGTATATTACTTGTTCACATAAGCACATATATATGAAAAATGTTCTTACAACAAAGCCAATACTTCTGGCGATAATGTTGTCTGCTAGAGACGTGAAAGTTGGGCTTTGTGCTGTTGTCTCGTGGTCACCCCACACTATATAGGTCTTCCTCATTCCTTCTCCTTTCAGGATTATATATGGTTTGTCATAAGGGATCTTCACCTTCTCTCTGCATATGCATTACAGAGTGGATATCTTCGTCAAAGTCTACGCTTAAACAGTACGTAAAAGACCAGGTGTAACGTCTTTTATTTCTGGGCTTTGTAGATTACAAAGAAGCTAATCAGATAACATAGGGGAAAAAAAAAGGAAATGAGAAGTCTCAGCAGGGTCGCACCTGTATGTACCAGCAGTGATGTAGATACAGACCCAGTTCCTGTTATTAGATGGAACGGAATCAATGGCTGCTTGAACACTTTTGAAATCTCCATGGCCAGACTGATCAACATGCATCACCTTGTAAGGCAACGACTTACTGGTAAGACGATAGAATTGAGCAGCTCCATGGGACTTGGCATCTATGAGGACCAGTTGGAAGCCAATTACTATGAAGATGGCAAAACACAGATGAAAGTATCGTGGAATTAACATCTTTGCATTACAAGTCTTAGAGAAGAAACTGATAAAACCAAAGTGTATATGTGAATTGATGGATCCAAAGATGACCAGAAAATGGAATAGCTTGGATATTATACATATAATACAACCAAGCATGAGTCCATTTATCTGCCAAGTCTTGGATAACGAGCGACAGTTACAAGGATTTTGGAGGGTAAAAGGAAAGTCAAAAGTTTCTGTTTATATATATACATATGTCACAATGAATGGTAATCAAATAAATACAGAATAGTAAGCTGTTTCCTTTGTTTTATTGCCTCATCCGTCTCTCATGTATATTCCTATAGGGCCTGTGAAGGGAAAATTAGAAAAACAATCATGATTTTTTGAATAGCGAGAGAAGTTTGTATCACTGAATTATTATCTCATCATAAGCTTTTTGAGGCATTGTAAAGTTGAACACTAATCAAAAAAGGTTTTTCCAATTCCCATGTATTATTAACGTAGAAAATTACTACATATAATGCAATAATCTCAAGGGTAATCTCTTCCAAGTTCACGATTTAATATTGCCGTTTAAACGGGATGGGGGACAAAATTTAATTTGAAACGGCTGACCTCTAATTTTTTGGAATAATGAAAATGCTTCTTTTCCTTAATATCAGCACAGCGTGTGTCATGTAAATTGTTTGATTTATCACAAAATAGAAAAATAAACATATAGCCAAATCCTATCACGTGAAACAAAAGGATGTTAATGGAAAAGGCAGCCTAAAACATGAACAAGAATAAAAGAATTTGTTCCAAGTATTAACTTTGTTGTTATAATTGGATACACTCTTACGCCATTAAACTCACCATCGAGTCTTAAGTTCCTTCTTTTTATCTTTTGATTTCTGAATCCGACCATCTGGTTGTGCTTTAATGTCTTTGGTTTTGGACGTAAATGTTGAGAATTTTTATGAGGCATCTAAGGCGACGTAATTGCAGTCTACAGCCTTGTATTTTATAGAGATGCCATGAGAAACTCACCTGAAATATTGATTTCATACTTGGGTGAACAAATTCTTTTGGCAAAACTATTCAGTTCAATCTTCCTTCATTTAATAGCTGTAAATAGTCCAAGACATCTAACAAACGTTTTAACCAAGTTCATCCCATTAAAATGTACAATCATCCCTAGCTTATACGTGCATACATTTTTTAATTAGAAATTCTGATGCATTACTAGCTGGACGCATTCCATCACCGGGCATGTACGACCAGTAACAAGCCAACACAAGACACTAAAATGTTGAATATAGAGAACATACCAACAGTAACATACTGCTTACCCTACACCTAAAAAGAGTATTTCAATTATCTAAACATCTGTGGCTTCAGAAAATGAAGCATTCTTAGATCTTTAAGTTGGAGGATGTACTAGTCGGTGTAGAGAAACTTTCCCCATGAAAGTCACCCACCCTTCTTTTCCCTGCTACTAATGGATTCTAAATACTAATCTCAAACTATCCAATATGACTACAAACGGGAGCTGCAAGTGTGTGGCTGGTGCATAACAGTCTATTGCAATGTGGATAACTATTGCAACATCATTTCACTCGCCAATAAAGGACAATATCATCATGCAAGTCCACTGCATTAAGTATAGCATATGGTGAAGTCAAAAAGAATCATTGCAGACGCAAGGCAAAACAGAATTCAGATTTAGTTCACGATAGGAGTCTATTTTTCACCCACAAGAAAGAAAAAACAACTCGACGTAGCATTAATATTTGATGGGAGCGATAATGTCTAGCTGGGGACCTAGCTTCTCCTCTGCAATCTTTTCAGCTTTAACCCTCAGTTTTGTCAACTGCTTCTTTCTCTCATACGCCACCTGAGCCCTCTCCTTTCTCTTCCTCTCGAGCTCCTAAGGAAAAGCAGAGTAGTAATGTAGATCAGAGAACACTAGCAACTTGCAATCTTGCGAATTAGCATCAATGGTGCTATGTTGAACTTGTAATTTTTTACAGCAGCTCAACAAGTAGAAGTAAAATAGAAAACCGAATATATATCTTCCACAAGCAAAGTAGAAAAGCTAGAACCACATAAGAATATATATTAAGTCAAATCTCTTTTTTAGTGACACATAAACACAATCATGGGGTAAACTGTCAGAACTATGTAAAAGAAGGAAGCGGGTAGACAGTTCATACCTTAATTATGTCATAGTAGTTCCACCCAACCTCAGATGATAGCTTTCCTAATAAGCAGTATTTGTGCCCAGCCTGAAGCCTCAAAACCCTGATTTTCCCAAGTTTATCCCAAATTAAAGACTAATGTTTCAACTAATAAACATCAAACAACATTTAAAAATGCAACTAACATTTAAAAAACTCACTTGAGGGCATCTGGAATCACCATCCTTTTTATCTTGTCATAAGGGGGAGGAACACCCTCATAAACCTTCAGGCGAGCAAGGGCTGCCTCTCCGCGCTTGGTCTTATGAGGAATCATCCTACAGTTCAAAAAGAATTTGAAACCTGAAATATAAATATCGCATATACGAAAGACGACTACAAAGCATACAAGCAACCTTCATTCTCCTGCAACCAGTACATCCTCTTTCCCAAAATCTAATACGCAGCAATTCCAGATTACAAGGAAATGAACATAAAATGACTTCTATACTCATCTGGAAAAGCATAGGTATATCTTCTCATCATGTTAGACAGAATACAGTATTAACGCGAGCTTTTCAGTCAATTCCAGACAACAAACCTCAATATAAAGACAGCTTTTTTCAGGATACCAACAACTCAATTACCCAAGTGCAAGCAACTATAAAGGCTAGCTTCCATAAGGAGTCGTTATAAACGAAACCCAGATGTCAATTCAGTATAACAAACCGATTACAAGCATTAAAATACCAAGATGTACAAATAGAGAATAGATTTACCCGCGAATAGTACGCCAGAGAATCTTAGAAGGAGCTCGAAAGTGGATAGGACCATGAGAAGGCTTAGTGTTCATGCGCTTACGCAAGAACCTCATATACTTCATCTTCTGCCTAACCAATCCACCAGATAAGCATATCTCTTCACATCTCACAACAACCACCCTTTGCCCATTCAACAACTCCTTTGCAACGATGGAAGCCAAGCGGCCTAACATGTGGTGTCGGGCATCAACTACCACTCTTTTCGCGCATATCCCAGATCCTGAAACCATTGTTGCTCTGTTTCTCTGTGCAGCCGCAAGCTGTGTCGTAAATGGGTTGAGTCGATGAAACTGAAGCTGCGTGAGGGTTAGGGTTTTGAAGGGTTTGTGTTTCTCTTTGGGCTTTTGGGCCTTAACCTTTAAAACATAGTGGGCTGTGCCTCTTTTTATCACTGGATCTACACATTAGACCCAATTTTCTTTTTCTTTTTCTTTAACTTTTTTTCTCATAAGCTTCTAATTCAGTCCTCTAATCACTTTTAACAAAATGAAGTCAATTTAATTGGCTAAGTGTTTACTGTGTAAAAAAGTCTTATAAATATTAGTTTTTAGCTTAAGTATTGGATTGCCGAATACAATCCAGGAGACCCATCAGGTATCGTAGAATACAAGTGGGCTCCTAGAGATAGACTGACAGAGCACGTGGCGATCATTGCAGCATCCTCACGCTCACGGTGGACAGTCGCAACTTAGCTTATTTACGTGCAAACAAACACACTCCCAAGGATTGAGTTACATATATGATAGTTTGAATACATTAATGGATATCATATGGAGTGCCAAATACTATGTACGTGGACCACAATTACATGCATGCTTTGAATATGTGTATTGACAAGTCAAGCGTATTGGATCCAACATTATTTTTGACGTGAAAGACAAAAAATGTTACATGCCCTTTAACACCATCTAATAGGCTGTCAGTTTGAATTACACATTAAGTAATAGTTTGTTAAGCATATATTTTGAACGTATTACTTGAAATTTAACTCAAATGTGTGAAGTAGGGGAACTATGATAGAGTATACAACTTTCAGAGTAGTTCAACTAGTGGCAAAATGTTCCCCAAAATGCTTTCAAACCCTTTGAGATTGGAGGTCATAACATCTGTTTCCCTGTTTT
Organism: Erythroxylum rufum; assembly: GCA_027478365.1. NCBI lineage: Eukaryota > Viridiplantae > Streptophyta > Magnoliopsida > Malpighiales > Erythroxylaceae > Erythroxylum > Erythroxylum rufum. The sequence continues at coordinate 14,777,793 of JANIHZ010000005.1, forward strand.
AGATCTCTTACTCCTTGAAGGTGGTGAAGGTTGGTGGACCGAACAACAACAGTACTGAGCCTAATGGTGTAATCAAAGAAATGATTTAAATACATTTTGAGTTTATTAAAAAGTTTGATAATAGGTAGCAATAAAAATATTAAATGAATGTCTACTAGTTTAGTGAAGTTTCGATATTGCAACTCAAATTCATACATGTTCTTTTGTTGTTAAATCAACTCGACTTTACTCTGGGGCTCGAAGTTGAGCTTGAGCGAGTGAAGATCATGAAAGGCTCCCCCACCTTCAGGGGTTTTAATTGCTGAGGTACTATCTTTGTGATGGACACATTTGACTCTCTGAAGAAAATCCTGAAACCCCACATGCTGACCTACGTAAACAAGCTAAGGACAAAGAAAATAAAAGAGTGACCAGTTCCAAAATCCAGACATATATCACCCATTACAGACACTACAAGACTATAGCGACGTCTGGATGTTGCCTCATACCACCAATTTGTGATTTCTGACAAGTCAACCCAAAGCAAAAGGGTACGGGACCCGTTGACTTCCAACAAATCATTGGTTCTAGTTCCAACAAAATGCCAATTCAGGATCCGTTTTCACGTCTCCTTTTCTCTTCCGAACCATGTCCTAGCTCCCACATACATTCATGTCTATGCCTGTGCATGTCTCTCCCAGAGAGCTAGTTATATAATAGGAGTACTTGACATCAATTGTTTCGTCCAGTCTCCATAATCAGTGTGTGTAAGTTTGTCATCTCTTTTGGCAACAAGCAGCAAAGTGAATGCTAGTCACACACTGATTTTTTTGCAATTTACTTCAATTCGTAGATTTAAAATCTTCATCTTGATAGCAGTTCATTTAAAATTGTAATTACTTTGTCTTTGGGGAATAACGAACTAGTAAATATCAAAGTAATTGGAACATCCTAAGTCAGGTTGCCCACCACTCTAGTTAGTTTCTTGTTTCGTATAGTTGTAAGTATGTCACGCAGAGAAGAAAAACCTATGCGGATAGCAGAACAAATAAGATGACTATATATACTGTCAGAAACTCTTTTAATTTTAAAAGATTTCCTTCTCAACGTGTTATATTCTTGGTATATTAATTAGACTTCCATTAAAATTAATTACAGAAAAAAATTCTGAAAATAACTCAAGGTTGCGAAACTTTAACCAGCTGGACTGATACCAAGTCACTAGTGTACATATCATTCAACAATAAAATTAGGGAAGAAGACAATACAATACATAGAAACAGAAGAGACGTTGGAGTAGATCGATCATCTTTTGTCTGAATTAGACTTAGGTCACATGATAGTGCTGCTATTTGCATGAATAAAAGTGAATATCTGCTGAACCGAGCTCGCTATATCTTCTGCTGTAAACCCTGATTCACTTGCAACCTGCAAGAAAGATCAATATCACGTCCAACAGGGACCCTTTTTGGTCAAGACTCAAGGTGCAATAAACCCACCCAGAAACAAAGATGTTACCGTCTTCAATTTTTAAAATAGGGTTGGAACTTGTGTTAAAAAAGAGAGAAATTAACTTAAGTTAGGGTATCAGAAGAAAGTGTTTTACCTTGACATTGAATGAGTAGAGAACAGTTTGTTCAATTGTGGTGATGTTGGTGTGAAGAATATTAAGCTGCAGATCTTCAAGAGCTGCAATGGCCTTAATTAGCTGGCCTGGTCTTCTTCTAGAGAGAATCTTGATTATGGCGTCGAACCCCAGAAGCTTCACTTCAACGTCAGCCAAGCAAGACTTGTTCTCGGCGATTTCCTCTTGGAGTCCGGTTTCGAAGTCGACAAGCTTCATTTGATCGTGTTGAAGAGGAAGAGGATTATTAGGAAGGAAGTGCGATGGTGGTTGTGCTTGTGGAATTGCAAGTGAAGGATCTCCCATCTGTCTCGCAGCAGCTTCTCCGTAGAATCTACGACGCTTTTGAGATTCCAAGCATTGGAGAAGTTGCTCTAATTCTCTCACAAATTCGATGGCTCCACCAATAATTGAAGCTTGGTCTCCCTGCAAATCCAATGACTTAAATCTGGTGTTTCTCAAGTTTCCTTAAAAGCGTACTTAGTTCATTTTTAGAACAATATAAGAAATTCAACAACCACAATTTGGATCCGACGTTTGTGAAAGATAAGCAAGTTGATTGATACCCTTTGTACATATGATCCAGGCATGAGAGACCTCAAAACTCGAAGATGTTCATTCATTTGCTTCCTTCGATTTCTTTCCACTGCAATATGCGTCATTCTTTGGCTCTCCACTTCCTCACTCGTCTTGATGGCTCTTGGTCTTTTTCTCTTGCTTTTCACTTCCGGTACCAGGTTCTTGTTTTGGTGAGGATCTTGATCTCCTAGAAACTGGAGTTGTACCGATGTGTTGTCTGAAACCCTAGCCTCTTCATCCTCTCTCACAACCCTCTCTTCTCCTACTAATCCTGTCCTGTTGTCCAAACTGTTCCCATCTTTAAACCTCTCATCATTTTCTCCACCTAGTGGAGGAACCATTAATGGTTGCTCCTCCTTCTTATCGTTCAGAACCGGAAACTTAAGGAAGTAAACCGGGTCAATCCCGGTTTCTTCCTCAGAGATCTTGGCCTGATTCAAGCCCAACTTAGGTCCAAAGTCAGCAAATTGCATCACATCTGCGAAGCTCAGTTTATCAAACGAAGCAGATGCATAAAATCCAGATGGTATTTGTTGCTGTGGTTGGGAACTATGGAGCAAATGATCAACCATTCCATTACTGTCACCACCAGAAGTTTCTCCAATTCTCAGCTTCATGAGCTCTTCTTGTGGATGGTGATGATTGTCCAGAGTGTAGTCAAGTCCGGTAAAGCTTGCCTGACGGTGAAACAAGTTTAGCTTAGAGAAAAATAACATGGTGATTGAAAAGATTTATCAAGAAAAGAACACAAATAGTAATGATGTGGTTGATAAGAAATGAGCCTAGACATACCGAGTAGTTCTCTTCTTTGTCCATTGCTCTATTTATAGGGACGCACTTTAATCGAAAACCCTATGAGATGAGCTCAATTCATGCAACGACAAGCGAACCTTGGAAATATCCTGGATGAGTTTCCTTCACCTGAAAATATGATAACCCTCGTAAATTTACAGCGCAAGTAAATAAGACTCTCACGTAAATTTGGACATTCTTGAGAAGACCAGTAATGACTTGTAAGTAGTGAGTAGCAAGCCTGAAAAGTACAAAGAAAGACGATATATAGAAGTTGCATGGAAGTTATGATAAAACAGAAATGACTGCAACAATAACCTTATTGGAGAGAGGCTTCCAATAAGACAAGAGCGGAAGTGGGGTTTTGGTATTTGAAGAGCAGAAGTTATGGGGTACCACCAAGAACGAAGCTTTGTTTGGTTATATATTTATATATTTAAAAAAAGTGAGATTTCTCGATTGATGAGAACGGGCCAAGTATATAGACGTTCTAAACACTGATCAAAGATGGGTTTGACTTGAAGAAAGAAGACAGATAAGAGTGACAGAGGAGCCGGTGGATTAATGGACACCTCACATTCACAGCTTCATCTTCACAGTCACATTCACCACCTCTGATTATTAAAGATAGTCACAGGCCAACAACGCTCTTCAACTTTGCTTTTCCATATCTTTTCATGACTCTAATTACGTAAAAGATCAGTTCACTTTGAAATTTATAATATTCTGCAAATGGGATGCTAATACTATTCTTTATTTGCTATCACGTTACGTTGATTCTCACAGTCGACAACCCTTTAATATGTAACAAATTAATATGTATTCATTTATAAATTAAATGAAAGTCACGTAGAGAGTCGAGTGAAGGCGCTTGGAGTATTTCTGCCTATTTATCTCTAAAATTATTTTAGAGCTAAAGATTTTAAATTTCATGTAGACAGGTACTTAATAAAACTGAACATATTTTTAGTAAATACTCGATTAATATAAATAAATACGTCCTACTTCAAGACCCCAATAAATAAATAAATAAATAACGAAATTCGGGATGATGACCCTGATCGATTAGATTTTGTGACATTAACGTATAACCTTACTTGGGCTGAGGACAATCGTCGATCCTGATCAAATGATTATGTATACTAGACTACAGCTCTCATGTACAAATAAAGATGTTACATGTTTATGTATACGAGAATGCATCCTTGGCACCATATATAAATGACGTAGGACTTGTTTAGAAGTTTCTATGATTTATATACAGACTATTAAGAATATATAAGAAGGTGTAAATATAACAGTGAAGACGATAGGAAGAGATACATAATATTTTCTTATTGATATTAGGCTTCACTAAAGCTTTTTATTAAGCCCTTTTTATTTATAGTAGTGATGGATGAACTTATTTATACTTGAAGTGTAATTTTTTGAGTTATAAGATAACTTCTGATATGGAAGTAAATATTGATTCAGAAGTTAAACCATACAAGAGTATTTTAAATATTTAGGATTTATCATCTAAAGAAATAGAGAGATTGATGAAGACATAATTCACCAAATCAAATCAAAATGACTTAAATGGAAAAGTGTATCAACAATTTTATGTGACAGAAAGATATCACTTAAGTTCAAAGGTAATTAATTCTATCGTTTGACAATTATATTGGTCATGCTTTATGGGGTAAAATGTTAGACCATTAAACAAGTGTATAGTCATAAGTTAATGGTGACAGAGATGAAAATACTCTTTTGGATATATAACCTTGTTAGAAGAAATAAAGTTAAGAATGTAATGGATGAGACAAATTAAAAGGGATTAATATTAATGAACAATTAAGAAAGACAAGGTTTAGATGGTTTAAAAAAATTAAGATGAGATATTCGAAAATTGTACTTAGAGACTATAAGAGGAGAAAAAAGAAGATCTAAGAAGACCTAAAAGGAGGTGATCAACAATGATATGACTCTAATGAAACTTACTAAGAGGGTGAACTTTAATAGAAAACTGTCTTACTAAAATTTGGAAAAAGGATCTCTAATAGAAAGATATTTTTCATTCTCGTAAGTTTTTTAAACATTTTTCTTAAAACCTTGTGTCTTGTATTTAGCCTAAACCTTTGATATGTAGTATTTCCCTCTTAGTTAGTTAACCTCAATATTTCCTTATTTAGTCCAAATATTTTTTTATAATGACTTGTTTGATTTATTTATTAACTTGTCTTCTTTCTTGTTTGTGTATTTGTTTACTTGTTTTATCTTTTATTTTTACATTTTACCTTGTTCTATG
>JANIHZ010000005.1:14784086-14798108 GCA_027478365.1 Erythroxylum rufum
GTAGACGACTTAGAGTCCACCATTCAAAGTTCTCTTCTTCACAACAAGACCGATGAGGCATGGAAGTCCTTCAAGTCGTTAACCACTAACTCCGTTTTCCTACCAAAGACTCTGTCCAACGATTTGATTGCCCACCTCGCCTCTCTCAATGACACTCTCAACCTCAAAAGGGCATTTGCCTCTGTCCATCGACGTCTGCCTTCAATTCAATGCAGAAAAATAAAATTTTAGGGGACAAATAAAAATACAAAAAAGAACCAACATGAGAAGATGATAAGGATAAATGAGCGGAAGAAATAAAACAGAGTCGACGACTGATTTTGTTAAGAAAGGAACAGACGCTATTTCAAGTTTTATTTACATAAATAACGAAAAGTAACATACAAAACAGCTTCGAAATTTAAACTTTTATGAAAAGTTCTAAATTTTAACTTTTAAAAAAGTTGTATTTTAATTTTTTCAAAAACTATTTTTACTTAAAAAATATTTTTAAAATTTACAGTCAAATATCTATTTTTAAAAATAACTTTTGCAATAAAAAAAAGGTACTTTTAGATGTAATCCTCCGTTGTGGGAGTATATAGGAATGTGATCCTCTATGCGAACAATCCATGTAAATAAATAGCTAAAATAAAGTGGCACAAAATAGGGTCAAAATTGCTGACGCAGAAGATTTGAGGAGTGTATGACGCTTTTCTTCAAATGTCGGATTTCTTTTTTCTCAATATACGAGATTAAATTTTACTGTGAAGTAACCTGTGAAAATAGCATATCCTTGCCCATAACGAATGTCAATCATTCAAATAATAACGCACTAAATGGTAAATACCATCTTTCTATGTTCAGTTGAACTCAATCCAACAGGTGGTTTCAAACTCCCAACTCTAAGATCTGTGGAACATGATCTATGCCAAAGTGAATTTTTGATTGGAAAATTGTGACCATAAATGTCATAGAACCGCCAAGATTTAAAATCATCTCACTGATCAGGGGTATTTTCTATCCAAAAGTTATCTATGGCGAACCATCAAGATCTTCCAAAGTTCCCTTTACGGATTTGAGAACTACCCGCAAAAACTAAACAATGTAGTGTATAGGAAAAGACTTTGGCTTGGCCTCGTTCAGCAACCAGAACGATGTAGAAACAATGTCTCTCTTTCCAGGAAGGCAATTATACAATGACATCATCCAAGAAAGCAGATTGATTAGTAGTCCCCGCCTTTCTCACCCTCATAACCATCAAACGTAAAGCTATTAACTACCAAATGAGACATTTCACAGATCAACGTGAGCGCACACAAACCAAGACCACTGCCACCTAAACATCCTTAAAACAGTAAAGAGCCCCACACTTTAGCTCACTTCAGGTTGCCGATAAACATGCAGAACTGCAAAAGTGGCTGCTCGGACATGTTTTCACCTTGTCTCTGCTTGCAGGATCGCACTTGAGTTAACATCACAGGGATATGATGCCCGTTACCACTCAATCATGAAGTGTATTCAAAAGACTGAGGTGGCTGAGGCTCCTCATCAACAGCCATGGCTGCTGTAGAACCATGCTGCTGTCCGGTCACTGAACCACTAGCAGGGGATGGTGTTGATGCTGGTGCATCAGTTAGGGAGAGTACCTCAGGTTCAGTTGGTAGCATATCTCTCAGGAGGACAAATCCTGAAGGTGCCAATTTTACTGGCACATATCTGCTACCTTCAATGAACTTGATAAATTTCTCTTGTGCTGGAACTACCCTGGCTGGGTTGGTCAAAATTTCAAAAGAAGGTTCAGGCTCTGCTTTTCTATCTGGTGTATTATCAACCTACCAAAGATACAAGATCATCAGTTTAAGACAGCACACAGATGAACACCCTATTCAGCTCTTCTTATATGGAACAGTCCAATCCCAAGTGGCGGAAACATAAAATAGTTGAAGGAAAGACAAGCTTATGAGGGAGAAAACAACATCACTACCTGCATGGAATCCCCATCCTTCTCAGTGGATGATTTTCCTTTTCCAGTATGTGACACTGCAGCAGCCAATGACTCCGCTCCAGCTGCTTTCTCAGCATTAGCCTTCTGGTCTGCTTCTTTCTTCGCTCTTGCCTTGGCCTTTGCTGATGTTGAAAGAACTGCTGCAGGAAGTTTCACAGTCGATCTGGTGCTAGGAACAACAGTTGGTTTTGGATATTCAAATAGGGAAGGCTTTGCATTCGAGATAAACTCAAATTTTGGAACCTTCAAGTCGTAGTTCAGTCCGATAAAAGCGGTGGGCGAGAATGACAAGCTTATGAAATAAATGAGGGGGTACCAATACCAGAATTGGCTAAAAACAGCGAGTCCAACAACAGCAGTGATCTTATCATGTTTTGACTTAGACAACAACCTTACGGTCACATTCCTTCCACCAGCATCAAGTATTCCAGACGCAAGGATTGCTCCCATCTTGCTCATTGTGTCTTCATGCTTATCAAGAATAATCTTTTCGAGTTGTCGCCTAAATTAAGATATAGAAATTAGGTTTTGAAAATTGTGATCATATAGTAACTCATGTTTTTTAGCAGTAATATCCTTTGTAAATCAAGAGGCACAGCACTGATATGCAATACCTAAATGTGCCAACACGAGAATCACTGGCTTCATTCATCTGAACCATGACCATGGCCATTGCAATAAGGGCACCTTGACGAACAAAATCAACAACATCTGATGTCAAAGGTTCAAGCAATGATATAGCCTCACTCATGCCAGTGCCAGCACATGAAATGCCCACCGCAAGAGCCGCACCATATCGGACGTGTGGGTTATAGGACTCAGATAGCAAGGAGACAATTCGCGGAGTCTGCTTTATCCAAAGTTAAATGAGGGACAAATCATACCACCAACCACAGCAGAAAATTTCAGAAGGGGACAGAATAAGAAAAATACAAGTGAACAACTATTAGTAGCTCTTATGGCAAATGGTCATAGAAAATGCACGAACATGAAGCACAAAAATGTGAATCAGAGAATGGCAGGAAGAGAAAACAAACCTGTTCTGGTTCAGAGTACAAAACAAATCCAAGTGCAAGAACAGCTGTCCTTCTTACATCATCACTCACATCTGATACAGCAAAGTGCAGCAATTGGCGTATGGCCTTATTGTTTGCTGTTCCGCTGTAGGCCAACGCCAATGCATACATGCCACCATAACGAAGTATGGGATCTTGATCACGAGTCATCTGTTCAATTAGTGTGTCTGCTTCCTCTTCTCTTCCATAAACTGTAAGAGCTATACCCAATGCCAACCCTCTGCAGCATAAAAATACTTCATAAACAAAGGGAAAAGCCTCAAATGAAGGCTCAGTGAGACGCACTATATTAGAATGAAGCCTAAAATTACCTTATGATTTTTTCGTGCTGTGTCTCATGAGCATAAGCAAGCATTTCACCTGCTTTCTCACTAGCAGTTCCAACCATAAGCAAGCCCATACTAATTCCAGCAGCCTCACCAGCAACAGCACTGTCTGTGTACAATGCACTTTTAATGTCATCATATATGTCTTCATCAGCAGTTCCAAGAGCTGCCAAACCAAGACCTAAGCATGCACCATGTTGAATAACCTGCATAGGCATCTCCATCTTAGACTCAAGCAGCAACACAGATCGACTCAAAAAGGAAGCCAAAAGCAAGCATCATGATCAAAGCCATACCTCTACATTTGTGCTACGTAAGCTATCACGAAGAAATTGTTTAATTCCTTCTCCGTGGTTGGCATGAATTAGACCAAGAGCATAGAGGGCGCCACCTTCTGAATAAGGACTGCCTCCCCCACCAGCTCCACCCTGAGGTAAATATGGAGCCATAAGTGACCTCCCCTGCTGCAGATGTCCTCTGTGAATAACACCAAGACCTGCTGTAGCACTAAATTTAGCCCAATTTGTAGCCCTACTCAACCAGTCCTGCCAATATATTTGAACCAAAAACAATTTAACAATCACTACAAATGGAACCTAAGAAACAAAAGAACAAAACAAACCAAGGAACAGTTAATAAAAAAACGAAAGCACATTCTAATACTCACCAGATTCTCCCTTAGGAATGTATCCACAGTCGTTCCAGCATGCATGATCGCATTTGCATAAATTGTTGCACTATGACAGACACTATTCCTCATCTCAACAGACTGCTTTATTGTCTTCAGAATGAGCAGATCTGATCTGTAAAGCAAGTTACAAGAGTTACTTTTACCCCCTTACCAATCCTCTACAAAACAAACAATGCTTAATTTGTGAGATTGAATTGCAAAGAACTTATTCTGACTGTACAAGAACTTAATTCGTACTTGTTATGACTGTACAAGAATTGCAAAGTCAACTGTATTGAGGTCTCTCCAGACAAAATGTCCTTAATCTTAGTCAACCTCTCAGCATAAATTGCCTCATTAGGATCTGTATCATGCACATGCTCAGTGGTTGCTGAAGTTCCTTCTGTCATTGGGACATCCTCTGCAGTAGCAGGATTTTCAGTTTGAGCAGAACCTGGATTAGATCTTGGCTGCGCAGATATTGGAGGTTGTAGCTTTGGAGCTGAAAGGCGGTCCCTAACATTTAAGAGAAACGCCTGGTGCTCATTCTCCACAAGATCAAAGGCTACCTGGAATGCCAAGAGAGCTTCATCCCTATTTCCAGAGCGTAGGAGTTTCTCTAAAATGTTTGCTACACCTTCAGGTTCATCCAAAAACATTAAGCATTGGCATATGCTCAGAAAATCAGGAGAAGGCAACTTTTGGTACACATTAACAAGAAGACGAAGGACCTGGAAATCAAATAATGATCAGTATTCATCCATACTGTCCATCAAGATATGTTAGTCATACCACATGTATGTTGATGAACCAACAATCAGCAGAACAAGTAGAACAGAAACTTGTTAAATGACCATAAAAAATGCATGCATGATTATGTAGACCCAAAACAAGTACTGAACGCAAGAGTAAGACTATAAAAGATAGAACATGTTCACAACAACGATAAATTAATCAGAACATTAACATATTAAACATGCAGATTTAATCAATTTAAGCCATGTCTACGTTTGACCAATTATAAGTTGATGAACCTCCTTACCTCACGTCGATACTCTCTTAGATTAACAAAAGAATGAGAGACATTAATGCAATAGGACAGGCTTCCATGAATATTATCACTCCTAGTGATTGCTTCCTCAAGTTTGTCCAATCTTCGACATTCAATGGCAATTCCCATTGCCTGTTGATATTTTCCATCCACGATACACCTAACAGAAGAAATGATAAGATAACTAGAAGGATCACAGATAAAAACGACTAATAGAGTTTACAACTGCATACTTATCCAGCATTCTCTCAACAATGGTCTCCAACCTAGCGTCAACATTTATTGAATCAGTTGATTCAGCTGCCTTAGACTTTAGACTAGCATACTCATCAATGGCCTTGGCTGATGATATAGACAAAAAAAATGTCAAATCAATGGCCCAAAGACTTATCATGTAACTTGGCTATGCCAACACATGACTAGATATCAAAATCAAAAACCAGAGAAGGACAGATTATAATGAACCAACAAAAAGTTGTAAATCTGGCAATAATGCTGACAGTTAAGTTAAGAACATCACTGGTGCTGTTACATTTAGCAAGTCAAATACAATGAAAACTCTAAAGCCCCAGAATTAACATCGCCATCTCCCATGATATGAAAACAATGCACATTGATCAGAATAATTACCAAGAAGAGTGTGAACATAATCAGTATCCTCGGAAACATCAAACTCAGAGCCAGCACCAAGGGCATAAGACAATGAGTCATTAAGATCACCCAAGTAATAGAATACCTGAGACAAGAATCCAGTTAAGCTAAGATTATCATGGTTGAAAAGAAATAAAACTGTAAAAAGATTCTTATCCAGATTGGACCCTATCCCTCCAAGAACACACTATATTTTGATTCATTTGGATTTTTACCACTAAACAAGGACAGAGCTCATCAATAGCTTTTTTTCAATTTGAAGGTTAACAAACAAGATGCAAAAGTCTAAGCTCTTTTGCACACATAAAATCTCAGAAGGTCGTTATCACATACATATATATGAAATATTTGTATCCAAGGGTAAAATTCCTAGAATTAATGATACAATGGACTATGCTAATTATGTTATCCTCATCTTCCTTTCTCCACAAATGGAAGAGATAGAGCGGCAGGAACTAAAGAAAATAAGCCAGTTCTAACCTTGGAAACAAGCAGTGCAGCAAGTTGTCTTTGATGTTGATCAAACTCCTCATCTTCGTACAGACTTTCTCTGAATGAGAACGAAAATGTATCAATATTAAAATCAACATGGAAAATGGAAATCTCAAGCCGATGACACCGAAAATTGCTCAATGGCATAACTCAAATTGAACGAGAAGGAAAAGAACATCAAAATTGGAATGTGAACAAATAAAGGTCACAATCAAATATATCTACATTATTTACTTCTCTTTTCATACTGCATACAAAACACTAAACACTGAGTTGAGTGTCAACAGATAAGAGCAATAAGACCTAAGCATTTTGCAGTTGCAGTGTTAAATCCTAATCTGGCTCAAAACTCCAACAGAAGAAACATAGAATTACTACACTATGCTTATCATCAACAAGACATAAGCCGATACAACTTATCAGCAGAATTTGAACCTCAAGGATGCTTTGGACCGAAATCTGCAGCTTACATGGTTCTTATCCTTAATATAATCAATCTCCAAACCACAATGAATTTGAAAAATCCGGTATGAGCTTAGCCAGATTAAGCTTCCTACCCAGATATCACACCAAGTAAACAAAAGAGAGAAGTAGAGAGTTGCAGTAACAACCAAAAGCAGCAGCAATTCACACCTAAGAAAAACAATTTTTTAACTTGTACCAATTCAATGCAATAGTACTCGAAATCTAACAACAAACTAAGGGAAGACTCAAATTCAGAACTACAGAGATCCAAACTTTTCATTTCCCCTTCCATAACCCCAAACTATTTCGTGAACAAAATAGATAAAAAACGACAAACCAAACCAAAACACAGAACTTATCGAATATAAAGAGTTACATTATAGGTACGCTAGTGGAGATCTCAGGCCAAAACTGGTCAACGAAGTTATTAAGATTATAAAGAGCGTGTTGTTTGAGCAAAGGATGGCTTTCATTAAGCATCGCCAGCAAGCCACCAGCAGAGCTCACCGTCATCGCCGCCATTGGTTAAAATCTAATCGAAACAAATCAAAATCCCCAATTTTGCAAATCAATTTCTCTCCCAAAGGGAAATTTTATAAACCCTAAATTGGCGTAGAGAGAAGGCGCAGCAGTTTACAAAGAGAGAGAGAGGACTAAGGTGCTAATAAGTTGTGAATTGTAATACCCAACTTGACCAACAAGCAAGTTAAGTCTTTTGGCAAAAGAAGGCCCACTCTTTTCCATTAGTCCTTCTCTTTTCGCATTATTTTACTCTGCCCTTGTAAATTTCGGAATGTCTTCAATTAAATCCTTTTTGAGTTACTCCCGGGAAGAAAAATTGCCATGTGTTCTTGAAAAAGAAAAACGTTAAGATGACCGTTAGAGGGAGAAACGCTCCGTGAAACCTACTGTTCATTTCTTCAACACTATTGTTCACTGCTTCCTTTCCGCTTGGATCTCTCCACTCCCAAAACTTTTGTTTAAGGGAAGAGGCTCCGACACTTTTCACAACTTTCAGATCGCGATCTGGCAACACTTGACAACCTCCCCATGGAATCCAAACTCCCACCTCATGAGGAGATCAGCAGAAACCCAACCACTTTGCCTTACTCAGGCCATTCTGCAAAAAAGGTTCGCATACGCGAACGCGAGGAGGACCCTCCCCCTCCAGCACACGACCCCCCGCCCATTAAACCCAGTTACAGCGCAGCTGTACGCGGAAGCATTCGACAGGACCAAGGGGATTTAGATTTTACTTGGCCACCCGAAGACCCAATTGAAATTGCTGAAGGGGACATCAACATGGTGCCAGGGGAATACGGGATGGGCATTGAACTCTCGAACACTTTCAGGGGAAAACACAACAAACAATGGGAAAAGGCTGTAGTGGTCAAACTCCTCGGCCGTGCCATGGTTTCAACCTCCTCAAATCCAGACTTCAAACACTTTGGAAACTCACTGGACCAATGAAAATAGTTGACATCGAAAACGACTTCTACCTTGTCGATTTCGTTGAACCAGAGGATTACCTTCACGCTTTAACCCACGGACTTTGGATCATTGCAGGACATGCGCTCTCGATCCAACCGTGGACTCCTAATTTCAAACCATCGTCCGGCAAGATTACGCATGTCATGGCATGGGTTCGATTCCCCGAATTGTCGGTGGCCCGATACCACCCCTCCATTCTAAAAGCGCTCGATAATATCATCGGAAGGACGGTCAAAATCGACGACAACACCCAACTCGCTCAATGCGGTAAATTTGCGAGGGTAGCTGTTGACATTGACATCAGCGCACCCCTCTGATCGCTAGTTGAACTAGACGGTGAACTGATTAAAGTTGCCTATGAGGGCTTACTGTCGATTTGTCTCGCCTGCGGCATGGTTGGCCATGTTACCACCGTTTGCACGACCCACAACACCACCGAACAGACTGTGCCCAACCCTACCGGTGATACGCGGACGCCTGGACTCACCGAACCCAGACCAGCTCAACCAGCGAGCGCTCCTCCTCCGACATTGTATGGCCCATGGATCCAGGTGCAAAGGTGATCGCGCAAACCGTCACCCCTTGCAACGACTAGCGGAATCGACCAGCGAGGCCACGCCCAGCACGAACCCACACGGGGATGGAGGTACAATCCACTGACCGTAGCTGACAGTGAACCGTTGCGGACTGCAGAATGGCTAGATGTTGTGACTGGACGAAGGGCGGCGATAGTCGAAGCCTTCCAGCACCAAAACCGCGTCCTACTCACCCAGTCTCCAGCTGTTAAAGCCCGTGGATTAATCGGGCCCCAAGATCCTGGGCCAAGCAGGCCCTCCCGCAAACAGCTGCTCTCCAGGCCAACCCCTGCTAGCCTAACGTCTTCAGCAGCCCAGGCCCAGCCCCTCCAGCCCATTCTCGATTAGTCTAAGACTACAGAACCCAACGCGCAGCCCACACCTCAACACGTCATGATCTCCATCCCCTCACATTCCGACGTCCTGATGCAAGACCCTTCCGTTACGTGGGCAATGCTTGAGGATGACGGTGGTGGAATCATGGAGGAAGATACAGGAACTGAAATTTGTCCCCACCCTACCCAACCTGCACTTAACGCACATATCTTACCTTCAGCCCGTCCACCTGATAACTTTAAGGAAATGATGGACGAGGATGTGCAAATTTATGTGCCGGATACCCAAATGGAGGAGACTTCACAATTTGTTCAAGCAGACCCATCCCGGGTTTTGGAGGTTAACCTAGTAAACACTGATGCTCAATAGTGTTTACCCCAGGTTTATTTACTTCCTTCTGTCGATTTTCATATGGAACTGCCAAGGAGCTAGAGGTCGGACCTTCAAACCCATTTTAAAGAACTATATTCGGGTCCATAAACCCTTACTCGTAGTACTGGTAGAACCGAGAATTAGCGGTACCCGAGCGATGAAGGTTATCAAAGGTCTAGGTTTTGATCACTCCTTCCGAGTCGAAGCAGAAGAAATTTTGGGAGGCATCTGGTTGTTGTGGAATGCTACTATTTCGGCTCGGAATTTTTTAGCTCACCGGCAATTTGTGCATGCAAATATTGAATGGGCTCAAACTTCCGTTGATTTCACATCCATCTACGCTAGCTCCCAACGTGCCCTCCAACACTTCCTATGGAATTCTTTGAACAAAATTGCCCAATTCACCACCAAACCTTGGCTCTTAAGGGCGACTTCAATGCCAAGCTTGAGAGCACGGATAAACGTGGAGGTTCTCGACTTCATCCCGTCGTAGACCCCCATTTTTACGATTGTGTGCAAGGCTACCAACTACAGGATTTAGGCTTCTCTGGATCTCGGTTCACCTGGAGGAGAGGACAACTGCTCCGTTTTCACCCACACCACTGTCACCCACTTACCTTTCCTCAAATCAGACCATCGGCCCCTCCTCGTGACTCTTAATAATCAAGGACCTCCCCCTCCGAAGTCTAATTACTTCCACTTTCAGTTTGCTTGGTTAACGCATGTCGAGTTTCCTCTCTTCGTAGCCAAGAATTGGTCCCCTTCAGGGCCCGACTTAAGCCGCGAAATACAAATTTTTGCAAACCTGCTCCAACAGTAGAATCACTCTACTTTTGGCAATATTTTCCATAGAAAAAAGCATCTTATGGCCCGTCTTGCTGGTATCCAACAACAACTGGAAACATCCAATTCTAACTCTCTCCGCGACCTTGAATCCCACCTTCGCACGGATTTAGAACAAATCCTCCTGCAAGAGGAGATTTACTGGCATCAACGATCCAGAAGTCAGTGGATTAGTCAGGGTAACAGGAATACCCGATTCTATCACTCCATTACCATGGCCAAGCGACGGAAGGCACAAATCACTTCCCTTCAGGATGGTAACGGGAATATTCTGTCCGATCCTCAGACTATCCGTAGACATGCTCAACAGTTCCTCGCGTCTCTTTACACGGCGAATAGTGCTTCACCTACTTCTCAGCTGATTCGTGGTCATTTTCCCCAGCTCCCTCTTACTGCCCTTACTGATCTGGCCCGACCCCTCGAGACGAAGGAAATTAAGATGGCGTTCTTCAGTATGGAGCCTAACAAGACCCCCAGGTTTTGATGGCCTACCAGCGCTTTTCTACCAATCTCAGTGAGATATTGTGGGCCCTACTTTGACTATTTTCTTTCAGCGTATTTTTTGACATGAAGCCTGGGAAGTGGAATTTAACCGTACTATCTTAGTTCGGTGATCTACAAAGCAATCACTAAAATTATTGTCAATCAGCTCAAACCCTTCCTCAATGATCTGGTAGCTCCTACCCAATGTAGTTTTGTCCCTGGGTGCTTGATCACGAACAATATCATTATTGTCCAAGAAGTTATCCACACTATGCGCAGGAAATCTGGGAGATCAGGCATTATGGCCATCAAGGTCGATCTGGAGAAAGCTTATGACCATTTATCGTTGGATTTCATCCAGAATACGTTATTCAACGTGGGATTGCCCGCTTCACTGATCAATCTTATCATGAAGTGCATTTCCACGGTTTCCCTCCAAGTTCGGTGGAATGGTGAGCTTAGTGAGGCCTTCTACCCCTCCCGAGGAATTCGTCAAGGTGACCCCCTCTCACCCTACCTTTTCGTCCTGTGTATGGAATGCTTAGGGAAAAATATTACGCACGCTGTTACTCAAGGTCGATGGCATCCTATAAAATTGAGCAAAACTGGGCCGGCTCTTTCTCACTTATTCTTCGCTGATGATCTCATCCTTTTTTCTACAGCCACTATGGATCAAGTGGAGGTGATTCGCCGTACTTTAGATTCCTTCTGCGCTGCTTTCGGGTAGCGTATTAGCCAGGACAAATCTCGGTGCTACTTCTCAGAGAATATTTCTACTACGACGTCTCGTGGTTTAAGCCAGGCACTGGGGTTCTCTCAGACCAAGGATCTCGGTCGTTATCTCGGGGTGCCCCTCCTGCACGAATGTGTGACCAAGCGAACATACCAATACATTCTGGATAAGGTCCATCAATGTTTATCGAGCTGGTCTGCCAATCTGTTGTCTTTTACCAGTCGACTAACCTTAGCCCAATCCGTCATCGCAGCTATTCTCAACTATACGATGCAAACGGTCCGGCTGCCTCGTCGTCTTTACGACGAGTTGGAGAAGATCATGCGTTAATTTTTGTGGGGCTCGACCAATGGGGTTAGAAAGCTTCCTTTAGTCAATTGGGAGGATGTTTGTAAACCCAAAGCGATGGGAGGACTGGGCATCAGGCGAATTAGGGAAACCAATAACGCCTTTTTAGCTAAATTAGGATGGACCCTGATCGACAAGCCAATTCTTTATGGGTCAGAGTTCTCTCTACGAAATACAACTTTGACGTTCACCATCTTCCCCACACCATTGAAACCTCTGGTGGCTTTATGGTTTGGAGGAGTATCAAGTCTACCTAGCACATTGTGGTGTAAGGTATGAAATGGGTGCTTGGCGATGGTATCTGTACTAGATTCTGGTTAGGCCCTTGGATAGTGGGAGTAAGACCTCTTATTTATCAGGCTACCTCCCCTCTGTCTGCTCCTGATAGTCACCTAAGTGTGTATCAGTTTGTGAACTCTGAAGGTACTTGGAATTGGGACGCGTTGCAAGGCTCCCTCCTGATAGACATATATCGTTTAATAGCTGGAACGTTCCCCCCGAGGCCTTTCCTAGGACAGGATAAGCTTGCCTAGGGTCTGTCTGACATTGGTCATTTTACTGTAGCTTTCACCTACTCTATGCTGATGGATCAAGAGGACACCGATGGTCCTAGATTTTGGAAGGCCATCTAACACTGGCCTGACCCACAACGAATTAGGACCTTCCTCTGGCTCCTTGCCCAGGATAGGTTACTGACTAACCAAAATAGGGTTCGCAGACACCTCACGATGGAGGGGTCTTGTTCCCACTGCGGCTTCGAAGAATCCTTGCTTCATATGTTACGAGACTGCACTAGAGCCCGGCAAGTGTGAGTTCCTTTCCGCCATATATTGTTAATTCGGACTTTTTCACTCTGCCTCTCCACCAATGACTCTGTGCCAATCTCCAAGCCCACAGACGAGTGTTTAGACAGCGGTGGTCGATTGTTTTTGGCATAACTTGTTGGTTCTTATGGGCTTGGCGTAATGGAGCCCTTTTTGATATTTATTTTATTTGGCAATCCTCACCTAGTTCCATTATTTGTCTTATATAGATCATATCCACAAGTCAACCGCTTGGCAAAGCAGTTTTATCACCAGTCATCCCCAATGCCACGAACACCTCATCAGCTGGTGTAAACCTCCTATCGGAGTGGGTCAAGTTGAACACTGATGGCACTTGTTCTTATTCCTCCTCCTCGGCTTCAGCTGGCAGAATCCTTAGAGACAGTTCAGGCAATTGGCTTGGCGGGTTTAGCCAAAATCTAGGCTGGTACTTATCGGTGTCTGCGAAACTTTAGGAAGTATTTACCGGGCTCACGCTCTCGTGGACTTTCGGGTTCCGTTGGATTGAACTGGAAGTCGACTCGAATGTGGCCATCCAACTCCTCTCTTCCTTGGCCAGCCGATCCTTGACCCATAACCTCATTGTTCAAGGGATTCACGAACTGTTTACATGGAACTGGACGGTGGTCCATCGTCACATCTACCGTGAGAAGAACCGCTGTGCGGATTGGCTAGCGAAATATGCTGAGCATTTTGCGCTTGACACTACTTATTTTGATCTTCCATCTATTGGGTGTCATGTACTCCTCCTAAAGGATATGTCGGGAATCTATTTCCCGAGACTTATTGTGTAATTGGTTTCCTTTTCCCTCTTATAAAAAAAAAGAGTCCATTTTTTTTTGGGAAAAAAAGAGTTGACACTATAAACAAATTAAGTTTAATCAACTCAACTTGTTAAAATGATATAATAAGCATGGTAGTAAGCTGAGAAGAGCTCAGGGCTTGGTTCGAGCTTGGGATATATAGTCCAAGCCTAAGCATGATCTGGCCTCAAGGTCAAGGGTCCAAGCTTAAGCACAATTCACCCACTCAAGCTTGATCAAGCTAGAATTAGGCTATTTTTTTAATTTAAAAAGTAAATGATTTTTAATAAAAGATTTCTTCAAAATTTTAAATTGTTGAAACTATGGATAATTTGTCGCACAAAAATCACTTTTAAAAATAATTTATGAATAATACGAATACTATAACTAATTATTTTAATATATTAATAAATTTCTTCCTATAAATTTCAAATATACAATAAAAATAAAATTTATTAATTAGTAAATATATTTGTTAAAAGAAAATTATTACTTA
>JANIHZ010000005.1:14814092-14826689 GCA_027478365.1 Erythroxylum rufum
AAAAATTATTCCGGATAATTCTATTAAAATTTTTATGTCTAATCGATTAAAGAGAAACGAGAGTGGTGTGGGTGATTTTGATTATGACGAATGGCCCACCCTAACCCCATTTTCTTCAATGGACAAATGCTGCATCTACCCTTTTTCATGGCCCTTTTTTTTTTAACGGAAAATAGGTGCTTATTATTATTAGTATGTGAAATGTAATTTCTTAATTATATATCTTAAAATAAATTATGATAAATGTAAATTAAAAAATCAACTAGTAAGATTAATAAGTTGACACGCCGGCAAACAGCATGCATTTTACAAACAAGGGTTTAAAAAAAAAAAAGGCCATGGCTGCATGTAGGTGAGGAAGAGGTAGTTTCCTCGTTAAAGTCATTTATTGGTAAAATAAGCAATCAATGCGCGGTTGAAAGTTTTGCTATAGCTCAAAAGTTAGAGAAAGGTTCATTGAAAATTGAAGATTCTCTTTTTAAGTCTCTGCCACATCATTAACATTTAAAACAAACACTACCACCGACCTCCCAACCACCTTAGCATTTTAATCAAGGCATCTTATCATTTTAGCCTTGACAAGACCGTCTACAATTCACACTCCGCACTTAATTCAGACGCTCGAGTAGCCCCTCTTCGCTCTCTCCGCCTACCAATCATAGTGTAATTCTTACCACCATTAAAAAAATGGTATGCTATCTATTTATTGGAAACAAATCACCTGTTACTATGTCTATAATATTAAGGTCATAAAAATTGAATGGACGAATGATCATAAAGCAAGTAGGCACCGAATAACCCTGTGATCCGAAGCTCCATTTGTTATCCATCCCTATTGTCACGTTCTGTAGTAAAGCTGATTTGGTGTAACGGCACTCAACTGTTGTTATGTTTGATAGTAAGAAGTCCAAATCCGTGATGCTATCGACGGGGAAAAGAAACTCTATAAGCCGCTTGAGGCGTGATCATTGGAATCTTCGGGGGATCCCCCCAAGCATATCCAACGTTGCATAATTTGGCACCATATAATGAATAGGCAGGGAACAGATTCTTTGTTCCACTCTCTAGTGCCAACCTGTTCTATTAACCCTCGTCCAGGCAAAATACAGAAAAGGTGGAAAGGATAGTGGAGAAGACAAGATTCTCCTAAGACATTTAGCACCAAAACAGCTACCCCACCCCACATTGCAATTGCCACCATCCATGATCCAACCAACCATTCTGCCACTCGTCAGTTGTGAACAATGCTTTTGTCTCGGACCAGTGATGGGCAGGCATCAGTGGAGATTGATGACTCCATTAGGCTAACTATGCATACAAAGAAACGGACGACGATAGAGGAAGAGACAACAAACTGGAGGGGTGAAAAAAAGGGGTCATTAATTTATTTCAACTTGCTTTAAAGTTTCCATCAGTACAAGTATAGACAAAGAAGGGAAAGAAAAATACAGTACAATCTACTAATTCCTGTACCATCTAGACTGACCTAACAAAGACAAAACCCTACCCCTACACCCTGTTTCTACTTCTCTTCCCCTCTTTCGGATGATCTGTTAGACAAAGGACCTTTCATTTGTATTTTGTTGTGTAACTCACCCCTGGTATGTTACAGACCATTAGTCTACACATTTTCCATAATCCTACTTCTTTACAATTATCATAAAGGGCGATGGAAAACGGAAATAAAACCATCACCATTACAGGTAAACAAATATTTCCTGCTATTTCAAAACTCCTAAGCTCAAAGATCAGTTGAGCTTGCAGGAAAAGGGTTCTGACTGAACAAAGACTTTTGTCTTCTACGGGTCCAATTTCACCCATTCATAGCGACCGGGCATTGGCTTGTCTTTAAGGGGGTCAAAGTTGTACCTGTAATTAGTTGCAAAATTTTTTTTTCTGTGTTAGCTGATAAGATACCAAAGGTAGGCTTTGCAGTTGGAAAATAAGATTCTTGAAAAGATGCTCTATAAGTAGAAGTAGCTATACTTCTCAATAAATTGTTTCCGTAGCCCTTCTTCAGCTTCAGCAAAGAATTCATTCATTTCACGAGCTGTAGGAACGTGGCCATGCGTTGAGTTCAGTATTCTCCTGCTAGCTTCAGTTGAACTGGAAGGCCTAGTAGTGGAACCAGGGGTTCTTATGGTTTCTGGATCCCTTATCAAACTGCAAGGAGTGGATTCCCTTGTGCTCCTGTGACAAGAAAAAAAGAAAAAGACATAAGACGAGGTGCAATATAACTGAAAAATCCATAGAGACATACATAAGGCGTGTTTGGACTGGTTGACTATCTTATTGACTGCACCAAAAACCGTAAATAACAATTAATCTCATGCAAATGGCATTAACATGAAAAAGCAGATAATGGCAAACAGAATCGAAAAGATTACTCCTTAAAAAAACATCTTAGAGATGTACTGTTATTTTTACCGCCCAGCCCACTATCTAAATCATGCTAAATGGCAGACAACCCACATAAATTTCTGCGAAGGTAACAGTAACCTATCGACCATAAACAGCAAAGCACTTGAAAAGACTTAAAGCAGGCATTGAAGATAACACAAGAAGATGCAGGCTTTTTGAATCATGAATACTTTACAACTGCTAAAGAACATTGTAAAGATCCACAAGCTGATCTCAGTAATCAGTATGCACAGGGATGTAAAATCTTTTTGCACGGGGATGTAAAATCTTTCTCCCCTGTGATACTAGCCTTTAACCAAAAGTTTTTGAGTGTTACGTACTAAGATTATTCATCTCATACATCCAATCTGTGTCTTTTTCCATTCTATATCCATCCTTATGATGTGACCAGAGAAGAAAGTACCAAAACCAGTAAATCAGACAAGAAGAAGAGAGGTTATCTCAAGATTTCAATGCATGTGAAGTGTTTGAAGACAAAAAGATTAATGACTACTTGTAAATATTAGCACATTAACTCGCATCACATGGATGCCTGCCAAACCAATTCTAACTAACAAATTTCTGTGAGCAACATAACTTCCTAGAGTACAATATCAGTACTTCTACAATTATGCTGAGTACGAGATCACTTTAAAAATTCAAGAAAGGAACAAATTAATGTAAAAAGCTAAAAGAGATTTGATTGTTTAATTAAAAATAGTGGAATGTCATCCCCTTTTAATATTGAAAGATAAACACATCATGGACATGCTAAAACCGCGAAGCTTGCATCAAAAACCACTCAAATAATAGAAATGGGTGACAAGTTCAAAGCAAAGGCAATATAGTAACATGTATGAGCTACTGTTTTCTTACTCACACCAGGGTCTTAGATATAAATCAGACAATTGGATAACTAACTTTATAAAGTACTCATGTTAAACGCTAAGATGTCACATGAATGTTATAGCCCGCTCAGAGATAGAAGTTAAAGAAGATTAAAAGGTTCAACAACACTTTCTGTTCAGTTAAATCACCAAGTCGCCAACTAAACATAAATTAGGATTTAAAAAAAAGGAATATCGAGTTCTTACAAACAAAGTCAGGGAACAGTACAGCGAAAATTTCGGAGATCAGAAAAATAAAAAATTGACAAAACCAGTAGTGGAAATATATACTTCGGAGTATGAGAGAAACATAATAAACGAATATAAGCTGAAAACGAAGTACGATTTCAATGCACATTCGACTTAAAATTCAAAGCTGGAAAAAAATGCCTAAGAAGCTTAATTCACGAGAAGACGCTATAATACGGAAAATGATTTTTAAAATGAATACAAAAGAGAGCATAACAAATACCAAAATCATTATAAGTATAATCAAATTCAAATCCCCAAATTGCTAAGACAGAAAAAAAAAACTCGTAAAATTTAAAAATCAAAAGCAAAAGCACCCAAAGAGTAGAAAAATCAGTTTTGGGTATTAACAAAAGGGAGGAAAACCCACCTATCTCTACCTTCAATCTCCAAAAAATTCTCCCCAAAAGAAGCTTCAACACCCAAATCGTTGCTCTCAGCCTTCTGGCTGGCATATTCTTGAATCAACTCTCCTTTATTTGTTCGGCCACCCTCCTCCTCCTTTTGTCCAGAATCAGCAAAAGGTTTGCGAATAGGGTCAGGGCTAGATTGTTGATCGTTGTTGTTGAGTGCGTAACCTTGGCGCTTGGAATCATGCAAAAGGATAGGGAGTTTCTCGAGGCGGCGGCTCCGGAGCTGGAGATAACCGGCAGAAGTGTTGAGGTGAGCTTGGCGTTGGAGGGCGAGAGTCTTGGCTCGTGTACGGACGCCGATAGAGAGGTCCATTATGGCGACTTCACCTGCTGTTTTGGCCTTCTTCATGTACTTACCCATTTGTGGACCTTTCAACTATCTCGTATCTCTATTATATCTCATGGAGTGAAAGAATAAGAAAGAAAAGTGATAAGAGAAGGTTTCAGGAGAAGTACAAAGGTGGTTTAGGCAGTTGTTTGTTAGGGCGGAGAGAAGGAGAGAGCAAAGCAAAGCGTGTGTTTGTGTTTGGCAGGAGAGGAATGGAGAGTGAGGAAGAAATCAGAATAAAGGCGTCGGTGTAGGGCAGAGTAGGGTTGGGACTTGGGAAATGGATGGATTTACATATTCTCGTGAGAAATTAAGTGCATTTTTCCTTCAACCTTGATATGTTTTATATATAATTAATGAATAATAAGTCACGCTCATTTAATTAATATTATAAAATATAGAATAAAGTACTTAGTTTATCATGTCATAAATTAATTTAATGTTACATTTATAAATTCGTAATAATCTAAAAAGCAAAAGCGAAACACCAACCACAATGATGTATCATTGGCGACATTATCTCGCTGAACGATATGACGAGAAAAAACATTGGATACCCTTTTTGAAGTGGCCAAGTGGAAAGTTCAGTCTCATTATTTCATAATTATCGCTCTCAACATTTATTTTCTTGTCTACAATAACCACCACGCTCCTGTTACTGAATCGGTCCACGCGCAGCTCCATGTTCGTACACTTTTGACGGCCTTTAAAAATCTAGCATATACTATTATCAATCAGACTCCCAAAATCCCAATTCCTAAGGGAATCATAAGAGTTCCACGAACTCATACATTAAACGAGTTTGAATATCTAACTAATCCATTGTTGTTTACTGAAGGGACGAGGAAGCCCTACATAATGAAACGTTTTACTGGAAATCTCTGAAATCAAGTGCCAATTTATGACCAATAATATTGTGTGGAAACCTCTTAACAAACATTTTAGCAAGCAACCATCAAACATGTTTCTGTCCAGATTGTAGCTTTAAGGTTCAAGAAATGCAAGAACCCCACTGCAAGGAACCTCAAACCCTTTTATGAAGTAAAGATAAATAATGGAATTGAAGAGACAATCGTACGTTATTTCCTACTTTCTTCTCCAGGATCATAGTTCTGAGCCTATATATAGACTACACATACTTGATATTCATGGATTTTGAGGCACCAAATCGCAGGTTTACTTCCATATCTTCACAGTCTTGTCATGACTTGCAGAAGCAACCATCCCAGTAACTGGTGATTGTGCCAGAGCTGATATAACGCCCTCATGAGCCGTCATGGTCATACATTTGTTCTCAGCCATGTTCCACAGTTCCAATGACTGCACGAGAATGATAGTTTACAAAGTAGATAACATTAGCCACTATAACAGTTATAAACTACAACAAATAAACCATTTTTGGAATAAATGACTTCAAAAATATTTCCATATTGCACATTCCTTAAAGGTAAAAGGAATAATTTAGTATCCTACAACTTGGACAATAAACATCTTTGAATTGAAGCCACTTGAGCGAAACAAGATGGTTAAGTTAGAAGTGACTTCACTTAAATATGAATCATCCTATCCATCCAACTTCATAGACACAAAGGAGTATTTGCACACCAAACACAGGGATATGCTCTCATCTATAAAGGACATAAAAATCCAACAAGAGCTTATAACACAAACAAGCATATCACAAGTTGAAAAAGTGTAGTACCTGGTAGCCTCCAATAACCAAGAGAGTAGAATAGCTTGGATGAAAGGCACAGGAATGAAACCTGTTCCCACTTGAATTGAGTTCATGAATGCACTCTCCAGAGGCCAATGACCACACTTTGACAGACTCTTGACTAACAGATGCCAAGTAATCTCCATTTACGTCCCAACAAACTGAGTGCACCTCAGTGGAGTGGCCCTAAGTATTCGAAGGCGTCAGAACTTTGAAATTAACCATATACCAAGGGGAGAAGCAGTAGATGTGTTATCTATGGACTTCTTGTAAACTGAAGACTAGTACCTGTAATGTATGTGTCCGACTGTCAGTCTCAACATCAAATATGGACACAACATTCTCTGATGCTGCAGCTAGAAGGTGTCCAATTCTTGGTTGAAATCTAACCTGAACATTACCTCCCTGCTCCTCAATATAAGTGAGAGTCAGAGCAGGCGAGAACTTACATTATAACTTCAAGAAAATAAGTTAACAATAGCAAAAGAAGATTTAAAGCTGGCCTTGGATATGCGAGTGGAAAAAGATTGTGTGATATTCCAGAAGCGGATCTCGTTGTTACTGTCAGAGGAGCAGAACAGCTCATGCTTCTTAGGGTGGAAATCAAGGGACATCACATGAGACGTATGGCCTTTAAATGATCTCACGGAAAATCTTGGCTGCAAAATATGAGGTTCATTAGTTGCCTGTAGTATACAGGACAACTAGCAGTAGTTAAATTAAAAACTTAGATACATAAATAGATCTTGTTCTGGAACTCTTCAAACAAATAAACAGAGATAACTGAAACCAAATTCTTTAGATCTTTCAAAGAACAGAAACTAACTGTGCTCATCAACATGAAGTTGATAAAAAAATGCAAACTGATGTTATCATAAAAATCCTGAAAAAAAATTTAGCCAATCACAAATAGTAACTAACACCATAGAAGAAAACAAAGGTGGAAGAAATTTACATCTGCGCCATCCCATAGTCGCACGCTCGTATCAAATGAAGACGTTGCTAGCTGTGTTGAATTTGGTCTGAAACGGACATCAGTAATTATGTGGGTGTGTTCTTCCGGAGTGCATTCACTTTGCAGAGTTTCCATGTTCCAAAACACAACCTATTGACACAAAAACATTAGTATCCACATCATTGCTATCAATGACACATTTGTTCCTAGGTCTTATAGTTGTTTATAACAACCATAATCATCCTTGAAAGTTTACAAGGGAAAATATGCAATCAAACCATCCAAGTTTTAATAGATGAATCCTAAACTGTCACCCTCCTTTTTGCCATGTTCTGGAAGTTTGTCCTATCCAATCTTAAAGGACAATAATTGTGAAATTGCATGAAATGTCCTCAAAAATAATTTGCTGGTATATCTGTTTAGTTTTTCGGGAAGATGGTTTCTATTTCCTCAATATAACAGCACATCAGGAGTTTTGGAGAAAAGGTTGTCCAACTTTGACAAGAAGTGTTCAACAACAAAAGAGAAAAACAAAAACAAGGTCCTCATGATGGTAGCAAAAGAGGAGGTTGAGCTACAAAAGGTTGGACGTACTGTAAGGGTAAATCTGCTTGATCCAGTTACAGGAGATCAGCCATATAAATTCACAAAAAGCCTGAGCATTATTCAAAATCATTCCATGCACCTCCATTGAAAAGCATGAGGGTTTTTATAAGTGTATGATCATAAGAAGTCAAATAGGAAGAATTTAAAAGAAGAGAATAATTATGTGATTATGAACAATGTTTATAGGTGGATCTGATAAGCTTCTTGGATTTTCCACATAAAAGGATACATCATTCAATTAGCATCCCTGCGATTAAACTATAATGCAGAAATAGCAAGAGATGATCTAATAACCAACTTGGATATTGGGGTAGAACACAATACCTTTTTATCATGCCCAGCACTGGCTAACAGCTTTCCATCAGTAGAGAAATGACAGCAAACAACTTTGCCATTGCTTTTCCGCAAGGAACCAACTTCATTAAATGACAAGCCTGAGATTACGAGAACATACTCATTCTTCTGGTCAACATAGTCAAGCAAAGATGCAAGCAAATAAAAATGTAGCTAACCCTTTGAAGATTCTGGGACATGTTCAGAAGTGCCCTTCTTCAATGTGCCAAACAAATCTCTTCCATCTCCATCATCTGGTGAAAGAAATGACTCCACATTATCATCCAAGGAGGCAAAGTCTGCAAAGTGATCCATGTCCTCCTGCATGAGAAACAAAATTAGCGATAGGTAATAATTGTGTCCTGAAATCTCAAATTTGCATAGTAACTCCAATGGACTATTCATGACAAGCACAAAATAGTAATAGAATCTGATATGCAGATACGAGTCCAATGCCCACTTATAATCAAGCAAGTAGTATCAGATTAAGTGGACAATCAATTCTTTCGAACATTAATGACTCTGCTAACTGCAGACAGTATAGACACACCCAACTCAATGATTATGTACTAGCATTGTTAGGCTAACTAACATCAGTGAAGACCTACATGCTTAAAGAAATCATAAAAATTGCATGATGCTAGATCTTGCTAGACGATTGAATATCAAGAACTTTTTTGTACTGACTTGACTGATAATGACAATTAATATCTAGAGTGGCAAATGCACTTTGCAAGTCATAAAAACTTCCAAGCTAGAAAAGTAGTCTAGCTACAAAATATTTCTTAAACACTTCCATTTTCAGGTCAAAAATTTATACCAGCTGGTTTGTGGACGATGCAAGAGTTCCTGTACCATCATTATTATACATCATCAAGCCTTTTGATGTGCTATTAGCATGCTGCAGATTTCCCGTTGCAATTCCATCACCATGAGTATGAGTTGATGGAGTTGATGGTTGAGAATTAGGCGAAGGACCTACTGTGTTTCCTGTGCCAGTACTATTAGCAGCTCCAGAAGATGAAGGGCCTTTCCTCTTTCGATTATTCTGAGACATCACATACAAGTGTCAACGATTAATTTTCAAACTCCAAATTGATTCTTGTTTCTGAAGCGTGTAAAGTTCAAATATCTTTCAACTCAAACCCAAGAAAAAAAACTGATACTATGATGTCAGATCAAAATGAAAAACCTGCTGTGCTTGCTGTGGCTGCAAAGGATCTTGTTGTTGAGAGGATGATTGCATCTGTGGCACGTTTATCTGCTTTAAGATACAATAAGCACAAAGCAATTCATTGTTCTTATTAGAACATCAAAGAATCTGATATAGATATCCTTAAGGCTATTTTTTATGTACACTGGTAACAGGAATAAAAGCTTACCTTAGATGAAGTTGATTGCATTGGAGAACCAATAGAACCATCATTAACACTCGCTTGGCCATCTTTACCATGTAAAGTGGCTCGAGGTAATCCAACAAGTTTTCGTGGATCTATATCTCCATGTGATGGTAAAGTAGCATGATTACTTTGTGCCTGAACCTGTGCCAAAAGCTGTTGTTGTTGTTGCTGAGGCAAAAGCTGAAACTGGCTTGCACCATGCAGAAGAGGTCTTTGAACTTGTCCACCCAAACTTGGTCGAATCTGCTCAAGTCCCTGTATTGTAGAGAATACAGTTTGTTGTAATAACTAATTTGATATTTTAAATGGTTCCCTCTGCAAAATTGCTCCACAATGAACTTACAGTTAATGGCCACCCCTTTAAAGGAAGGTCACTGACTCCAGCGTTCATTCCTGAATGATAAACATAAATAAATAAGAAAATCATTGAGTTGGAAAAACCCAGGAACCAAACTACTCCAAAAGGTTTTACTTTTGTAGGGCAGGCCAACCAACAAGAATAATTTTGGCAGCTATTTTTCCCATTATCTAGAAGCTATAAATTCTCAATGAGTAAAATCATGCCAATGCAGCTGAGGTAGATGCTCACCTGATTTTTTGTATTATGTAGAAATAATAACAACACATGCACAGAATGCTCTTTCTCAGGAATATAGTTCTTAAAATCGAGCTTGAACTCCTCTACTCTCCTAAAGCCTCAGCCAGTGAAAAAATATGGAAACGCAACCCATTCTTAGAAGGAAGAACAAAAGATGATAAATTTTGGAATTTGCAAGATATGCAGCTCAAATAGAACATGCAGAGATTGGCCTCCTTCTTTTTCATCCCAAAAATCATCAAGCTCTCTCTCTCTCTCTCTCTCTCTCACACACACACACACACACACACACAAAAGCAGCACCCAACATCATTTCCATCTCCAAATTGCTGAAATGCAACAAGCCAAGGGTAAATCCTCTCTCTTTCACCCACTTTTGACAAAGGAATCCAGTGCAGTGAATCCCTTTGGCTCAACAAGAAGTTCCAAGACAAGAGGCTAGATCAAAGAGTGCAAACTAGTGATGAATAGGAGTGAACTGTTAATTGGTGAGTAGGCATTGCATTGGATGGTAAGGAAATAAGAGATTCTCATCCTTTTTCATCTCATTTAGTAACTTTCTCTAAAAAGTCTGCTGTACAGAACTTTGATACACAATATCAATAATTATTTAACAAGATAAAGGTGTACATAAGTATCTGCCTCTTAAAATAAAATCCTATTTACCATTCACAACGAGGTAAACCTACCTGCATTTCCTATTCCAGGTCTGGACTGTATCATCCCAGGTCCATAAGTTGAAGGAGCCATAGGTAAGGATCTTCGAGCACCAGAGCTAACATCACCTTTCACATCCTGAAAGTTGAGAAACAAATAATCACTCCAACTAAGAAGGCAACTAAAGAGCATCCAAGATGTTGAAGCACTTGAAGTAAAATGTGTTGAAGTGTTATGTTGTGCTGCTCAATTTGTACCTGCATCTGCTGCAATGCAGCAGTCACACTTCCAGGATTTCCTTGGACCAACTGGCTGTGGTAGTACAAGAAAGTCAACATCCAAGAATTATGTAGAAGTTCTACTAAACATTACAGCTGAAATTACCCAGGATGGTTTGTAGCTGATTTTAGGATGGCCATCCTTGCATCAAGAAGAGGTTGAGATGTATCAGAATCCACTGGATTAGGATGTTTCATACGTTCCTCATATATTTTTGCTGCCATTGCACTAGCGTTTGATTGCCCCAACATTCCATCAGAACTTAAAGAATTTACAGGCCCACCAAGAGGTGGAGTGTTTACACCTCCCCGTTGTAACTGAGCTTGACGCATTAGTTGCAACTGCTGCATTTGCAACTGTTGTTGTTCTTTTGCTTTTACTTGTTGTGCCTGTACACAAAGAACACATCAACATCGTGCACAATCAGATAGCAGTACTACAGTTCTAATTAGAAATCTATGAAGTCACCTCCATATATGCTGCAGCAGCCTCTGAATGTTTCTCATTTGTCCGTGCAATAAAAATGTCCCAGAAGACAGACCACCATTCGAAAAGAAACCCTCCAGGGGCATCAATTGCTGCATATAAAGCCAGAAGTTAATTGAAAAAAAGAACCATTTTGGCACAGTTTTGAAGTGGTAGCCAATTGAAACCAAGCTATAAACATTCATTTGCAACATATCATTCAAAGCAACCCATTGTCACCCAAAACTTGCACATTCCATTACTCTAAATTTAGAAAAATATAAATATTCACAATTATCATCATTACCTACAGGGTCCGGGGAAACTTTTCCTTCAGTCATGAATGACTTTGCGGTGGCATGGAGCTTCTTCTTCACCAAATAGTCATATATATAAACATCAAGCCTACGATATGGATCATTACCAGCAAAAGTTACAAAAACCCCTATGGTGGGAAATCAATAAACACATAGATCAACTAATAACAAGTAGTCACCAATAACTTTCAAGGGAAATTATACATACATTTTATCAGCTTCCCAATTACTCGTCGCCATGGTTACAGTTCAAAAAATCGAACTGACCCCGACCCAACTGAAAACTCAAAGCAAAGACCTTTAATCAACGTAATTAAATAAATACAAAAGAGAACAAATTAACCCATCAAACCCACATTCCAGTTATACTAAATTCAACAGACAGACACAGGAAAATACATCTGAAGAAAGGAAACAACAGAACAATGACATATAACTCCTTAAACAAAAGCAAATAATCAAATTCCAAAGTACATTAACAAGAAAAAAATGCAAACTAACCTCTAAAGTATCAAACTTTAGACTGGATCAGCGCTTCTAAATTTGGAATCTTGAGTTCAGTCGGGTAGTGGTATCACTAAGAACAACGATCGTAATTACTCATCCATTTTCTCTAAAATTGACAAAAGAACCCCAACCCTATATTACAATAACTAAGACGGACCGATTTTGAACAACCCTGATCAAATCAACTAGATTTACAAGAGATTCTGTTGCCTTTTCATTATAGAGCTTTGTTTTTAAAAATTGCTGAGAACGGAAGGAGGCGTTTTATATAGGGACAACGAGGAGCATGGAGACACTAGATTTTATGGTGGTCCGAAGCTGAGGTTTAACGTCCAAAGCTCAGGTTTGGAAACTAAAGGAGAAAAGTATTTCCTCCTTCCGCCTCGTTGTAGACCTTACCCAAATCCAACTGCAAAACTCGGGTCGAGTTAAGATCGTGCAAAGCATGTACTTACTTTATCCTTAATAACCAAGTTCGACATGAGATCG
>JANIHZ010000005.1:14955295-14972922 GCA_027478365.1 Erythroxylum rufum
ATTAACACAAATCAAGCTCAAACTTAACCTACCCATAGTCCATATAGGTTAGAAAACCCAAAACCTAACTTAGAAACACTAAAAATCAAATGGGTTCTTTAAATCATCTTCTTCCAATCCAACACCCATTCTCTACACAAAACACTTTCTCTCTCTAGTTCTTTCTCTACCAAAGTAAGAAGAAAAAGATAAACTTACCTTGACAAGATGATTTCTCTTCTTTTTCTTCTTTTCTCTTCTTCTCTCCAAGCTTCCCACGTTTTTCTCCTTCTTCTCTCTATTTCATGTTTTTTTCTTCCTCCTCCTTCTAATTTTAAGACACCAATTAGCCTATTCTTCCAATTATGCCCCTCACTTACTTGAACTTTCCCATCATACCCTTCTTTTGTCTTTTATGGCTCTACTAACTACCTAAGCTAACTTAATCTCTAGCACTTCCTTCTAATTTCAATTTCTAATCCTTCCCTCAAATTTCTAATTAATGACCCAATAAAAATAATAATAAAAAACCAACAAATAAACATAAATAAATAAATAAAAGAATAAGTAAAATTTAAAACGACTCAGGATCCAACACCTACTTGTCTCATCATAAAATCATGGGATGCTTTTGGTGGAATTCTCACGTCATTAGCCATTTGAATTTGCATTGCTGCAGCAGAAGATAACTTTCTATAACTTCTAGGCTAATGTGTTTTTTTAGGACTTGAAAGATAGTGATTGTGATCCTTAACAAATTGAATAACTTGAAACTTTCCAATTTTCATACTATTAACTTTCATTCTTGTCTCATAACCAAGTCTTGTTTTTGCACGAGGAGCTCTTACATAAACATCTCTTTTGTTGGACATCCTTTTACCTTTAGTAGTACAATAGAAAAGCCTGCTAATTAATTTACCAGATTTATCTTTATGACTTTTGCTTCTTCTTATTCCAAAGCCGACATGTTTGACATAAATTAAATAATATTAATAAGTTTGTTCTTCCATCTTAAACTGCATGCCAATTTTCAATATTAATTCCCTTGGAACAAATGAGTAGACTTTGTTTAAATTCTCCTAAAATTTCGGATGAATAAAATTAGTTGACTTGATATTGCTGCCAATTTCATCATTCTTATGTTGCTTCTTCTCAAGTTCCTATTCTAATCGACAGTATGGAGTACATCTAGCTTCCATCATTTTGTTTAATACTAAATTTGACACCTGTCAAATTCATAAATGAAGCATCATTATGGCTTTGTTTTATTATAAAATTATTAACAAAAACTCATGAAAAAGAGGAAAACATTCAGATTGATTTGTATGCATAAAAGACGAATACTTCTTAATGAAGGAATACAATGCTAAATGTTAGCTTTCAAACATTTCAATAAATATGAAAGACAAAGCCATATTCTCAATATGAGCTCGACTCCATATAAACATAATTCTTTAGTATTACCAAGTTATCTGTAGAAGGTTTGCAGAACTAGAATGGAAGGCATTTTTGTTTTTTAACAATGAGTTTTATCTCAATGGGAAAAAGAGAAAAAAGATGAGTTAGGAATGAGCTTGACATGTTTGATATGATTGAAGGATAGTAAAAAAGAAAAAAATAATGGATTGAAAGTTGTGTGTTTCGTACAATTGAAGCTTAGCCACTAAACGTAAATAATAAATAAGTAAACAAAATCAGTTACTCACCCCTCTTTAACTAAAACGATAGCATTTTTTATATTAGATAGGGCTGGACAGAGCAGCCTTAGATAGAGGATCCGAACTGATTTTGCTAGTATTTTGAGAATCCTATCAAACTCACTTTCTTTCTTAGGCATTTCACTATTCTCCTTTTGGGCGTGGTATGGCATTATTTCCTAGAGCAGTGGCTTTTAAGCAACCGAATTATGCATGTTTACATCGTGTAACGATGTTTTTGTCAGGAATCCCACATCGGGCAACTATGAGGGCATTCAAGAATTTATAATAGTGGTGCATCTCTTATTAGTTGGAAAGCCAAGAAGCAAACTACCATTTCGCGTTCTTCATCAGAAGCTGAGTATCGTGCTTTAGCTGCAACCACTTGTGAGATACAATGGGTCCAATACCTTCTTCGAGATCTTTACATGCCTGTTTCTGGACCTACTGCTTTATTTTGTGACAATAACTCTGCTCTTCAACTTGCTGCAAATCCCACTTTCCATGAACGAACTAAACATATTGAGATTGACTGCCACCTAGTTCATGAGAAAGCTTAACATGGTGTGATCAAGTTGTTGCCTTATTCTTCCAAAGATCAGTTGGCTGACATATTCACAAAGGCCTTGGCAGCTGCTCCTTTTCACACTAAACTTTGGCTAATGTACTTCCAGGATATGAAAGTAATTGATTATGAGCAACGGATTTTATTTAGTAGAATGAACATAAAATTGGAATTTAATTTATTAATTAACAATATAGAAAATGGACTTATGTTACAGACTACCAGCATGGAAGTTCAAAAGTAAATTAATGTAATTGATTTTTTTTTCTTCACGTACTATTTTCAGATGAAAAAACACAAGAATTAGTTAAAGGCTCAGGTTGCCTTTGTTTGATCGGACCAAGGATTGAACTAAACTGATACTAACCACTGAGAAATTAGAATAATGCTCATGAAGTTGATTTGAATTAGGTAAGGAGAAGGAGATTATGTTTTCATTAACTAATTTCATAAACTTGATATAGATAAATTATGTTTGATACAGTCAAAATATACATAAATTGATTGGACGATCCAATTTTTATAAGGAAAAGAAGAAAAGTAGCGTAAGTTTTTGTCAGTAATTCTTTGTTGGGTTGAACTTGAACCATAAAAAGGACTTAAACATGTACCAAAGTTAGGCAAATATAAATCTTACAATAATAAATCCATGCACACACGAGAGGAACCCCATTGGTATGATATGAATATCTGTAAAATGTTCTAATAATTAGTGTGCAGGTATGATAAGTTGTCACGGGGTTGTGTTATTAATCTGCTTCCTATGAAACGATACACCTAGACCATAGGTCTCACCTACTTGAGTGTGGATGTAATTTTAATTCGCAAAAAAGAATTAAAGTCTTATTTCTGTAGTACTTAAACCATTCTTCATGTGCTTATGATAATACTCCATCCGATTCATAATAAGTGTCGTTTCAGAAAAATGCACGCTTATTAAGAAAGCTAATGAAATTATAGATATACCTTTATTAATACTCCCATGAAGTTACCTCGTGACCCCTGTGAAGTTATAAATGGTTGATAAGACTATAAGAGAATGATGTAATTAATGCTTTTAGAGTTTTGATGTTTCAACTTTTAGAGTTTCAATGTATTTAAGTACTGCAACTCTTTATCTTCGTTTTTACAGTTTATATGGGCGTCCCTTCATTTCCACCATTATGATTATTTGTTTATTTTTTAAAGCAGATTTGTCAATAATCCGTGACAACTTCTGCATGTGGGAAGGAAAAGTTTCTCTCACCCATTTTTGATTCTTGCTTGTAGATTATGTGTAGAGCTTTTATATTTAAATAAATAAATGAATGTTGTTGAGATCTGAAAGGTTTTGAAGCAAATAAAAAAGAAACATGATGAAGTGAATTGAAAAGGTAATTTGCAATAATTAGCTTGTGAGAGAAATTGCATATTAAATTGCTTTGAAATTGTGATCTGTGTAATTAAGATGAGAGATAAATTAAAGGTTAATTTTGGAAGTAAAATTATAAACATACATATAAAGTCAAGAATGACACTTATTTTTAATAATTAAAATGTATATAAAACGACACTTATTATGAATTAGAGGGAATATATTTTATCAATTCAGTTGATTCTTCAAACTCTGAGATTACCTAATGGGACTGAGTAACTTAATTACCATCAAAGCTGAGAATGGAAAACTAGAAGAAGAGTTCAATGACTAATTAAAGTCAATATGAATGATATGAATGCGAAGACGAATCACCTAACAGATTTCGACTTGCTTTTAGGTCTAATCCCTCTGCAAGTTTAGTTCCTCCTTCTGGGCCTTAATGTAAAACCCATTCATTTACTCAAGCACAAACGAAACTGAATAGATGGTTTTAAAGTGAATGCGCCATGCAAAAACTGAAATATTTCTAAATCTATTCCATAAATATCTAAGGTCTGTGATTCCAGATGAAACAGGCCCAAAAATCCAATCCAATTTTATACCACTTTTCTTAATCTTATTACATGAAAATTATCTGTCTTCCCGCCCATTAGTTGAAAGTCTGTTGTATGATGATGAATGTAATCTTATCTCTTCAAGCTCTCCAATGTCCTCTTCTTTTTCTCTACCTCTCTATTCTTCATCTTTTCTTCTCCCGAACAAGTCTCTTAACTCTCTCTCGTCTCTACAACTTTCTACAACGTCTACTTCGCTACTCTCTCTGTCTTTCTCAACTTCTCACGTCTGCTTCTCTTCGTCTCCGTTCAACGACGCCAGCTCCTCCGATCGCCAGGAATTCCTCTGGCTCCGCGAAGAACAGCGGTGGCTCCGGGAAGAGCAGCGGTGGCTCAGGGAAGAGCAGCGGTGGCTCCTCGAGCGTGATTCCCTTCTCGCAGAGATTCAGTCGCTGAAGCTCCGGATCCAGGCCCTAGAGAGCCGGGTTTCGGTTCAAGGAGGGGAGCAGAATCCAAATGTAGGCACGCTTTTGCAGGTTTTGAAGGAGAGGAACTTGATCACCGAGAGCGGTTCGAGTTCTAGTCCAATTGTGGAGGAGGAGGAGGAGGCCAATGAGGCGATTGATGTTCTGAAGAAGAAGAAGAACAAGGAGGAGGAAGAGGGGGAGAAGAAGGTGAAAGATACGAAGAGGAACACGTTGAGGACAGGAAGCGAAGGAGAGGAGGTTCGAGCGATGCAGGTGTGCTCGTATTTCTTCTAATGATTGTCATAACAAAGGCGAGTTTTATGTTGTTTCGTTTGATTGCAACTGTGTAGTGCTTCTTGTCATCTCTGAGGATGGCTTGGGTGTATTTATCAGCGTGTGTATCTGTTTTGTTGTGCCTGTGGTACTATATGGTTCTAACTCGGTTCAGGAAAATTCATCGTGGAAAGTTTATGTATACATGACGGAATTATTTATTAGTTAATAAGGCTGTACATACGTATGAAGATTATTAATACAAATATTGCTCAGAATTGTATAAATCTGTTGTTCGATAGTAGTTTTGGTTTTCTGGTGGACAAAAGTTGTGAAAATATGGTATTACGAAGGTCGGGAATGAGAAGGGGAGGATTTCTAAATGTGATTCAAATTGAGATGTTACTTTGTGGATTCCTTAAAAAAATTAATGCATTTTATGCTGTTATTAGGTTGTGAAGTTTTTGTCTCCATATTCTTCCATAGCTCCAGAATAATAGTTTCAGTTAGGTGCTTATTGTGCACCCTTCGGAATAAATCTGAAACCAAATTATGACTGTATTTTGCGTTAACTGGATAAATACGCCCCTCTTATCTTTGTTTAGAAATATGACTAGGGCTCTTCAATTTGATTTTTATTAATGAAATTTATGATTATTGCAGGAAGCACTGCTTGTGTTGGGATTTTACTCAGGTGAGGAAGACATGGAATATTCTAGTTTCTCAAATGGGACTGAGCGTGCAGTGAAGACTTGGCAAGTAAGTTTCAATTTACTTAATATGGAGAGGAAAATCCAGAATATTCAGGCCAGCATTAACTTAGTCAAATCAAAAGGTCCATGCACGCTTGCCACTTATGCAAAGCAGCCTCATCTCTTTATTATCTTGTGATGAGGAACATTCTGTTTAATCTATTAGTTAATAGATTCTAAACTATATTGCTTGGCAGTCAACACTAGGTACCTCTGAAGATGGAATAATGACTGCAGAA
Source organism: Erythroxylum rufum (assembly GCA_027478365.1). Lineage (NCBI taxonomy): Eukaryota > Viridiplantae > Streptophyta > Magnoliopsida > Malpighiales > Erythroxylaceae > Erythroxylum > Erythroxylum rufum. The sequence goes on from JANIHZ010000005.1 coordinate 14,961,179, forward strand.
CTTCTTGAAAGATTGTTTCTGGAGCAACAAATGAAGACTCCTGGACCAAAAATTAGTGAAAATGTAACTGATCCACAAAAGGTATTTTGTAACTTGTAGCTTTCGGCTGCTTTGCAAATGGCTTGTAGGATATCAAGCATTATTAAGGCAATATTCTGCACAAAGTATTTGCGTTAAATATGTTTGGTGTATGTCCAAATGATATGGGCTAGCAATGTTGATCAACTGTTTGCCGTTTATATTTCTGTCAAGCACTGAAGATTAAAGAACAGAGTACACACACACACGCTCAAATCTTGTGTGCCACAAATATGCGCATATGTGTGCTCCCATTTATACATCATTTTCCCTTTTAGATACAGATGCAAACAAGTACCCCTAGATCTGCACACGCATCGTCTCCTGTATACTGCGTGTCTACGATGAATTGTTAATTTGTGCATGGAGAGAAAGATCGAAGCATATTGTTAATTTTTTGAAGCCTGTTGTTTGTTAGGAAAGTGCCAACGGAACTGCAGTTTCTTCTCTCACAGAAATCTCAGAAATACGGCAGAAAGTTGTGAAAGAAGATGGTATAAGTGAAACTGGGGTTTCTCAGCATCGAGTATATCTGATAGGGGAGAATCGTTGGGAGGAGCCATCTAGACTTGTTAACAGAGATAAGACACATGGTGGAAACAAAACAAGTCCTTCCACAGCCAAGTGCCTTACATGTCGGGGGGAAGGACGTTTAATGTGCACAGGTACATACATTCCAATGGTTAGTTTGTGTTTACATATTGAAGGATTATACAATAAAAAAACTTCCCAATCCGAGTTTCACGGTACTCCTACCAATAGACATGTCAGATCGAACGGCGGAATAAAGAGAATTTGTTATTCAAATTAGAATTTGCAACAGATACAACTGAAAAAGAATTGAGAAATTCCACTTATTATAACATGGCTGTGCATTAGTGCTGTTAATAGAGAAAAGCTAAAAAAGATCGTTGCTAAAACAAATGTCTTTATGTATTTGGGATGAAAAAACACAATATATTGTCCTTGCCCCCTTATCAAGGAGAACAATTTCAATTTTGAATTTTCTTTTTGATTGTTCAGTTTATTTCCATTTAATTAACATATCATTAAAAGGAACAATCTAATCTTCAAGAGTGGATTTTTGAGAGTATGTTGACTTTAGATGATCACATTCCTTGTTATATGATACGATCCTAGTATGATAAAATTTCACATTTCACATGTGTGGCCTTTGTTAAGAAATCACCAACTCAAAAGTTTTTAAGTTGTTGGGTGAGACATATGAATGAATCATAAATTATTTTGGCATGCTCTTTTGAAAAGTGTAAATAAATTACAGATCTACTAGAAATGGTGGTACTGGAGACCTCCTACTAGCACAAGACTTTGATACTACTCCTTGTGGTTTCATGTTAAACTTTTTGGTTGACTGATGTTCTGAGGGTTTCAATTAGCCGCCTAACATTTCTCTTATAGTTTGCCTGTACATTTCCTGTGCATCTTAGCTTATTGATGTTTCTTTGTTTTAGAGTGTGACGGAACAGGTGAACCAAACATTGAACCACAGGTATGAAGTCATTAAAACCCCTGCCTATCTGTGTTGATCACTTTCTTCGGCACATGTGCGTTTTTTTAATCATCGTTATTGCACCATTCTGCGATATTCTTGTTCTCACAACAGTATTTTCTCTGTCAAGCAGTTCCTGGAGTGGGTAGATGAGGGAACAAAGTGCCCGTACTGTGAAGGCCTTGGACATGTAATCTGTGATGTATGTGAAGGGAAAACAATGACTTAGGAACTCTAGTATTAATTTATTGTCATATAAGGCAGTCATGAACTTCCAAAATATCAAGGTATATATTTATTAAGGTGTTGTAGTACTGTAAAATAAATTGAAGAGAAAGGTAAAAGAAAGAGAGAATCTTAATAAAGGTAGGGATATTGATAAAAAGAAACTGGAGGCCTGATGATAGCAGCAATTCGAGAGGCTATTGCTTTCCTAGTCTCTCAAAGGCTAACACAAAAACCAAATTCACTGACTTCCCTCTTTCCAGTATATTCTTTAATACCCCTAATAATTTGTCATGACATCCCTCTTCCCTTTCTTTAAATAGACAAACTTGATTGAGAGCTTATCATTTCCTTCTTTTGATGACATCTTGTCTTCAAGGTGGAAGTATGTAAATTTCTTCTTGATCAGAGTTTGGTTCCAATGTGGCTTTAAATTCTGATAATTGTTTCCAGTTAATAAGTAATTCCAAGCCATCAGGCACCTATTCTAGTGTCCTATACCTCTTTAGGTTCCACCATCCATTCTAGGGTATTAATTAAGCCTTCTAGCGGTTGTCGACAAATTGAAAATTTTCCAATGACACTTTTCAGTTGTGACAAATGGAAAACATGATGTATGGAGGTGTTGTTGGAAAGGTTCAACTTGTAGGCTATATGCCCAATCTTCAGTAGGACTGGATAAGGACCAAAATATCAAGGAGAAAGCTTCTCATTTATCTTGTTGGCTAACAATTTATGTCGATAAGGTCTTAACTTCAAATCTACCATTTCCCTTCCCTTAAACGCTACCTCCCTTCTTTGCTGATCAATTGATGCTTTCCTTTGATTTTGGGCCAGCAATAGCTATTCACGCAACTTTGGAATCATTGCATCTCGTTGGCTCATCATAATCTCCAACTCTAAATTAGAAGTAGTTGAAGTGGAGTCATACCTGATTAGGGGAGGTGGCTCCTGCCTATATAATGCCTTGAATGAAGAGCATTTTATGGCTGCATGGTAACATATACTGTTCCAAGACTTCATCCATACTATCCACTTAGACCAATTTCGGGGCTGTTGACTCCCAAAGCAATGAAGGTAGGTTTCAAGGCATTGATTGACCACTTCACTTTGCTCGTCACTTTATGGATGATAGGCAATGTTGTGCTTAAGGTGGGTATTCTGTAAGCAAAATAACTCTTACAAAAGTTGCTAAAAAATGTTTTGCAACGGTCAAAAAATATAAACGGAGGAAAGCTATGAAGTTTCCTCATATGGATCATGAACTCCTCTGCTACTCCTTTTGTTGTAAATCGATGCTTGAGCAAGAGGAAATGATTGTACTTACTTACCCTATCCACCTGGCGCCCACTGTGGCCTCGTTAGGTGTAATTAGCTGATGTGTTTTCATTAACTATTTGACTTTTCAAACAATTATGAAAGCTGTTTGGTGAGTAGCTCTTCCAATAGTTGATTTAACATAAACAACCATTGATGAAAACGTTCCTATAAATCAGCCAAAATTTTAAGTATTAAAAGTCAAATATGCCCTTTATGTGGTTATAGGTTAGAAATAAAATATTACCTTTAAATGAAAATGAAAATGAAAATATAAAGAGTTATATAAATTTTTTATAGATGATGAAACAGTATAGGTAAACATGACTTTTCTAAAATCTAAATTTTTATAAGAATATTCAATAAAATACTAAGATATATAATATTTATACCCTTATAATTTTTTTTAAAGTTATGTCCTCATAAGTCATTTTACACATAAACAACTAATATTAAATAGCTAATTTTATCAAACATCTCTAACAAACAGCTAATATAATCCGCTGGTCAAATCAGCTATTAGCTATCAGCTAACAGCTAATGCAATCAGCTGATTACCAAATAGGATCTATGGGACTAGTAGTTTGTTGTAGTGTTTTGTTTGGTAAGGTTCCAAGATGTGGCATGAGTTTGGAATGAGGTAGCATTAGATTTGGTAGGATTGAAGGGAGATATTTTGGGTATTTTTTATAAGGTTGAGGGTAGATAATCTAGTTTTTTTTTCCTCTCAATTTGGATCGTTGCTTAAATAGTATCCTTCAAGTCTGCAGGGTTCATTATGAATAACTTAATCTTAAACATCTCTTCCAACCCATTTATAAAAATTGTTGTCATTGTTTCGTCTTTAATGTTTCTAACTACCGTTGCTAACATCTCAAATTGTAATCTATATTCAACAACATTTCCACTTTATCTCACTTCAAAAATCTTTGGAGAAGTGAGCACTCCTTAGGACCCAAGAACCAGTGAAGCATCTGCTTCTTAAACTCTTCTCATGATTTTTTTTTTCCATTCTTCAAATCTCAACTAGGATTAGGCTTCACCCTAAAAACAACCGCCCACTACCTCCAGTTTCTCAGTTTCTAACAATTCATTAATAGAAAAATACCATTCCATTTGAAAAATCCAAGTGTTAGGATCCCTCAGCTTCGAAAGTGGGTAAATCTAGTTTTTAAGGTTGCCTATTCTTTTATATATTCAGCTTTGCCAAAGAGGTCACTTCCACAAATGTCATGTGTCAAACTTTAAGTTGTTAGACTCTCTTTGGGAACTAGCCCCTACACCTTGGCTCTTCATAATGATGCAAAAGGATTCCTTCATCCTTTAAGCAAGAGTCCTCAAAGAATTAGTTAGGTCAACAATATCCTTTTTATGGAAGTTTGTTTTTTGGTCATTCTCTACTTGTTAAATGTGGTTGGCATAACCTAGGTCAAGACTTTAATACCAAAATGTTAAGGTGTTGTAGAATTGTAAAATAAATTAAAGAGAGGTAAAACAAAGAGATGGATCTAAATAAGTATTGCTATTAATCAAAAGAAACTAGAGACATGTTAATAGTAGCAATTTAAAAGGCTACCACGCTCCTAACCTCACATACAACTTAACAGAATCATTTGTACATGACCTCCCTCCTTACACTATATCCCTTGACACCCTAATAACTTGTGCCACATCATCCTTTTAGAAGGAAATGAGCTTATCCACTGAAAAGAACAAGCAAACATAAATGGACAAAATATAAATGAAACACAAAATCAAATTGACAAATCCACACTGACAAGCCCTTAACATGGCCTAAAACAACTTTATTTCTAAGCTTACACAGGAGTACTTACTTTTGGATCCTTCTTCCCTTTCCTTGAGTACACAAACCTGATTGCGGGCTTATTAATATTCTAAAGAAAGTAGTTGCTTTTAAATTTCTAATCCCTATCAGAATTAAGCTAGTTTGCCTCTAGGCATTAGAAAGTGATAAATAGGCAATTGATTTGTAAAAATTGTGGTTAAGTTGTAATTACTGAGTTTTTCCACCTGATTATAAAAGAGTTGGTCATTAATCCAAAATTACATTTTTGCATCGTCACAAGTACAAGATGTTAAGTGAGAGAGCATACTATTACAATCAAAATGCAAATATTCCAATTAGAGTTAAACTTCAAGTAGGTTTTCTGTGATCGTGTTATACAAAATAGCTAGAAGATAATAGACTATTTGACAGAGGAAGAAAAAAGTTGAGCAATTTTAGAGAGAGAATAACCAATTTGTAATAAAAATACTATCATAATTGTTACATATAAAGAGCAAATCTAGTTATTGCATATCAATACTAACAATTGTCATAAACAAAAGTATGTAAGTGAGCCAATTATAATGAGTCAGGTATAAACGAGAATATTAATAATGATGACATCTTTTTATTTAAAAGGGGTAAGCTTTTTATTTCTTCTCCTAATGGCATACCCTTAATTTTTATATTTGTAAATTAATGAACACTTAGTCCCCAATTTAGAATTCTTTATCACTTTTCTTTATGTTTGCTTGTCTTTGTCAGTTATGTTTGTTTGTTGCCTTATACTATTTTAAGTCCTCTATAAATAAAAACAATATTATTTGAATAGTTTCTTTTCTGTCTTGAAGCAATTGGTCAATTATCACCAGTTTCGAATCACCTACAAAATAAGGAACATAAGAGGAGTTGTGCCCACATAAAGCCTCAAAAAGGAAAGTATTGATTGTTGAATGGTAGGTGGTATTCTACCACCATTTTGCTAGTGGTAATCATGGGTATTATTTGTGAAGAAATTTCCCTATCATGCATTTGAGATAGGTCTCTAGTGTTCTATTAAGAACTTTAACCTATCTATCTATTTGAGGATTATATAGTGATGATAATTGTAGTAACTCCTTATAAGTTATATAATTCTTGCGAACATAACTTAGAAAAATTGGGTCTTTATCACTTACAAAAATTTTAGGCATTCCATATAACTTGAACACACTTTTAAAGTACGAATTAGCAATAACTTCTGATTTATAGTAATGCTCAGGGGTTAAAAAGTGTGCATACTTATTGAATAGATCAATAACCACTAGTATAATCAAGAAATAGTTAGATAAAGGAAGTCTTTCTGTGAAATCCTTGTTAATATCAACCCAACATTACCTAAAAATAGGGAGTGGTTGTAGTAGACCTAGTTGAGCAATGGTTTTATACTTGTTTTATTGACAAGCTTGGCATCTTTTAACAAAATTCTTTACATCTCTCTAGAAACCCTTATAATGGAAAAGAGTTTCTAACCTTTTGAAAGACCCTTGAATGCTTAAGTGACCTTTTTTTAGGCTCTTATATATCAAGGATATGATTTTAGTTCTTAGTTATTAGTCATGATCCACTATTGCTTAACTTTTCCATTTAAGATTACTATCAATTGATTGACAGGGCCTTGAATTTAAATTCCCTTAGGAAATATTGGTTATGATATCTTGAATGGAAGGATCACTCTCTTATTTTCCTAAATTTCTTTCAAAAATTGAGTTTGAACCTGAAAAAAAAATCATCATACATAGTTCAATATTGTTGATTATAGAAAAAAAAGCATTAATAGTAACATTCTTTTTTTTCCTTTCTTATAATGGATTGAAAATTATAACCCAATAGTTTAGGTATCCAAGCTCATCAAAAAGGTGTATCCATTCTTTTCTCTAATAAGAATTTAAGGGTTTTATGATATATGTTAATTATAAAAGGTATACCACTCAAATAATGGTGTCATTGCTTTACAACCATAATGAAAGCTATATAACTCCTTTTCATAGGTGGATAATCCTTGATGTTTTTGTGATAGGGACTTACTTATGATTGCCAATGGATGTCCCTCCTAAATTAGTATGGGCCCGAAACCATTACCATATGCATCATATTCAATTGTGAGGGTTTAAAGTAATTTGGAAGTGTTATGATAGGTTAAAAGCCAAATGCTCTACCAATTGAGCTAAGGCTGATTTAAGTGTTTGACACATTGCTTCTACTTCATCATTCTAAATAAAATCATCTTTCTTCAATAAGTCATTAAAGGGTTTGCTTATGGTGCTAAAATGTTTAATAAACTTCTTATAATAATATGGTAACTTGAGGAATCCCCTTAATTCCTCACATTTTGTATTAAGCCACCTAAGGACTAACTCTAGTTTCCCTAGATCAATTGTCACCATTAAACTAAAAATAATATGACTTAAATACTCAATTTGAGTTGCTCTAAAAGGGAACTTACTCCCCCCCCCCCCCTTTTAAATTGATATTGAGTCAATATTTTCATGGTGATTCTAAAGTGTTTTAAGTGGTCCTTATAGGTTTGGTTATAAATCAATATTTCATCAACGTAAATCTCCCTAAATGGGCTTTAAACATATTATTCATCAAACTTTGAAAAGTTAAGGGTGCATTGGTGAGCTCAAATGGCATCACTAGGAATCCATAATATCCATCCTAGGTTCTAAAGGTTATTTTAGTTTTATCATATGGATACCTATGAATTTGGTTATATCCTAACCTAAGATCCAACTTAAGAAACTATGTAGCACCTTGAAATCCATCCAATTTAATCACAAAGATATGGATGTGTTCTTCTTTTGCTCCTCAAAATTAATACATAATTGTTATAAGATATCTCTCTTCTTGGCAAATACCACTGTGATGAGAAGGGACTGTTGCTATGATGAACTACACCTTGCTTTAATATATATTGAACTTATCTCCTAATGACATCTTTTTGCAAGCTTCCATTTAGGGTTGAACATTCATTGTCTCAATTCCTTCTTGGAGATGAGTTATATGATCTTGAGATCTATGGGGGGTTAATCCCTTAGGTTCAGTGAACGCCATTGCATACTCATCCAATGAACAACCTAACTTTGACTATTGTTGCTCCTCTAATTCAGTTTTATCAATAAATAGTTTGTAGAATTGTTGTTCTATTAAATATTACATCCTTAACACATATAATTATCTAGTTACCTAGAGTTTGGTTAGTCGCTTCTCAAACCTTTGGGAACTAATTAACGTTGGAATACTTGGTAAACCTCCTTTTAAAAGTACTTATTTCCATTCCTAATTGAATAACATTAGGTTTAACAAAGTTGCAAAGAACTTTATTAAGAGTGGCCAATTATTGGACCCCCTAAAACCACACCACAACCTTCTAATGGTTGCACTAATACGATGGTAATAAATTGGATATCTCAAAGTTACCATTCAACACACGTGGTAAATGAAGACCTCCACCTACAATCACTTAAATATTATCAGTATCAACTCATATGCCCCTTTTTACATTAGTACAACATTCATAAAACTGTGGGTGTTGCCATTATCTATTAAAATATGAATGGTCTTACCTTTATGGTATCCTATTACCCTCATTTGTTTGAAGCCTCCTATTAAAATTCTAGATATTGTTTGGAGAGAAATTACAGGTGACCCTTCAGTTATTACTTCATTTAGAGTACCTGAATAAATTATCAATTCCTCCTTATCATCTTCTACCATAACATAACTTTCATTGTTTTTCTTACACTTATGCCTTTGAACATATATTAGTTTTTATATTAAAAACAAATATTCTTTGATTTCTTATCCTCAAATTCCTTGCTACTTAACTATCTTTGTTGTCTCTATAGAGGTTTATTAGGAAAATTCTTTTAGGTAGTGTTTAAGGATGGTAATAGGCCATTCTGATGTGTTATTTTAGTGGTTGAGGATGATGGTAAAATGAAAGGAATGTTTAGGGTTTGGGTTAACTGCTTAAGGGTAATTCTTTAAGTATTATGACAAGTAGCTATAATGGCCTCTGGTTTCTTACCTATAACATAAGGTTGTGATAAGTTTTTTGGATTTACCATCTTAACTAATAATTCAAGGTTAAGTCTCAAGCCTTTTAAAAAGAATTCAATTAAGTAAGATTACGTGATTTAAATTAACAAAAGGTTTAATTTTTCCCCTAATAGTTGGCCAAAAGTCTAAAAAGGTCCATGTTGTTATCTCTAATACTAGTTAACCCCCTAACATTTCCAAAATATAACAATTTACTCTAAAAAAGTCACTTTGTCATGTCTATATTAATTGAACGTTATGCCCTCGTTATTTTGGAACACAGAGCTTGTCAGATAAGTTTAAATGCCAACTTGGTAGTTAACACATATATTAATTGATACTGATTTTTAATAATTTATTTATTTATTATTTTAAAATTAAACATAACATTTAATCTCATTTCCTGCTTATTTTTTCCAAATTACCCTGACACTTATCCCTATCATTCATCCAAAAAATCCCTACCTTCCAAACACTCATCTTTATTCCTCTTCCTCTATCCTTAATTAATTCTTCATTCTTCTTCCTCTATTTTCGATAGTTTTTAGTTCTCTTCACTCAATATCAACAATACCCTCAATATGGGCTTTAGAGAAATGTTGGTTTATTCCCGTTATCCTTTTTTTACTTTGTTAATCTTATGATTGGAATCATTGTCATTACTCTAACCTAGCCAACAATAATAAGCCCATTGACTACCATAAAAACCAAACTTAAGCTCAATAACCTTATGCCTACCATCAACTTGATCTATTAACTTTTACAGTTACAGATCCAATAACCCACCACAATTGCCTACAAATGACCTTCTGCAAAATTTGACTCCCATTTTATTACTTGTCAAGAACATCCTCTTACACAAAAATACGTTCATCAACAACCACCTCTCACTAGATCTCTTTCGTGCTTCAATAACTCAGGTTTGTTAATATATATGAATTGCTTTATCTTAGAAATAAATGTTTCTCAAAAGAACGAAGATAACTGTTTAGGAGGTAGGGATTTCTTAGATGAATATTAGGGACTAAGTGTCAGGGTACTCTGGGAGAAATTAGAGGGAAATGAAATTAAGTTTTTTTTTGAAAATGATTAATAATTAAATTCTTTAAAAATAAAATTTATTGGTATATTCCATATCAACTGTCAGGCTGACATCTAAGCTTATTTGGAATGTGACATGTTCCAAAGTAATAGGGGCTTAACATCCAATTAATGGAGATATAACATAGTGACTCTTTTTAAAGCAAATAATTCCATTATGAAAACATTAATGATAAGGGCCTTCTTAGACTTTTGATTAAAGATTTGGAGATAAATTAGACATTTTTCCGTTTAAATTTTTATGGAATACATATCAAATAAGGAACAATAGTCTCACCCACTTCTTTTATGTTGATGAGCCTTGAAGTTACTTATTGGGTCCTCGAATACCTCCTTTTTTTTAATAGTAGTCACTATATACTCACTCTAAGTTGGCTCTTCATGTGACAACCAATGCCTTAAGAACAACTAGTGCCACTCAGCTATTATCCTTTTCATATAAATGCTAGCAATTTTTACTTCATTTTTGGTGATTTTTGATCTAATATAAAAAATTATTTAACTCAAAAGATCTAATTGAGTACTTCAAAACCTTTAATGGTTAGGAACTTCACTTTATTAAATCTTATGGGGTGGTACAGGAAAGAGGTTCTCTGATATACTATATTTAGAGAATGAGGTTGAGATCGAAGCTTATTAATGAACATATATTACTAAAACATTTCCTTATAACTTTTTCATCTCTCAGCCTTGCTTTACATGTATGTCATGTAGTCGACTTTGTTCCTCTAACATCTCCTTTTGCATTTCACTGCTCTGATTTGCTAATGATCCCTCTATTTGTTGCATATATTAAGCTTTGGTTCCTTCAACCATAGAAACTTAATTAAATATTCAATGATAAGTTTAAATTTAGGTTGCAAGATCGTTGCTCCATTACCAAATATTACACACAAAATAACTAGAAGATAGAATAATATTCGATAGAGGAGGAAAGAAGAAAAAGAATGATTATAGAGAGAAAATAACCAATATATTATAAATGTATCAATATAACAATTATAGAGAGAAAGAGAGAGAGAGAGAGCATCTCTAGCTAGTGCATATAAGAATATTAAGTAGATCACCTAAGAATATAACAATGGTTATAACAAAAATATGTAAGTGGACCACTTATAATGTGTCATTTACAAATGAGAATATTAACAACTATGACATTATTTTTATTTATAAGGCTAATAGAAGAATAATATCTTCATCTTCTTCAATTTCGTTTGAGTTAGACCAATTAAGAAATGTACCTGATATTATTTTTATTATGTATGATTCATATAGATAAGCATGCAATCTTAGAGTTTTGAGATGAAAGTGGATTTACTAAAAATCTTTTAGATGGATGTGATTTAAAACACTGGCATAACTCGAGATATGTCTTTCTTGGAAATCATAGGTGAAACCATAGTCTAAAGACATAGGGTATTGATATGGAAAATATATTCTTATAAGAGATATATTTTGGGATATGGGCATGTCATATATCATCTCTTATAGATAGAGAAGTTAATAAGATCTATGAATTCAAGACATGGATTTATTGGTGTGGAAAAAGTATTTTGTAGGAGACTTGATGTTGGACCCCGTCTCCGAGGCCCAACATTCGGACCCACACAAGCATAGCAGACCCAACCCGACAATAATACTGAC